>CM033746.1:7771972-8181278 GCA_019671005.1 Hibiscus mutabilis | reverse complement strand
AGACTAAAAGCCATTTGTCACGGTCGATGTACCAAAAGCGGATGGTTCAAAGCTTACAACAAAAAGGTGCGCCCAAGAGAATTCAAAGAAGGGGATCTGGTACTCAAGAGAATCCTCCCAATCCAGAAAGATCCTCGAGGAAAATGGATGCCCAATTGGGAAGGACCATACGTCGTAAAGAAGGCCTTCTCAGGAGGAGCCCTGATCCTAACAGAAATAGACGGGGACGAGCTGAAAAATCCCGTAAATTCTGATGCCATCAAGAAATACTATCTCTAAAAAAATGGAGAGCTCAGGATGAAAACCCGAAACCGGGCGTCTTGAAGCAAAGGAAGGACTCGAGTTGAAAACCCGCAAAGGGCGGCTCGGGTAAGTTGAAAAGTTAAATATCTGAGGAGAAGGGTATCCCCATGAGCATCATGAAGAGGAAGCTTCAGGCAAAAAATTTTACACCAGTTGACAGGATCATATATCATTCATATCGAAGATAATGAGAGATCTTGTGTTTAACTTATACGTGTCATACCTTTCTTTCTAAGATATCTCAAAGCCCTTAATCCTAATAAAACCGTGTTTTGAGCATTCATTCCTAGCCTCCTTGTCAATTTCAGTCAGATAAGATAACATAGGCTTATAATGAAACAAGAGATTTCGAAGCATTACTATAATTTAACCTTGAAAATTGCAGGTAATCAAAGGAAACGGTTAACTCCGTCCTTTAAGTTCCCTAAATGGCTGTCGATCGAGAAGGCGGGAAGCTTCAAACAACCTGATAGGATAACCGATGGCACATGTCCTATCTATTCAAGAAAAGCGTACGAGATAACAAAAGAAATCTCCTGGGTGAAAACCAGAAGGGCACCCCTTAAAAAAATCTCTCTCTAAAGTGAAAACCCGAAAGGGCGCTTTAAAATTCCAAGTCAGAATTGAAAAAGAGAAAGATCGAGACGGTTGAACTTGGCGGTGAAGAAGAAGGGTATCGATGCCCGTAACAAAGGAGAAAGCTTAACGGCAAAAGGACCAAAACAAACCCACCATGATATTGAAGCTCATGCATCATGAATAGTCAGACATCACTAGGATTAGGAGCATGTCAATTCATTCATTTGTCATAGCATTTTGTTTTCATCTCAGGTATTTGCAGATCCAAAGAGACATCAAAGGTCATCACGATGTGAGTCCCAAATGAGGAGACAATGTTTTTACATAAAGGCACATGTTTTCAAGCTCTGGAGAGAGGTTCTATATAGGAAGAACTCTCCTCTCCGAGGCTTCAGAAGCTGAAAGTTCTATATAGGAAAGACTGACAGCTCTAGGGTGAAGACTCGCAGTTCTATATAGGAAGAACTCCCAGTCAAAGCAATTCACCTATGACACAGGGTTATATAGGAAGCCTGTTGTGTCAAAAGCAAAGAGTCTTATATAGGAAAGACTCGAGCTCCATTGTCTTAGGGTGAAGGGTTCTCAGGTCTAAAAGAAACCTGCAGTTCGAGACTTCAGACGTCAAGAGTTCTATATAGGAAGAACTTACGAGCCTCAAGATTCAGCCAAGGAAGAACGGAGATGTCCAAAAGAATTCGTTTTCCAAAGCTACAATGAGAGCGAAGGGTTTCAGGTCGAAAAGAGCCTGTAGCTCTAAGATCGGAAGGTGACGAAGCTCTATATAGGAAGAACTTACGAGCCCAAGATTCAGCCAAGGGAGAACGGAGATGTCCAAAAGAATTCGTTTTCCAAAGCTACAACAGGGAAGTCCGATAAAAATCGAGGGAAGGGTTCAATGTCGAAAGAGCCTGTAGCTCCAAGATCGGAAGGTGACGAAGTTCTATATAGGAAGAACTTACGAGCCTGAAGATTCGGCCAAGGAAGAGCGGAAATGTCCAAAAAAATTTGTTTTTCCGAGGCTACAAACAGGGAAGTCTGATAAAATGAGTGCTTATGAATCTTTGCTTTGTTTCCCATTTCATGAGAACAAGCAAAGAGGGGCAACTGTAATCACTCATTTTTACTTAAATATATTAATATTGCATGTATATTTATTATATAAATGTTACTAATATAAAGTGTGTGCATGTATAAGCTACGATACGTATTAGGGCGTATGTATGTCACGTATGTATCTAGGTATAAGCGTATGTAGATGTCATGTTAATTATACATATGATTATACGTACGTATACTAGAATATTATTAATTAATGATCGTATAATATAAAGTATATATTTTCGTATGTACATGTACAGCTATTATAATTATTATTATTATTATTGGGCTGACTAAATGAAAAATTAAATATATATATTAAACCCAAGTAAAAAGTCCGAGTCCAATTACAAAATCCAATTACAAAGCCCGTTTGGCCCAAATCTGAATCCTATCTAATTACAATGTGCAGGTCACTATGGGCCGTTGGATCAAGATCTGATCCAACGGCCACGATGCAATGAAGGTCAAAAATATCTGCCAGGCGCGTACTCCACACGTATGGACCGTTCGAGTGCCACGCGCTGCGTGTGGTCCACGCGCGCGGACGCTTTATTATCCCACGCGCGTAAGATCCACGCGTTCGACTCTCGATTGCGGTGCTCCACGTGGCGAAATCGGCCGTTTCATCGATCGAGGCTTCATCCAGCCGATCGTTCTTCAAGCCATCTCGACCGTTAGATCGATCCGATCTAACGGCCGAAATTGCGTCCGCCTCGCGAGAATCGGCTACACCGCCACCGCGCGCCGATATTCAGTCCCCGCGTCAGATTATGCCAAAGACAACAAGCAAATGTCGATCCGGAAAAGAAGATACAAGTTGCAACCAAAATACAGAGACAAAGTGATATATATGAAACGGGTCATTTTGTAACGGATAGTTTTTTTTGGGAGGAGCAAGCAAGAAAAAACATAGAGAGTAATAACACAAAAAATGTAAAGCTTGTAAAACCGTAAACTTGTAACCAGTCAAGATAATCAAAAAGGCGATCCAGTGGTAATTTTTTGTCTTTTTTTTTCTTAATTGTTTTCATTGCATGTACATACGAGAAAATAAAAAAAGAAAACAAGTAAAGAAGTCTTACGGCTTTGTCCGTGGGTCTTCCCTTCCTCCGTGACAAGCCTTTCGCTTCTCTAAGCCGATCCGTGAACAAAGGGAGGGGAAGACCCTTGTGGTCTCGTTTTGGTCTAAAGAAAATATATTTTTGGGTTCGTATTTCTTAGATCTAAGGTAAATAAAAGGGGATCCTCTAAATCCAACCGTGGATTCATGTTGAGGAGGACAACAAGAAGGGTTTTGCGTATTTTGGGAGTCCACCGCGCCCGGTTAGCGGCGGCGGCGGAGAATACGGTGGCCGGCCGCCGGATTTCGGGTTTCTCAAGAACACTTGAGAGAAAAAGATGAATCGGTTATTTGAAATCAAGAACAAAATCGAAAATGAAAGAAATGAGGGGAAAATGGGTTTTGGTCTAAAAATGGCCTTTTATAGTTATTATTATTTTTGAAATGGGTAAATTACACACTTAATCCCCCGCGTTTTCAATATTTTCATTTTTGTCTTGCCGCATGGTATAATCACACCCAAATTCCCCGGGTTTTTCAAAAGATCACAATTTCGTCCCTAAATTACACCGAATCGGTTTCTAAATGGGAAAATTACGCCTTAACCATCCCGCGTTTTTGAATTTTTCACTTTGGGTCCGCCCTTGGTCCAATTCTGATTCTGGTCCTTTTAGGTTTTGTTTGTTTCGCAATTTCGTCCCCCAAATTACATATTATTGCCCTTTAATTTTCGCCACTAACTTTCGTTTTCCTTTCATTTCAGTCCTGTTTTCTTTGTAAATATTATTGTTCGTATTATAATCGTACATGTTGATATTATTTTATTTTATGTCCCTCGTATATGATTCGTATCTCATGTTTTTATGTATATATGTGTTAAATATGATATTTATGTTTTTATCCGGCTATTCGTATCAAGCATGTTATGTTTTAGTTAATTCGTACAAGGCATATTTAGTATTTTTATATGTGTATGTGCTTTCTTATTTTTTAGGGCTACATGTTAGTATATTCACCCTTTTTGTACAACATGTGGACCCGTATATGTTGAAATATGTTTTATTACCAGTATGCATGTCTCTTTTTTTATACTTGTTCGTATATATGTACTTATTCCGCCTTGTTATTTTGACGTATGATAGTTTTTTTTTATATCTACTATTTAGAATAATATGTATATATATACATGCTCTAGTCTAAAATATCATCCATGTTAAATTAGTATTCTGGTATGTCAATCTTTATTATATTTAAATGTTTTGTCATGTTTTACGTTTCTGCCACTAAGATTGCACATCGAGATATAACTTGTTAATGCGGTGTCCTTTTATCCGAGCGTAAACGGGGCCAGTATCAAGCGTAGTGATAGTGGTTGGGCGTTTATTCTCGGATAACGGGACCCTTAAAATATATTCGCAATTACGACCGAAATTTAAGATAATCGTCACTTTAATCCGGAAAATCCAATATTAATAAAGCGGTAATTATTAAAGTACCAGTTTTTGGGCGGTGTGGGGGTGCTAATCCTTCCCCATCCGTAACCGACTCCCGAACCCTGTCTTTTGAATCTCTGGTTTTGTGGTGTCCGGCCTACCTAAGTGGCCGGTGGCGACTCCATTTTATAAGGTTTTTTTGTAAACCCCACGGAATAAATATTTTATATAAAAAAAATCACAAATACCTTTCAAAAATCCTTCGAAAACACAATCGTTTTTATTTTAGCGATGAAAATTAAAAGGGACATCGCTACACATATCTTTAGGGAAGCTTTGCACAACAGTCTATTACATATTACATGTAATCTATTGATGTAAATGAGTTCAAAAAATTATTATTGTTGTAACAACCTGGCTCTGATACCGTATTAAGCCATCTTCGACGAACTAAACAAACAAGAATCAAGGAAAGAAAATGATAAAAGAAAACAATAGCATATAAGAGGGATTTAGGGATTTAACAGTGTAGGCCAAAATTAAGTGATTGGGCCAATGCCGTTGAACGATTTTTATAGCCCATATTCTAACAGAAAGACACTAGAAAGTTCATTCTATTTTATAGAAGTTGAGTTGTTACAAGAATAACGATTTCTTAAACCCATTTACATCAATATAATCTCTCACCGTCTAATTTATTCTATGACAAATAGAAAATCCTTAAATGATCTTCCAAAATATATATTGTCAGAGATAGTCATTATATGAAAATGAAAATGAAAATGAAATAGTCATTATAAATATTATGTACATGTATAAATTTGGTAGAGTGTATGCATGTTAATTTTAAAATTAGTGATATATATATATATATATATATGTTAGAATAGTTTGTTGTTGGTTGAAACATATTAAATTACGTCCAAAATTTAAAGTTTTTTTTCAATCCTAATCCTACTTAGAAGAGAGGGGAATTAGTGGTTTTAGGGGAAGGAAGAGAGTGCTCCTAGATCTCATGACCTAAGAGAATATGAGGGAACAAATATGAGCAGCTTGACCAACCGACCAAATGTGCTTGCTCCAAATTAAAGTATTTTTTAAAATAAAAACAAGTAACTATTATAAATGAACTTTTATTGACCAATGATAATAATACCAATATTTTTATATGTATTTGAAGTTCATTACCCTTATTTTTTTTATATAGAATATTTCTTGACACTTTAATATGTGAAGTTTTTTAATAAAAAGGTTGCCTTAATTTTTATAATATATAATCTTTTTATTATAATTATACGAGAGTGTAATTATTATAGTTTCATACAAACTCAACAGTATGGGGAGAATATGAGGTCGAACAATAACATACCCACAATTCAATTCCTTCATTTTTTCTTAACAAAATAATGAAAACAATGGCGACGGCGGCTGGGAGCAAAGAAGCAAATGGGAGGAAGAATCCGGATAGGGGAAGAGTTTGGACGTTGTTTGTGTCGAATATTGCGAGCGATCTACACTGGAAAGGACTATGGCAGGTGTTCGATAGGCACAGGGTGATTGTGGATGTGTTTATCCCTTAGAAAAGATCGCGAGATGGATTGAGGTTCAGCTTCGTTCGAATGAATAAGGAGGCAGATGCACATCGCGTCATCGAGAGGTTAAATAGAAAGTGGATTTATGGGGCACAGGTGAAGGTTGTGATGGCGAAACAGGAAACTCCTAGATCATTCTGGCGTCTGAAAAAACTGATCACTTTAGTGAGTATTACAATAGACAAGGGCTGGGGGTGGGTTCATATCCGAATAAGCGATGAAAATCGATCATTGGGGTTGTAGATGGGGAGAAGATGAACATTCTGAATAGGTGCACGGTGGGGTGGAGTCGTCGACCATGAAAGATGATGGAATTAGCAAAAGAATTCCAATTGGCTGAGATAAAGAGGTGTTCAATTATGCGGATCGCAGGTTCACGCATTTTATTAATGTTTGATAATGTGGATATTCGTAAGGAAATATTGGGAAAAGATGTGTTGAAAGAATAGTGCAAAACTATTGAGAACTGGTCGCCAAATGTGGAAGGTACGGATTGTCGAGTTTGGTTAGCCGTAACGGGGTTATCGATTCATGCGTGGTCGCAAGGGACATACGAGAATTTGGCAGCGCTGTGGGGGAATTTAATTAGGGTAGATACAGACTCTTTGGCACCGGTGTTAATCGAAACATGTTGCTGGCAACAAATTGAGGAATGGGTGGATATTTAGGTGCATGGGGGCATGTTTCAAAGTTTGTGTATCTGAATTTGAGGCATTTATGGCGAATAGATGTGAAATATGTTGTGAAGATATAAGTGATGATTCACGTAGTGAGGATGGGGCTCATACACAAGCAGGAGAGAGTCGATTAGATGAGGATAAAATATTAGAGCAGCAGAGACAACATCGGGGGTAGATAGAAAGGCGGTGTTAGATGGATTCGAATAGAAGGAGGCTCGACATATGGATGTAAGAAGATACATGTTGGATGGGGAACAAGAAGTTAGTGTGGATATTTTAAAATCCAAGGAGATCAGGACTATAGAATCAGGAAGACTCTCTAGATGGAAAGCAAGAAGGGAGGGATGGGTCCAAGGGAGTGATGGTGATTTGGAACAGCGATGGTCTATGGAAGAATATTATCAGGGGCCCGAGAAAAGTAGTAGAATTATACAAGGACAAATTGCATTGTATCGAATACGAGAATGTGAGTATGGTACATAGATACGAGGATTCGCCTTGTGGGCCAGATATTGCAACTTTAGAACCATTACACGTGGGACAAAAAGATGTTTTACTCCTTGAGGAGTCTACGAATGTAGAAGTTGGGGCCCAAGAGGAATTGTACCCGGAGGAACAATTTTACACAAATGCAAATTATGTTCCACACAATGTTGGGAAAGAGTTAGTCGAGAGTGGGAGAAGGAAGAGAGGAAAGCCTCAGAAAAATCAAGAAAATGTGCAGGGAAAAGGTAAAGGTAAATGAAAGAAGGCAGACTTGAATCCGAATCAAAGACAATTAACTTTGCGAGAGGCTGCAGAGACGATTCGATTGGGAAAGCTGATTGGTGCGAAAATAGTTAGTAGTGAAGAAGCTCTCATTAAAGACATAGCCAATCTCATTGCGGTGCGATCGAGATTGATAGTGAAGATGAGGGTGTCGTCTTGGAATGTTTAGGGAGTAGGTTCTTCGTCGAAAAAGAAGATGATTCATGGATTATTGCGACAGCACCGATGTGATATGGTCTTCATACAAGAGTCGAAGTTGGAGTCGATTTTGGATTTTATGATTAGCAAGGTACAGAATTCAGACAATTTTACTTTTATTTTTTTCACCATCGCAAGGTCGTTCGGGTGGTGTGATATTGATATGGGAAGCTGGGCGTTTTGTGTTGGAGGATTCGATTGTGCAAACAAATTTTGTATTGCTGCGTGGGAAATAAATTGTCGAAGATTGGTCTTGTGTGATGGGGTCAGTGTATGCTCCTTATGGTGTGGACGATCAGGTATATGTGTGGACGGATTTAGCTAACTGTGTTGCACTTTTGGATCGATAATGTTGCTTGGAGGTGATTTTAATGAGGTTCGTGAGAGGAAAAAACAACAGGGTTGTGCGAGTGATGCAAGGGGGATGGCAATGTTTAATGATTTTATAGAAAATACTGGGTTACTTGATTTGCCGATGCAAGGGAAGAGCTATACTTGGTTTGGGCCAGTTAACAAGTGCAGCCGATTGGACAGATTCTTGCTTTCGCCAAAATGGGTGGTGCGTTTCTCGGCTCTAAAGCAAGTGAATTTAAAGCGAGGTTTGTCAGACCACACTCCTTTGCGTTTATCTAGCGAGAATCAAGATTGTGTTTCGTTTTCTTAATTGCTGGGTTGAACAGCGGAAACATGTGAAGGTGATGGAGGAACAATGGTTGCGTATTTCACAAGAATATGGGAGCGGATTGAATATAATGAAGAAGATGCGATGTTTGCAAACATTTCTACGGGAGTGGAATAGCAAGGATTTCGGCAGTTTGGATGATCAAATCGAAGCTACGACAGATTTAATTGATGATGTGGATTAGCGTACATCGTTACATGGGGAACAATCGTTTTGTCTGGAGGAAAGGAAAGAGTTGATGTTACGGTTATGGAAATTATCTAGGTTGCGGGAGTTGGTTTGGCGTCAGAAATCAAGGGCATTGTGGTTGCGCGCAGGTGATAGAAATACTAGTTTTTTTCACAAGTAGGCGGTAATTAGGGGTATAAAAAATTAGCTTCAGGGTTTACACATTAAAGGAGTGTGGGTTGATGAGCCAGAGCGAATGAAACAATTCTTGTTCAAAGAATTTCGTGCGTTCTTTGCGAAGCCTCGGGTCAGGGGCTCTATTGATGCCGAAGTGGATTTTAGATGCTTATCGGTGATGCAAGCACAACAGTTGACGGTAGCCTTCACTGAAGAAGAAGTTAAAAGTACAGTGTGGGGGTGTGATGGTTCGAAAGCATTAGGTTCGGGTGGTTATAGTTTAGAATTCTTTAAGAAGGGATGGCACTTTTTGAAATATGATGTGATGACGGTTTTGGCTGAGTTTAAAAAAGCGACCTTGGCGTTTGTGGCGTTGTTTCCGTGCCATTGATTTTTCGGTGGTGCAATTGTTGTGTGTTTGTTTTGCAAACGTCTTTTGTGAAGCGAACAGCGTGGCCGATGTGTTGGCAAAAGGCGACGTCGATCGTACCTCTTGATTTTTCGAGGGTTTTTAGCTGTTTGGGGGACTGTAGTGTAGGAGAGCGGGTGCTGCAGGGTATATGTTTTGCGGTGTTAGCAAGCACGGTTGGTGGGGGTATATGCATTGGTCTTGGCAGCTACTGATCGATTATTTAGGGGAGGTTCAAGGATTATCTTTAGTTTGTTTTATTCCGTTTGGTTTTGGTTGCGAGTTTGGTGTTCGGATCGTATTAGGAGAGCGTACTTTTTTCCTCCAATGTAGGTTAGGGAGGTTTTTAATGAGGCACCCGATTGATTTTGTATGATTTATCTTCTTAATGAAATCATACACTTCTGGATCAAAAAATTGTAGTTTCGATAGAACAGAAGATGGCGTTCATTTTAAAAGATTTGGGTTCGAACATTTTGTTTACAAGGTGTGTATTATCAAAAAGTTAAAAAAATATGAACAAATATTATATTCTAATCATCTTGAGACTATTCTAAAAAATTACACATCCATACATTTATTTTATGGTGTTTAAACTCATCTTAAATATTAAATTATTATTAATAATTAATTAATCAATTGACGATGATAATGATATTATTTTTCATATGTTTCAAAAAGATTAATTTTTTTTGAAACCAACCCACCCTTCTCCCCGTTCAAAATTTAAACCATTAGTGTGAAAGTTTGTATTCTTGAAAGTAAAAAAATAAATAAAAATCATATTTCAATCAATAACATGAAAAAGATTACCAACTTTTTAGATATAACACCCTTTCATGCAATCATGTTTTCCCCACACACTGTGACAATGCTAATCAGTTCTCCGATTTGTGGGATTTGCATGTCTTAAAAATATTGTAACCCCTAGGCGGGAAACTGTCTTTTTATAATATTAGTGTCATTTCATAGTCTATTTAAAATAGTCTAATATACTATTTCTTTAAAGAATATATACTAAATACTTTTTTCAATAGTCTTTGATTATAAAATAATATCTGTTTATATATATTATAACTCTTTGATAATACACACCTACTTTGTAGATAAAGTGATTTGAACTCGAGTTTCCTAAAACGTCATCTTCTCTACTAAAATCACGTATTGAGTTCATATACTAAATAAATTTTGATTTATCATTTTAAGTTTCTTATTATAAGTTGTAACTAAAAACATAGTATAATAATCGATGGGATCTTCGCTAAATGGTTGTGAAAATCTTGATATCTTATATTCAGGTCGCAACGTATATAAATATTATGTGTAGATTATATTAACCTGGATTTTATTTTGATTTATGTCTCACTATTTGGTCTAATCCGACTATTAGTTAAGTTATATTTTATAATGATTAATTCTTACTATAATTATTCGATTATAGATTATATCATTATAACTAGCATTATACTTAAGAAAAAATTTTGATACACAGGCCGTGTAAACTTTTGTTTACACGTGCCTTTTAGTTTTAGGGGTTATGGTTTTAGTTCAGGGTTTAAGATTTAGGGGTTTAGGTTATAGAGTTTAAAATTTAATGTTAGTGTTTAGAATTTAGTGTATAAGGTTTAAGGTTTAGGATTTAATTTTTAGGATTAAAAATTTAGGATTTGAGTTTTTATAGTGTTTACACAGGACTTGTGTAAAATTAATTTTACACAACCTGTGTATCAAAGTTTTACCCTTATACTTATTACTTAAAAATTTTAAATTTTAAAAAGAATACAATATATTAATGAAGCACAAACCAAAAGAGGGAGGAGAGATTTGATGTCAATTTGAAACTGATGTTGGGGCGACCAAAGAATTCCCCAAATCTCGCCGCTGGTCACTCCTAGTTCTAGGCATAATATAAATTAGTTTTTAAACAAAAATAAAATATTTGTTAGAATATTCTTTCAATTTTAAAATTCATACAAACAAAACAGACAAAACCATTTCATCAGATTTCTTTAAGTTATTTTCGCTGCAAATTCTTGTTTCAGATAACATAAAGGTTCACATAAATTAATACCTAAAGGATTCTACAAAGAGTTTAGTAAAAAGAAGTAATAAAAGGCGTAATGCTTTTTTTTAAACAGTTCTTATTTAAGGAGAGAAAAAAAAGAAATTTTAACGATTTATTTTAGTGATTGTCGACAAAAAGCATAATGCTAATTGGTACCCATTAAAACTTGATATTGATAAAACAATTACTTATAATTAATTCAAACAATAATGTATTAAACATAAATATTTTTTTGGCTTTCCCTGTTTGGTCTTAGCTGTTATGTTTCTCTATATCGGATGCTTCGAAATACATGATGTATGTGGTCTATGCGTCGTGTATGCTCTGCTTTACCCATTGACTTCTTGTATTTTTTTTTATTTAAATTAGAGAGGTTTTTTAGGCACTTAGCTACTATAAATAATATATATATTTTTTAAAATAAATCATTTGCTTGACTTAAACATAAATATCCTTGAAATAAAAAATAATTAAAAATGAAACGATAATCTATTTACGATGAAAACAATAATACAATGAGAAAATTATACGAAATCGAGAGACTATTATTTACATATAATTAAATTAAAAAGGAAAGGGTTAAACCTTCAAGATCATACAAAATAAGGTTGAACTTTAACTATTTCATGGTTAATATTCATGCATCATTGTGGTAAATATTCACCACCATTTCCTTGATATTCTTTGTTCAGATTTTCTCAGTTATGAAAGCTTTTGTTATGAGATTAGATATTCCTAATCTGAAGAACATATCCATGATTCCACCATACCTTCACTTCTGGAACCCACATGTTCCGGCCCTTTATCGGCGCGAAAATCCGGCGAAGACGATGACAAGTTTTCCGTTTTCCCATTCGATTCGTTACCATCGTAGCCGCCATTGATGGACCTTAAGAGACTCTGATCATGTTCATGTGAAGATACCATGTTTTGAAGCCCGATGGGGTTGGTGTGGACATGCCCCTGGCTCAAACCAAACTCTTCTAAACCACCCATTTTGAGAAACGACACGTTTGGCGGAACATCCAAGGAATCGTGTGAGTTTGTCCCGACAATGTTTGAACCGGAAAGCGGGTATTTTGGAGGGGTTTGAAGGAGAGATTGAAAGCTAAGAATTGGGTTTTGCATGTTGATGTTGAGTAGATTCTGAGGCTGTTTTAAATGGCCTAACTCGGTCGGTAGTTGGTAGTTAATGGAAGTTGAACTAGAGCTAGTGTTGTTGTTGTTGTTAGTACTAGGATTAGAAACTATAGCGTCAGCTATTGATGAGCTAAGAAAAGGTGGAGGGCTGAATTTTTTAGCAAACGGTTTTAAAATATACTGAGGAGCTGGTGAAGGGTCTAAATGGGTTGATCTCAAAGTGGAAGACGGTGATCCGAATAGATCGAGCCTGGTTCTCGGAAAAGGTGAGGAGGCGAACGGTGGTGCGGGGATCCCGGTGAACTCTTGAACCATGGCTCGGAAATTGGTGGTATCTGTGGTCAGAACAGTCGTTGGTGCACGCCTAGAAGCTCTGGATCTCTTCTTTGGATTACGCACCGTATTGCTCTTGTTGTTGGCCGCTTGGCCGCCTGTGGAGGAAACTGAGCTTTGGTTCGAACTTTCCGGTCCTAGTGGAACCTGCTGCAACAATGGAAAAGTGGCTCTACTTTGTGCTTGTTGGTTGGTGAACAGCTGCTGAGTCGTGGGTGCCGCCGATGAGGAAGCCATGAACCCACCGAGATGAGTGCAATTGGGCTCAGATCTTAGATTTTTAGACCCACTCACATCAAGGACGGCGCTCGGATTCGCCGTTGTTGAAACTTGCAGTGATCTTGATAAAGGATGATGATCCAAGTATGATAAAGGGTCGAACATAGTGGATGAAGAGTGGCTCGGCAGCGGCGGCGGTTGTTGGATACCCAAAGGATCATGTCCATAACCGATATGGCTCAATGGGTTATGGTTCAAAAAAACTGAGATTGACCCAACGCGTGAATCATACTCATCACTTGAAGATTGCAAACTAGCACTATTACCAGAACCCATGAAAGACCAGGAAACAAAAGACGTGAAAGAAAAGGACAAAGATTGTTTCGCACAAGAGATTATTTTGCTTACTTCACCATACTATAAAGAAAAAAAACAGAACACAGAACACAAAGCCAAGCATGAGGTAATAATAATATGATCTTCTGGAAGAAACGATATCTCAGAAGGTAGCCAGAAATATGTTGTCTTGAAAGCTCTAATCTGCTTGCTTTGGCTTTGAACAAAAGATCATAAAAGCTGAGGGAGTATCAATGGCGGAAGAAGAGGTGAAATCAAATTTCTATGTTTTGGCTTTTAGCCTTGAAAGGGTGAAGGAAAAAGTAGGTTTTTTTTTATAAGTATATTTTGTTAAATTAAAGGGATATTTGGCTCATCTAATCTGCTGCTTGTGGATTCACTCAAAAAACAGATGAGATAATGGTGTGTCCGCGTGGGAATGACATTTGTGTGTCTGAGATAGAGAGAGAAAGACGGTGATGAAATGAAAGCAACTGGTCAAAGTATTAATCCTTATTTGTTCAAAGAAAATAAAAATAACATTTTTTTCGATTATTGCTGCTTTTTAGTAAAATGATTTTTTTTTATTTTTTAAAGTATTATGTTAATTAATTGTTAAAATATGTTTTGAAAATAATTAAATATTTTAACAATTAATTAACATAATATTTCATAATTTAAAAAATTAAATATACATTTCATATCTTAACTATACACTTTCTCCATAGTTAGTACCTAAAAAACTTTTACTCTCTTGTTAGTATATGAATTAGGTACTTCTCCCGAGTTGGTATTTAAAGATTTTTTCTTCCATACTTAAACTAGTCACTTTCTCCCAAATTGGCACAAAAACTTTTATATTCTATCAATTCGGTTTTAATTCTAAATTACTCAATAAATTTAACCCTCTAAATTTAAATTTTTATCAATTTACTCTTTGTTATTATCCTAAATTGTTTGTTTTTCTTCAAGAAATGTTATATTACTTTCTTGGTATAATAAAAGTTTAATAGTAACTTGTTGCTTTGTGGTAGAATGCAATTATTCAATTGTTACTTTAATCTAATTGACTCGTTTGGTTTGACAATATCACAAAAATGACTATATCAATAGAATTTTAAAATATGAAGATGTTAAATTTATTGAATTATTTCAAATTATGATCAAATTGAAAGAATGTATAAGTTTTGAGGACTAAAGCTATTAATAAAGGCACCAACATGGTGGATGAGATGAAATATCAGTACCAACTTGAGAGCAAAAATTCTTTAAGTATCAATTTCAGAGAAGATGTCTGGTTAGATTTCAACTTGAGAATAAAATTTCTTTAAATATCAAACTTGAAAAAATTTATCTAGTTGAGGTACCAAAATTTATATAAGTCTTTCATCAATTTTAATTTTTAAATTTAACGATGTGATTAAAGTAATAATCAAAGTTAAATTAATTTGGTTCACAAAAATCAATAAAAATTTACTTTAAGAGAGAGAGAAAGCCATGTTCAATCAAGTATTTACATTTTAATATTAATAAATTTTATTTTTTGTTTGGGGAATAATGTGGTTGCCATGGCCAAACAATATTACTTATTAAAAAAGTTATTACTACTAATGGTTATATTAAATACTAATAGTTTCATAATAAATATTTGTAGTACTTAATTCATATTAATTGTTTATTAAATACTTATAATTATATTAAAAAAATTATATTTAAAATTTTATATATTAAAACTTAATAATATATTAAAAATTATATAAAATATTATAGTTTAACCATAAAATATTGAAACACAAATGCATGCATGATCAATGAAAATATTTCATTTTCCCCTACTTTTGCTTGAATTTTATTTCTACAAATTTTCTACATTTGTAATACTTTTGTTTGAACAACACACCTTTTGTTTGTTGTAACCATAAACCAATATCATATTCTTTTTTTATAGAATCCTCCCACGCAAACGCGCTCACACACACAGTGTATCCCAAAATACTCTCTCATTGAACATACTTAAAAAAAATACATCTCTACAATATAGTCGATATAGTCGCAGAGATAAAAAAAAGGATTACATATCTTCAAAATGTTTTTTCACATGATTCTAAAGGTTAAACAATACCTTATATTTATAGAGTCAAATACATTATCACAAAAATTATTCCACAAGACTTTTTACCTAATATAAATATTCACTTATTAAATAAACAAAATTTCCAAATAATTTTCAGACACTAAGATTACAATAAAATTCAACTTAATTATCAAATATAATTTGTGTCAATATATAACAATTCTGTTATAAATATGAGTATTTTCAAACTATAAACCCGCTAATAATAAATATATAAACTAATTAAATTAAATTTCGAATTCAAAACACGAAGATACACTAATGGCGTTGGACAGTGCTCCAACTTTACCCGCCATTGCTCAAGTTGAGTCCTTAAAATGTATACATAAAAAGAAGAGGCAAAATGTTTTGGTGAAAGTTTATATCTCTATAAATGCAAGTGTTAACTATTTTCGGCTTTATTTTAAGGGTAACTGACTTATAAATTATTCTGTCTATGAATTTAGAGGTTTTATTTATTTATTTTAAGGATATTTTCTTAAGTAGGTTTTATGTTTTAAAAGAATTATTATTCTATAGAAGTCTAAAAGTAAACCCTTTTACTTGGAGAGATTAGCTTACCTTGTGGAAAATTGTCGATGAGAACCTGTTACTTTAAAAAAAAAAAAAATACTGCTTTTGTAGGTTAAATTTGACACTTGCACAAATAAAAAGGTTAAACTGCATGGATAGTCACTGAACTTTCAAGGTTCTTTCACTCTAGTTATCGAACTTTTATAATTTGCATTACAATCACTAAACTTTAAAATTGTTTTCATTACGGTCATTGACGTTAAAAAATACTGGCGTAACATCTTAAAGTCTTCTTCCTAAAACCCTTAAGGTTCCAAATTTGTTATCGCTCCAAGGCCAAATTTTCGATGAACAGAGCAGTAGTCGGTCAATCCCAATTGTGGGAAGGATCCGTTTAGCCAGAATAGTTCAATTTCAACTTAATCAGATGGTTGGTAATGGCGATTCAAAAAATTCTAGCTTTTAGTTTTTATGGGACCCTTGCCTCCTTTTATCGTTGTTTTTGTCGTTGTTCAGTGGTTTCTCTGGTATATCAAACTCCTCCTCCTCTTCTCCTTCTTTGTCTTTCCTTCAGTTCAAACTCATCAAAAAACCTTTCAATCTCCTCAATTCCCAGTCAAATCCTAATTTAAACTAAAAGTTTAAACCTTTTAAATTGTCACCATCAACCATCGGATCAGTTTGAAATCAAATTATGTTAATCTTTTGGCCAAGCAGATCTTTTCCACTGTTTAGCGATTGATTCGTTCATCAGAAATTTGGTCTTGGCGGTAGTGGCAAATTTGGAACCTTGGGGTTTTTTAGGAAAAAAAATAATTTAACGTGTCTCACTAGCATTTCTCAACTACAATTAACGATAGTGATCGTAATAAAAAGCGATTAAAAGTCTCATGGCTACAATATAATTTTTAAATTTTTGGTGAACAAGTAAAAGCACCCTAAAAAATTGAGTAATTATCAATATAGTTTACTTAAACAAAACAATGAGTGTTTACATATTTTTGTAAAGGGAGATTAAATTATTTTTGGATGGTTTTAGATTATTACAACACGAAAATGAATTTAAAGACACTGAAATTTATATCATATCCTTGAATATATAATATACTGTATCAATATGCTCAACGTTTATTGGTCAAATCCGTAGCTTGACAAGTTTGATTGTATTATATTAGATTTTCAACAGCTTTGTACTTTTTTTTAAATGCATACACCTTGTAGACAAAACAAATTAAACTCGAGTCTTTTAGAATGAACATCATCATCTTTTTTACTGAGACCACTTGTTAGATTCTTCAACGGCTTGTACTCGATGATAAATTCCGATGAACAAGGCTACAATGGAAAAGCTTTAACTAACAAAACCTAGTTTAGAGAGAAAAACGATGAAAGAGAATTTGATTGAAAAGAGAAAAGATATTATTCAGTAATCAGAGTTAATCTAAAAGAGAGGTGAGATGGGCTTTTATAATGACCCAATCTGTTACAACAGACCCAGTCCATTATAACTAACAATAGGCCGTTAAAGCCCTGTTAACAAATGAATTCTAGATAAGTCCAGTATAGTAAATAATAAAAAAGATAATAATTATTCTTTGAGGGTTCGATTAAATGAATGGTGAGATATAATTAGAGCTGAAACTAATTTTTCTTAGGCTTAAACCAAAAAAATAGCCCTCAAACTATACCTTTTTTCTTCTTTTGGCCCTTAAAAATTATAATTTGAGCAAAATAGGCCATTAAACTATCATTCTTTTAGTCCCCAAAACTAGGGGTGTTCAAACTCGGGTAGTAGAAAATGCGGCTCGTGTCCCGACCCGATTTTTGCGGGTATCCGAAAATTCGGGTATTTGGGTACCTGATATAAAAATATATATTTTTAAAATATAAAATATTTTATTAGTTTAATATAAAAATATGTATTTATTAGTTTAATATAAAAATATGTATTTATTAAATATAAAATATAAAAGAATCTTAGATTTTTTATTAGTTTAATATAAAAATATGTATATTGAATATAAAAAATCTTAATTTTAAATATATCCGGGTACCCAATTGTAATCGGGTACCCAAAAATTCTCAATTTTGTGACCCGGGCCCGACCCGAGAAGTGAATGGCCGGGTACCGGACCCAGGTAAAAAAATTCTGGGTAAATACCCGGTTATTTATGTTCGGGTAATCGGGTCGGGTCAGCCGGGTCGGGTATTTTTGAACACCCCTACCCAAAACTATTAATAGGTCAAAAAATCTTTGTGATGTGTCAACATCTTATTAGTCAAAATAATTTTCTTGACTTAAATAACTATCGGACTTAAAATGACCAAAAATGATAGTTTAGGGGCTTATTTTGATATATAATATTTTAAAGTTTAAAAAGAACATAAATATTTATATATGTTAGAAAAGCCTATAAAATGATATTTTTGTAAACATGGACTTAAAGTGACCAAAAATGATAGTTTAAGGGCTTATTTTGGCCAAATCATAGTTTAGGGGCTTAAAGTGGCCAAAATGATAGTTTAAGGGCCTATTTTGCCCAAATCATAGTTTAAGGGCCAAAAACAAAAAAAAAATATAGTTTGAGGGCTTTTTTTGGTTTTAGCCTTTTTTTAATACAATGCTAAGTAAATTACTTAAATCTCTCCAAAAATTTAAATCAGAGAATAATATTTGATTGAGCACACTTGAATATAATTTTTTGAACATTACAATAATAATCATGTCAACTAAACTAAAATTTAATCCGCAGATTTAAAACTAAACTTTGAGCAAAATCTAAAAATAAATAAAAGAACATATATAAAAGATTTATTTATGCAGGTTGAAACGATTCTTATGTTTATGAGATTTCACCTAAAGTTAAATCCACTACTAAATTTGTCTGTACAACACAATTTTAAGGTCAACAAAATCTTTCAACAGTTGCAATCTCACTCTGAATTCACTCCTTTAACAGCCTTTCCATCTAAATGCTGATATCAACTTATAAAACAATGACATCTCCAGATGATTTGCACTTAATTACATTCGAACCCATAATGTATATCTTAAATATAATTATGACATTAATAATATCAACTAAGCTAAACTTCAATCGACAAATAAAAGTAGCTTTTAAAAATAATATATATTACCGCTTTATTATTATTGTTGGGGCAAAGACAAAAGTAGCACTCAAATTTGAAAATTTGTTGATGGCTATGAGCTGGTATTTCCATGACAATGAAAAGATTGATCATTGGGTTTGATATGAAAATGATGAACAGCCAAGCATTGAATCCCTTCACCAATTTACCAACAACTCCTCTTCCTCCATTTGGTTAGTTTTTTTTTTTTTTTTTGCCAAAACCATTTGGTTTGTTGAGTTGATGAAATTTGACATAAAAAAATGTCTGAACAACCTACCCGAGTAGTAAGCAGTTTGGTATGACTTAAACATGTCTCGAGGCTTTGTGCAACCTTCGCTAGAAGACTTACTCATTAAAATCAAATGTACAACGCGGATCGATTCAAATTAATCAGGAGTCGAAAAAACAACAAAAAATTATCTAAACAATATTTTCACCATTTTTGTTAAGATTTGAATTTATTAATTATCATTAAGTTTAGTTAGACAATTCCACTTTCAAAATCCCAAATTTCACCCAACAGCCCAAAGCTCCCTACCAAATTCGAACACCTGTTTTTTTTTTTCTTTGAAAATACATGCACTAAAACAAATTAAACACGATTATTCAAAGATATAATTTGAAGACACAACAAAACTGTCTGCAAAATTGTACAATTGTGTCGCGGTGACAGAGATGCAGACAGGAGAAATCAACAAAGTCAAACATTGTAAAAGTCTAACAAGAAAGTTGTCAAGTGGTCCTAATAATTGTATTTTATGGGATACTTTATGTGGGTCCTTTGTAGAAAGATTAAAATATAATAAGAAAAATATAAAATAAATATGAGAGATGTTATTATATTAGAATTGATAAAATATATGAAAATAAAAAGTAGTTTACATAGTATCATGATAAAATAGAACACGCGAAAACGATATGAAGTGTATGAGTCATCGGATTTAGGGGTTTGATTAAGTAAGAAAAGGGGTGTGGGTTAAATGTTCATGCAGCAGATCCAAGACTCTGAAACAACTGAGCAGACCGTCCGATTTGATCCGGCAAAATTGTTTGACAAAAATGTTAATATATGTCGCGTACGATACATACAATTCAAACGTTGTCATTTTTTGGGGGTCTTTTAGTCTCATTGGTATTTGGTAATCACCCTTGTCTTTGTCAAGTTGTCCCTAATTATCATTTTGGTACTTCAATTTTTTTAGTTTAGTTTGGCCTTTGAATTTTTCTTACATGACTATTTTTTTATAAATCTTAAATCTAATTATAATCCTACCTTGAATAGAGGGAAAGATGACTCTAGAAGAAAGAAGATGAGTGCTCCTAGTGGGTCTAAAACCTATGACCTAAGAGAATATAAAAGAACAAAGAAGAGCAGCTTGACCATCTGGCCAAATGTACTTGCTATTACTTCATTAAGTTCTTTTGCTAAAAAAGTTACATAGCATTTTAAGAACGAGTCACATGACACATAACATATATTAAACTCAAAAAACTTCACAAAAAAGTCTTTAAAAAATCTAAAAATTATTCTTTTTAAAATTCCACAAAAACAGTGATAGAATTGTGACAGATATCCTTCTAGTAAATTTAGGAATTAAAAAAATTAAAAGAATGTGACATTAGCACCCTTTTAATCTTGCTTGTGAAAAACTTTTTCAGTGTCCATTTTAAAATTTTAAGGTGACAACAATGGTATGATTTCATAATATGACATCCAAAAGACTAAATTTAAGTTTAAGAATCAAGTTATACAAAAAAATGGTTTAAGAATCAAGTTAAGTCAATTTTAAGACTAGTGTCAAAAAAAAAAAAAAAAGGAACCAAATCTAAAGATAAACAATTTTAAGACTAGTTTTGGTTGATGGGTCTAAAGTCCTAATGAATCAGAGTATTTGGTAAGGAAAGTGTGGGTCGAAAGTGAGCTTAAATTCATAGAAAAGCCCAAAAGAAATAGACTTCTAATCTAAAACACATTAAGCAAACTGAAACCCAAGGTGTGCATTCAGTTGATGGTTACATAAAATAACCCAGCTAAGCCATTACTACAATTTAAGCAAACATTTCTATTTTAATTATAAAATTTAAAATCTAAATCAATAATTTTAAATTTCTAAATTCTAAATATAAACTTTAAATTTTAATCATAAACCTTAAATTTTAAATCTCTAAACCATACACCCTAAAATTACCCGCTTGTAGTAGTATTTTTTCCCAGCCGATGTATAAGGTAATAATACTATATATAAATGCATTCAATTAAATAATAATAAGAAGAAAACATTAAATAAATACAAGGGAATCAACTTCTCACCTTCCCAGATTCCATTTGAATTTGATATTTACAAACTCGTTAGTCTATTTTTCTTCATCATTGAACAAAAATATTATAATTAACAAAAAAAAATTGGACTGATAATTAACAAAAATTTAAGTACACATATCTACGTATAATATATTTTTTAACCTAATAAAAATAAAAATTCATTTGTCTTTTATTTTTGAAGAGTGTAATCCCAAAACAACAATGAGTACAAACGTGGATATATAAATAGAAAATGTGGTTATATTTTATATTTATAAAATAATATATTTCATTCAAAAAAATATATTTTTTCAATTTTTTATAAATAAAAAACCCAACCAACCCTGAACTGTGAATACGAGGCTAAAGACGTGCCCTCCTCTCTTTGATTTCACTAATAATTTGTTCATGAATTAGACTATTTCGATTGGCTTTTACAATAAAATCTTTATTAAAAAATTTTCTAAAATTTTAGAGATCCTCGTTTAATCTTGGACCGTGTCTCAAGCTTCCTATAGCGATGTCCCTCTCGCTAAAAAATGTAGTTTTTATTTTGTTTTACTTTATTTTGAAAATAATGTCTTCCGCGTGGAGTTTTATAAAACCCGTATTTTATTTAAAAATGGAGTCGCCACCGAACACTAAGGTAGGCCGGACACCGTAAAAACTAGAGATTTTGAAAACTTTGAGTTCGGGAGTCGGTTACGGATGGGGAAGGATTAACACCCCCACACCGCCCAAAATTAGTAATTTAATAATTAATTCTTTATTAATATTAGACTTTCCGGATTAAAGTGACGATTAATTTAAAATTTGGTTATAAGTGCGAGTAGATTTTAAAGGCCCCGTTATCCGAGAGTAAACGTCCAACCACCATCACTACGCCTGATACTGGCCCCGTTTATGCTCGGATAAAAGGGCACCGTATTGACAATTAATATATCTCGATATGCAATCTAAGAAGCAAAATATAAAACAAATAAATTACATCGACATGATATTAAAACATAAAATATGAATATTACAAAATAAATAAAAATAATTAAACGCGTGGACATAAAACCTAACGCATCATAATAACAACAAAGTATGGGCATGAACAAAAACATACTTCTAAAACTAAAATAATTAACTCTAACATGCTTAAAAACATTAAGACACCAATATAGTATATACATGACATGCATGAAATGTAATGCTAAACTAACATAACAACATGTTAACATAAAAAACTAATACTTAACTTCTATCATATAACATAATTTACACCCACAACCTAACATGACATTTAAATATGATGAATAATACTACACTAACATATAACCTAAAAACAAGATGAACATAAAATACATATTAATCATATCAAATACAAAGATGTACATACATACCAAACATAAAAAAATAAAAGCCATGAACAAACACATATCATGATAAAAAAAAAACATATTTAGAGATGAGAGGATTGAAAAACAAATATTAAACAACCACCAAAAATTAATTTAAACACATTCTAACAAAACATAAAAACATATGATCATAAAAATATATAAAAACATAAGAACTAAAATAAAGAAAAGATTACTAATAAAACATCATTTCTATTAGATCATAAAAAAAGATTATACCACAAACATACATAAAAAAGATACCCAAACCTAAATATAATAGAGAGTTTTCTCTTTTTCTTTCCAATTTATGGTATCTTCAAAATAATATGAGAGTTCTTCCTCTCTTTTTTTTCTTGCCACTGCCAAGAGCTCCCCAAAAAATGAGTGTGAAAATGCCGGCTCTCTCCCTCTGTCTTCAATTTGTGTTGGGGTTTAAAATGGATGATGGGAGGGGAATAAAGTGAAATGGCGTGGAGTGTGGGTGCATAGGGCATGGGGTGGCATGGTGCAAGTATGAGAGGGGTGTTTGCTTGGCAGGGTATGGGCGGCATGCCCTTTTTCTTCTTTTTTTTTGCTATTTGTTTTTTATTTATTTTAAATTTGGTTTAAATAGGGCAAATGGTTCGAATATAATTTGGGGCCCGGACAAAAAATGAGTATTACAGTTGCCCTCTTTTGCTCATTGCTGTGTAACAGGAAGAGAGCAAAGACAAAAGAATAACCATTTTTGTCCGGTCTGGCTGAACTTTTCTCCTTTTTACGTGTGTTTTCTTTCTTCGGTAGATATTCTTTCTCTTCGGTGTATGTCTTCTTTCTAAACTTGACGGATCTACTTTGTCACTCTTGGAGGAAGCAAAATCTTTAAAATGGGGTTAAGAAAGCAAAATGAGAGCAACTCACTACATTATTGATGACGATGTGATTCCTAAGAAAACTTGACCCAACTGCAACACCGACGAAAAGGTAGGGTCTTCAAAACTTGATCCAGCTGCAACACTGACGAAGAGGAAGGATCGATGGACGAAAGTTCTGATGTCTGATCCAGCTACAACTCTGACGAAGAGGCATGATCAAATGGTTGAAAGCTCATTTTGATTTTTTATCCTTTTTTCCATTCTTTTCTTTTTCATTCTTTTCTCTTTTTCTTTTTTTTCTTTTTTTTTCATTCTTTTTTTCTTTTTCCTTTTTTGCTTTTGAATTTTTGAACTTTTTCTTTTTTCTTCTCTTTTTTTTGAATTTTTTGAATTTTTCATTTTTTCTTGTTGTTTTGTTTTTTTAGCTGCAACTTTAATAAAGGGAATTTGAAAGTCAGTAAATTCGGATCTAACCGCACCATCAACGGAGGGGTAAGATCGAATTATAACTTGGATTCTACCTCGCCATCAACGAAGAAGCAGAACATTAATTGGAACCCTACTGCACCATTAGCGGAGAAGCAAGATAGCAGCAACTTGGACCTCAACCACACCATCAACTGAGGGATATGATCGAATAATTCGGATTCTATGACGCCATCAGCGGAGAAGCAGAACATTAACTGGAACTCTACTATACCATCAGCGGAGAAGTAGGATAACAGCAACTTGGACCTCAGCCACAACATCAGCGGAGGACTAGATTGAATAATGACGGCCTGAAACCGGCTACACCATCAGCGGAGAGCAGGATCTAAGGACGACGACAGCTTGGACCTAGCCACCCCATCAGCGGAAGACTGGATCGGATAATGACGACCTGGAACCGCCTACACCATCAGCGGAGAGCAGGATCTAATGACGACGATAGCTTGGACCTAGCCACTCCATCAGCGGAGGACTGTATTAGATAATGACGGCCTGAAATCAACTACACCATCAACGGAGAGTAGGATCTGAGGACGAAGATAGCTTGTACCTGGCCACTCCATCAATGAGGGACTGGATCGGATAATGACGACCTGAAACCGGCTACACCATCAGCAGAGAGCAGGATCTAAGGACGACGATAGCTTGTACCTAGCCACTCCATCAGCGGAGAGACTAGATCGGGCGACGAAAGTTGATAAATTTCTTTTTGATTTTTCCTTTTATTTTTTTTCTTCTTCATTTTTACTTTTTTTATTTATTTTTTTTCTGATTTTTCTGATTTTTTTGTTGTAACTGTACAAATAAGTAGCTTGAGGAAAAAAGTTAGGTCTAGCTGCACCATCAGCGAAGAAACAAGACCTGAGTAGAAATTTGGTCTGCTGCACCATCAACGGAGAAGCGAGATTTGAAAGATGCTGGATCTGTCGCATCACTGGCGAAGACGAGATTCAAAGGAAAATTTGACATATTACACCATCAACGGAGAAAAATATCTTCAAAATGTTGGATTTGTTTGGATTGTCTGAGCTGGTCCACCACTACTGATGTAAACAATACCTGAAAATGAAAGAAATCATTAGTTAGTATTTGTTTAAAAATTTCGCCATTGATACCTTTTGTCTAAAGATTTCAGCTCTTCTGCATGTTTGGCCTTCTTCATGGCTAGAGGTTGGCAGTTGTGTTGTTGCCCTCATGGCTGAGGTTCTTCGGTCTCTTCCCTGGACCTGTTCGCACGCACAAATAAATGCACCATGAGTGTATAAATGCACCATGAGTGCACCTAAATTTGTGCCTAATGCATTTGTCTAGTCTAAATGCATGACAATTTAAATGTATGTAAGATGCATACATTTTATCTTACATGCAAAATGATTTGAACCTGTGAATGCAATTTTTGGTCCTCAGAGGGATGCCCCTGACTTCTCATTGGTCTTGTCGGATTTATGGTCTCTAACATGATGCCCCTAACCTCAACCAACTCCATATATCCTCATTTATCTCGAATGGATGCCCCAAAAAGGTTTACACATCAAACTTGATCATTCAGAGTACATAGTGGCTTTTTCTTTTGTCATTTTGTGGAAAATGTAATGCCCTTAAATTAGATCATAATACCATAAAAAAATTTATTGTTTTCACAATTTCTGATTTCCTTTATCCATAAGTGCGATCACAGCAATCTTCAAATTAGAGTCAACATAATTGAACAAAAAGGTTCATTTCATTAAAACTTGTAGTTTTTTGCCCTTACGAAAGATTTTCACTGTCTTCAAGCTTGAGACAGTGAAATTAATCCAAAAAGTGTTATTTTGAAAGAGAGAAAAACTACAAGCGGACCTACAAGAGTCGGAATAGCTTAATATCCAAGATTTCAAAATAATATCCTTAATAACGGGGCATGCCCTAATACTGGGTTTCAAAAATTCTCATTTGGGGTCTTCATGTTATGGTAAGGGATTCTCACTTGTGGCTGAACTTGCAGGGTTTTCAATACTTATAACACCGAGCTTGAGGTACCTTTCTATCAGCCTCTTGAAGCCCCAACAATTTTCAATCGTGTGGCTCACCTGTCTAGCATGATATTCGCAACTCGCGTTAGGATCATACCACTTAGGGAATGAGGGTTGAGTCGGAGCCTGGTGGAAAGGTACCACTATATGGGCTTTTAACAGATCCTTGTACAGATCTCCATACGACATCGGCAAGGGAGTGAACTCTATCTTCTCAGTGTTCTTCCTCTGACCAAAACCTTGGCTTGAGGCAACATGAGCACTTGGCACGGCCTTAGGTTGCACAACTGTGATGGGCTTAGAATAATTGGCATTGTAAACTCCCAAAGAGTTCACTTTCTGGTCTTTCCTTCCATGGTAAGGCTTCTTATGGGATGAACTACCCCCATCGTCAATTTTGCCAATCTTGAAAGCATTCTCGATGAGCTCACCATATAATACGAGGTCGGTAAAATTGGTAGTCACGTTGCCTATCAAGCGACCCAAGATCGGACCCTCCAAAGTTTGTACAAATGTGACCATCGTCTCTCTCTCACTGAGCGGGGGTTAGACCTGAGCTGCTATATCCCTCCAGCGCTGAGTGTACTGCCTGAAGCTTTCATTATGCTTTTGTTTCATCTGTTGCAACGTCCACCGGTCTGGCATCATATCATTGACGTGTCGGTACTGCTCCAGAAAAGCTTTGGCCAAGTCTCTCCAGGATTTGATATGATGTCGGCTCAATTGATTATACCATCGGGTGGCAGATCCCAATAGACTTTCCTGAAAGCAGTGAATTAACAGCTTGTCGTCTCGGCCGTATCCTGTCATCCTCTGATAGAACATAGTAAGATGAGTGCGGGGACAGCTTGTCCCGTCATACTTCTCGAACTTTGAGACCTTGAATTTAGGAGGTAAAACCAAATCTGGGACAAGACTGAGTTCACTGCATCGAATCCACTGAAGGTATCATCTACTCCAATAGCCTCTAGCTTCTCTTCGAGTCTCTTACATCGATCTTCGATTTCCATTGAAGCTTCTACCTTCGGCCTCTCGGTCTCAAACAGATGCTCCATTTCTGAGATAAAATTTTCAGCTTGATTGCCCCCGGGCTTAACTTCTGATGCAGATGGTTGATTTATAGGGATCGAAGCACCGACCTGATGTAGATGAGACTTTCCCCAATAAATGATCACTTGGGGTTGAGTTTCCAGTTGTATCCTGGTTTGAATAGGCGTGAACCCTAGAGGATACATAAGATCCTCGTCCCTAATAGTGGGTTTAGGATTTGCAGTGAGATTTACAACAGAGGCCTCTCCAAGCTCGGGAAGCTTTAATCCCAGCATTTGTGTCATTTGGCCTAGCATGTCTTGTTGTGACTTTCCAAGTTGTTCCCTCATATCCTGTTGGACTCTCGCCAACTGTTCCTCAACCTTCTTGGCTATGTTCGCTTGCAATTCTTTCTGATCTTGCTCAATTTTTTCCAATCTTTCATCGTTCGCCATCTTTGTTTTGTATCGGGTTCCGTATGGATGCTGAGCTGACTGATCTTCTATTTTATCCAGTATCACTGTCATAGGGCACCCCTAGAGTCAGTTTTCTTATTTTGAAAATGAATGTATATGCATGCAAAATGTGTCATAAATTGATGACGTGTATGAATGCAATGCAAAATTAAGATTGTGATGATGTTGTGTAATGATGCAAATGAAATCAATGCGATGAGAATAAAATGAAACGAGTTAGTACCAAATAAAATTATTAAATAAAACAAATGGTAAACAAAATAAAGCAATTAAAACTGTTTATAAATAAGAAATAAGGCACCAGAGCCTAAATAGGGTGACCACTAACGGGAAGAGTACCGACATGGCTCTAAAAGGTTGGCTCCTACGGCTTACTATATGCAGTTTTGGTGCTAAGAGGTACCCGAATTGTCTTTGTTGTCCTCTACTAAGAGTACCAAGGCCCCCGATCATCATCCATATAGGCTCCTTTCAACCGGGTTTAATTCAGGGGGACCCATTCGCTTATGCCTACAAGAAGGAACGATATCCTTATGAAAGCATAAGGTACTCGAGCCCCGAAGGTACTTGCTAGGCCTACACGGAGGAACGATATCCTCACGAAAGCATTAGCGTTTTCCCCAACTTAAAAAGGACGGGTTTATATACTAAATTTTAAATGCGTTAAAATAAACGCGCAATTATAACCGAATGTTAATTTAATAGTCAATTTAATCCGAAACTTCTAATATTAGTAAAACGGTAATTATTTAAAAATGCTTGACTCTAGTTTGTTTTTGAAAAACAAAAATGCGTGTCCCCAGCGGAGTCGTCATCTGTAACGATGTCTCTCTCGCTAAAAAATGTGAGTTTTATTTTGTTTTACTTTATTTTGAAAATAATGTCTTCTGCGTGGAGTTTTATAAAACCCGTATTTTATTTAAAAATGGAGTTGCCACCGACCACTAAGGTAGGCCGGACACCGTAAAAACCAGAGATTTTGAAAACTTTGGGTTCGGGAGTCGGTTACGGATGGGGAAGGATTAACACCCCCACACCGCCCAAAATTGGTACTTTAATAATTACTTCTTTATTAATATTAGACTTTCCGGATTAAAGTGACGATTAATTTAAAATTTGGTTATAAGTGCGAGTAGATTTTAAAGGCCCCGTTATCCGAGAGTAAACGCCCAACCACCATCACTACGCCTGATACTGGCCCCATTTACGCTCCGATAAAAGGGTACCATATCGACAATTAATATATCTCGATATACAATCTTAAGAAGCAAAATATAAAACAAATAAATTACATCGACATGATATTAAAACATAAAATATGAATATTACAAAATAAATAAAAATAATTAAACGCATGGACATAAAACCTAACGCATCATAATAACAACAAAGTATGGGCATGAACAAAAACATACTTCTAAAACTAAAATAATTAACTTTAACATGCTTAAAAACATTAAGGCACCAATATAGTATATACATGACATGCATGAAATGTAATGCTAAACTAACATAACAACATGTTAATATAAAAAACTAATACTTAACTTCTATCATATAACATAATTTACACCCACAACCTAACATGACATTTAAATATGATGAATAATACTACACTAACATATAACCTAAAAACAAGATGAACATAAAATACATATTAATCATATCAAATACAAAGATGTACATACATACCAAACATAAAAAATAAAAGCCATGAACAAACACGTATCATGATAAAAAAAAACATATTTAGAGATGAGAGGATTGGAAAACAAATATTAAACAACCACCAAAAATTAATTTAAACACATTCTAACAAGACATAAAAACATATGATCATAAAAATATATAAAAACATAAGAACTAAAATAAAGAAAAGATTACTAATAAAACATCATTTCTATTAGATCATAAAAAAGATTATACCACAAACATAGATAAAAAAAGATACCCAAACCTAAATATAATAGAGAGTTTTCTCTTTTTCTTTCCAATTTATGGTATCTTCAAAATAATATGAGAGTTCTTCCCCTCTCTTTTTTCTTGCAACTGCCAAGAGCTCCCCCAAAAATGAGTGTGAAAATGCCGGCTCTCTCCCTTTGTCTTCAATTTGTGTTGCGGTTTAAAATGGATGATGGGAGGGGAATAAAGTGAAGTGGCGTGGAGTGTGGGTGCATAGGGCATGGGATGGCATGGTGCAAGTATGGGAGGGGTGTTTGCTTGGCTGGGTATGGGTGGCATGCCCTTTTTCTTCTTCTTTTTTTGCTATTTGTTTTTTTTATTTTAAATTTGGTTTAAATAAGACAAATGATTCGAATATAATTTGGAGCCTGGATAAAAAATGAGTATTACGCTTCCCTATAAACTTCAACGTACAAGAAACTAAGGGCTCGTTCTTCAGCGCTTATTAAAGTGCTTTTATGCTGAAAATCAACTTTTGAGCTGAAAATCAACTTTTGAGCTGAAAATTACAACCGAACAACTAGCTTTAGCTTGTGAAATCACGGTATAAATGTGATTAAATGGAAAACGCAGAAGCTGGAAAATTCTAGCTTTTGGATCTAAAAATTACGTTTGGGAGTAAAATAACGTTTTTACCCATAATAAATAATATAAAAATAAAAATAAAAATAATTTATTTAAATAATATTAATATATTAAAACAATATGTTAAAATTTGCTTGATGAATCAAGTTTGTTTCTAGCCGCGATAGAGACTCCTTTTAAGTTAAGTTTGGCCTAGGTAAATAATTTGTATGATCAGCTTTATTTCTTAATTAATTTAGTTACTTTTTCTGTTAAAGCTGCTGTTTTTATAATAATAACAATGTAATGAATTTGATAAAGTCGGTTGAATTTTGTAATAATGATAAAAATAGTAGGTTTGATAATATGAAAAATACATAGTTTAAAAGTTATCTTTTATTCAATCTAATAATTTATATTAATTATTTAAGAATATTTAAAATTTAATTTTTTATATATGAAAAATTACTAATAAATTATCATGACTTTTATATTTTTATTATAATTTAAGTTGATTTATTTCGTATATAATAATGTTAATAAATTTTAAGCTAACGAATTCAAAAAAATACTTACGTTCATTTATTTTTATTTTATAATATAATGTCTAAAATAGATATTTTATCTTTTAAAAAATACTTTTTAACAACAATGTCAAACACTAAAATCTTATAGCTAACTTTTTAAAATCACTTTTAAAATTACTTTTCTGACAGCATTTTTCAACAGCAATGTCAAACTGGCCCTAAAACAAAAACCAATTTTTTAAAAAAAATTGAAAAATTTTGGAATTTTCATACAAAACAACTGTGAATCATTATTCTCTGTTCTTATTTTTTCGAATCTTAATCATTTTGTTTCGTACCATCTTTTTAGCCAAAAGTTGGGGAAAATCAACATGATTTCTCTCCTATGTATTTTCTTTTACATTTCATGTTGAAAAACACCCACGTTTCGGTTATTTCATTGCTTGAAAATCCACCATTTTTGTTTGTAAAGAAAAAAAAATGGCGGAGTATTCGCCGGTAAAGAGATCGGGCTGTGGGATTTTCGGTACAGTGTTTGGGAAGCATGGTTTGTGGCCTAGAAGGTCAACTTCAACAGATTCTTTACATATTATAAAGGAAAAGGACGATAACAACAACGTCAACACAATGAACAAATACACAGAGAGCCGGCGAAGCGGTTCCGATGAGGCGTCGTTCTTCGGACCAGAAGAGCAACCACATAAACCCATAACAAAACCAACTTCAACTCATCCGAAGTCATCGGCGGTGTACCAGCAAAACCCGGTACGGAAGCCTGTCCAAGAACCTACTAGAACAACGACCAAAGCTTCCCATGGACACGGCATTGTCAATGGCAACATTAATCAGAAAGTGCCCAAGGAATCCATTAGTTTATCTGGCGAGCTCGAAACCATGATCGCCGATCATCAAAAAACAAGAGGAGTGATTTACGGTAATTTAGGCAACTTGAGGCACCCCGGAGGAGGGAACACCACCAATGCATCATACAACGTTAATGCAAAAGACGATGTTTCGAAACCTAATGGGAAATACCCCAACACTGTGATGGGAAACGTAGTGAAGAAGAAGCCGGTTGACGAAAAGAAACCGGCTTCTCTCTGTCGAGCTCTCTCGACGAGAATGGATCCCGAGATGTTGAAATTCATGGGCAATGAAGATTACAAGAATGGGAATTTCGCAGAGGCTTTAGCTTTGTAGGATGCAGCCATTGCCATTGATCCGAACAAAGCTTCATACCGAAGCAACAAAAGTGCAGCTTTAGCAGCTCTAGGAAGGCTGGTCGAGGCAGTTTTCGAGTGCAGAGAAGCCATCAGTATCGAATCTCAATATCACAGAGCTCACCATCGTTTAGCTAATTTATATCTCAGGTAAACAAAAAACATAGCAAATTTATTCAACTCAATATTATATATATCTAGATTTATATATATGTGAATGTATAGGTTAGGGGATGTGGAGAATGCTATATATCACTACAAGCACGCAGGCCTTGAAGCTGATAAAGACGACATTGCTAATGCTAGAACTGTTCAGACACATTTGAACAGATGTACTGAAGCTAAAAGGCGACGGGATTGGAACAGTCTGCTAAAAGAAACGGATTCAGCCATTAGTAGTGGTGCAGATTCAGCTCCACAAGTACGTAAATCCCATCAAAATTTAGCGATATTATGATCTATTTTATAAAAAAATGATATAAACTTTGGGTTTTTCTTTGTTTTGTTAAGATATTTGCATTGAAAGCTGAGGCCCTGCTGAAGCACCTGAGACACCAAGATGCCGATGAAGCATTATTGGGAGGCCCAAATTTCGACGTCGATGACTTGAATAAATACTTTGGCCCGATTGGTAACGCCAATTTGCTGGTTGTTCGAGCTCAGGTGGATATGGCCGCCGGCAGGTTGGTGTTTAGCTACGATCTTTTGAGTAAATTCAAGAAAAACATTGTTGATTTGAGTTTACTTGAGGGGTAAGCTTATTCCTTAATATTTTTGGCATAAACTCAAAAAATGTCTCAAACGTTTGACTAAATAATCATTGTGACCCCTATTTTTTTGAATAGCTTGATGAAAATTATTAATTAACTAACAAAAAATAGCTTGAAATGACATGTCAAACCTACATAGTACAAGCTTATATGACAATGTCATATAAACAAAGACGTTGACTTGAAAGAATGTCACATCAGTCAAAAAATAATTTTATAAAATTATTTTTTTTGCCGACATATCATTCATTCAAGTCATTTCAAGCTGTTTATTATTAATTGACTAATAATTTTTATCATTAGAGAGATTATTTTGACCCAAAAAGAAACATTAAGGATTAAATTGATTTAAAAAAAGAATTTGAGCCAAAATGACTATTCAATTAAACGTTAAGAATATTTTTTAGCATTATGTTTTTTTTATAAATGAGATAAGATGTTAAGTGTGGGGGATTTGTTGATCCTAAACTTAATTAATGTTGAAAAACAACTCAAAAGTATAACCTTTTTGGAAAGAAAAAAAAGGAAACAAAAAGAGGGGTAAAAGACATTAGAGGTGGCAAAATTTAATATATACCTACCAAATAGAGCTAAATTTGCACGAAAATGATTGGTTTGGGGGTTAATTGTTCTGCATGCTATGACAAGTCACCAACTTTCTCACTTTTTTTAAAAAAAAAGAATATTTCTTTGTTCTTTTTCATTGAGTTGAACTTTGACCTTTTTTTTATTAAATAGATATATTATTTTTCTATACCGAAATTCAAACTCATACAATTAATGAATCTCACCTATTCTTTTTTTAATAGACCTTGTTCTTGTTTTGTGCATAATTGTATATATGGTTATCATTATCTATTATTTATTAGAACTATTCCTCCCTTTTATCATAATTGACCATGTTATTTGTTTTTATAAAAAAATATAATAAAAACACCCAATTATTATAGAATAGTTAGATGCTTTCTCATTATCATGAACTATTCAAAATTTACCATTGACTTCTATTATTTTTAGTTTAAACATGGTAAATTCGTACATAAAATGATCTTTCAAATAATATTAGTATTAAGCAAATAATTATGGTTTTCCCTTGTTTAATTATGGTGGTTTGAATATTTGATGAAGCATTGGAGGCGATTCAACGAGCCGTTAACCTTGACCCGAACAACAGAGAAGCAAGTTCCGTGATGAGAAAGGCGAGGGCGGTGGCGGAGGCTCGATCCACCGGCAACGAGCATTTCAAGGCATCGAAATTCTCGGAAACATGCAGTGCGTACATGCAAGGGCTGGACCATGACCCCCACAACTCGGTCTTGTTGTGCAACAGAGCCGCTTGTTGGTCCAAGCTCGGCCAATTCAAAAAAGCAATAGAGGACTGCAACCATGCCCTCAACCTGCGCGCTGGCTACACCAAGGCTAGACTACGACGGGCGGATTGTAATTCCAAGGTGAGACTCTAAGATCTTGCAACACATTTTTGTATTTGTTTTTTTTTCCTATTTTCATGCTATGTATAGATGTTTAACTAATTTTATTGCTTATAAAATATGTGTAATTAGGGATGAACATTCGATCAAGTCGAATCAAAAAATTTCGAGTTGGTTGAGTTTTCGAGTCATATTTTATAACTCAAACTTTATTTGAAATTTTTTCGAATCGGGTCGAGTTTATGACATTCGAGTTGAGTCAAATCGAGTGGAGTTGTTCAAATTTAATTGTAGATATTTATAATGTTACGATTGTAGTTAGTTCCAATTTAAACGACTTTCTATGACCATATACAATATACATATATATTTCTTCATACGTGATATATATATATATATATATATATATATATATATATAAGACAAAGTTTTGGGACTCAAATCGAACTCCAAAATTAAATCCACTAAATACTAAAATTTTGAGTTATTTGAAGTCTCATTTTATAACTCAAACTTTATTTGAATTTTTGAGTCAGAATTTACGAAATTACGTTTTGAGTTACGTTTAGTCGAGTTTTTTTTTGCGTCGAGTCAAGTAAAAGAATTCGATTTTTTCGAGTCGAGTTTTGCTCACCCTTACGCATAATTCTCTAATAATGATAAACTTCATATTTGTAACAGTTGAAGAAATGGGAAGCTTCAATACAAGACTACACAATCTTGCTGAGAGAAACACCGGACAACGAGGAGTAAAGGGGGTTGTTCGAAGCTCAAAGGCAACTCAAGAAACAACATGGTGAAGTTGTGTAAAGACAAGAATGTCGAGTACGAGGAGAGAGGTTTATGAACATCAAAGATATGGAGCCAGGCAATGCATGGAGAAAACTGAAACAAAGGAAGAGGAAAAGAAAGCTTAAAGGCATAGAAACAAAGGGACAAATCGAGCAACGGTTTCGTGATATGCACTGCTGGGTTTTGGCAGGGTTAAAAAGTTATTGTCCTAGGATGGAACAAAAAGTTGCTTTTGTTATTCGTGAGGAAATTCTGTGGGAAATTTTGATACATTACTTAGAACGAAACAATTAATATTTGGTAACAATTTGAATATATGTGTGCAGATGTGCTTTCTTAAACCTTTTTAAATATAATTTTTATAGGTAAAAATGAGGTTATTAGTGAGACACGAACATTGATTCTCATCAAGGTGCTAATGAGTACTGAACCAATTGAACCAACCTATGTTAATTTGGATAAAAATTATTTGTCCCTTTTCGGTACCCCTTTCTATGCCTCACACTAAAAAATTAAATTCTAGCCTTAACCATAAATTTTAAATCATAAACCTTAATCCATAAACCCTAAAAAATATACCATACCCCTAATTCCCTAAACCTGAACCTTAAACCTTAATCATAAACTCTAGATCTAGTTTTAGTGCGAGAGCATATATAAAAATACCGAAAAAGAATTTTTGAATCTATTTACATAAGAGTTAAACCTGATCAGATAAATGCTCAACATTTTAGACCTCCTTAAACTAGGACTAGAGTTTATTATGATTATGTTATAATACAAAAATGGATTATATGTAGACATGGCAAACTTTATCCGAGACCCGAAAATCGAACCGATTTACCCGAATCGAGACCCGAAATCGACTCGAACATGATGACCCGAAATTTGATCCGAAACCGAAACAAATTGAACCGAACCGAAACCGATCCGAATTTTAGTTGGACCGAAGTAGACCCGAACCGAATGGACCCGAACCGAATAGACCCGAACCAAAGACAACCCGAAATATAGAAAAGATATTAATAGAAATAAATAAAGATAGGATATGAACAACCGCACAACTCACCAAAAAGTTAAATATATTGACTTTATAAATCTATATATAGGGTGTAAAAAACTGACCGACCTAAAAACTCGATTAAAACCGACCGATCTCCCATAGACCCAAAATTGACCCGAACCGAAATTAACCGAACTGAAAATCAACCGACCCGAAATGACCCGAATCATAATAGACCCGAACCGAAATCGAATTTGAACCGAATAATATCAGACCTGAAATGACCCAAACCGAAATGTCCCGAACCAAATGACCCATTTGCCACCTCTAATTATATGAATCTATTATATACCACATCATATTTATATCTCATTTTATTCGGTGAACTGCTCGTCATCTTTCACTAAAAAGTCATTTTTAAACAAAATTTAATTTGTTTGGTTAATTAAATCGTGATATCTAATACAATAAAATATATCGTAATCGGTACATGCATAATTTTGACTCCTATTGTGTGATTTAAGTGTAACGTAAACGGTGCAAGTGAACATGGTGCAAGTAATAGCATAGATTAAGATCGTCTCCACAGGGATTGGTGAAACTTTGATTCTTAGCTTCCCGCACTGAAATGAAATAGTATTTAAGGTGATAGATGATGATAAATAGCAAATAAAAATAAACTAAGTAAACAGAATAAATAGAATGAAATAGTATTGAAGGTGATAGATGATGATAAATAACAAGTAAAAATAAACTAAGTAAATAGAATAAATAGAAAGAAATAATCGATATGAAAAAATAGTATTGAAGGTGTCTGAATGAATCGCAAACTTCTAAGAAATACTTCAGATGTTTTCCGGCATCTTCAGTTGCTGGGCCGCTAAACTGACCAATTGAATTGAGCATATTAAACATCACCGGCTACAATTCAAAGTGTGCAGCTTGAATCTCCTGAGTAACAATTCATGGGTTGAGATCACCAAGGTCTAGAAGTAAGTGATCTCGGATAGGCCTGTTCCGTACACGAACAGGTTGCTCGGCTAGAGATGTGCCACCTTTTGTCGCGGCATTCTGGTTACTGTGGGCATTCAAATTGCCGACTAGATCAACAGTATCTGCCATTGCTACTCTTAGCTTTCTCATTCTTCTACGAAAAACTCGTTCAATCTCAGGTTCTAGTAGGCAGTCTTGTGATGTTGGTCTCGCTCTGGTCATACACAGACACAAAACCACAAATATTAACCCCTTAAAACGAATAAAAAGATAAATAAATGAAAAAACAAAGGTGCAAGAAATTAAAAATAAAGTCGCTATTGTCAACCCTCGACAACGGCGCCAAAAACTGTTGCGTGATTTAAGTGCAACGCAAACGGTGCAAGTGAACACGTCACAAGTAATAGTATAGATTAAGATCGTCTTCACAGGCATTGATGAAACTTTGATTCTTAGCTTCCCGCACTGGAATGAAATAGTATTGAATGTGATGGATGATGATAAATAGCAAGTAAAAATAAACTAAGTAAATAGAATAAATAGAAAGAGATAATCGATATGAGAGAATAGGTTGGGTTATCGTGAGTAGTGGCGTGATTCCCAGATGAATTGCCATGGCTAGTAATTGTTATGACAAGTAAATTGCCTTTCAATGTTCGACAAAGTGTTCTTCAATGCCTTCGTGTTATCCCTAACTGAAGAACTGATGAATGTGCAAGCCTTGGCGATACAACCCTGCGTTAACCTTGGGTAGACAATATCTTTTCACTCTTCTTAGTCGCTGAAATCAGTTTCTTATTCTTAAGGCAAATTAGTTTCCACCAACAGTTGTTTAAATGGAAACTATATCCAATTGTTTCGTGAATCTAGCTCTCCCGAGCCTAGATAAATAAATGCATTCAAGTTCCTTTCTTAAGTTTCCTTGAAGCGAAATTAAGAACCAAGAATGGATAAACACTAAATCTATAGAATTAAAAACCAAAACCAATTATTCGTCTCTACACACCATAAACCCAATAACCCAAGCCAAATAATCTAGTTAATGGCTAGGTTAAAAGAAAACAACAATGAATAAAACCCAGACATAGGTGGATCGCACAATATAAGATAAAAAATGGAGAATATGAACTCCTCCAATCTACGTTAATGGCTATGTGCAAATCCTCCTCTTAGATCCGATCTCCCTCTCACGATCGACACCCTTGATGTGTTGTTGCGATCTCCTTAAATAGGTGAGGAGAAGGAGTTCGAATGTCTGTGGAATTCGTGAGATCTAATCTCTAACTAACTCAGCTTTTAAATTTAAATCTGGGTAATTATCTAATGCGTTTGAATTAATTCATGGAGATAATAACTTCATCGCGACTTGCTAGGGCATTCTTCAGCAAGTGGCTTGGCAACTCATCGACTTGCTAGGGCATCACTCGGCAAGTGGCTCAGCAACTCGAAAGCAAAAATAGCAGCGATTTCTCCACAAAAACTATCAAAACATGAGACCAATCCCAATGGACAAAGAAACTACGAAACTATGCATGAATGGCTAAGAATGCAACTAAAATGAGCCTAAGTCTAACAATAATATGAGTAAAAAAGGTAGAAACTATAGTAATTTTACACTCTTAACAACTCTCAACCCGATCTGATAAATATATATGGACGAAATGTCACATTTAAAAGTCTTAGCGAAGACGGAGATAATTTAAAACATTTATTTTTCCGAGTGACATTTTTTATAAAAAAGGTGCATTAAAAGCACAAAAATCTCAATAACTCTCACCCAATTTGTTCATTTTTTGTACGGAACGTTACTCACAAGTATTCCCGGGAAGTCATGAATGGGGATGATGGTGAAGGCTTGGAGGATTTGAAAAAAAAAACGTGCATTAAATGCACAAAAACCTTAAGATATCAGTCAAATCCTCCAGCCTTCACCATAAATGGCACAAGTTAACATCAAAAAGCCTTATTTATTTGCCAAAAATCCTGCGGATTGGGAGAAACGATTGTTTAGTGTCATATGCGGAAACTTATGAAACAGCAGGAATGCTGGCACTTTTGGAGGAGATTGCAATGGCAAATGGCAAGTAGGCATTACTCGAAACATTGGCATATGATCGGCTCTAGAATTGGAACTATGGGCTAATTCATGCATGGGAGTTGGGCATCCACCGGTTGATTTCGTAAACGGATAATAAGGAGGGTATTAGCCCCATCTCGAAAGGGCTGGTTCTTACAATACTCAGGCGTCTTAAGAATTAAGATGTTACCAAGGAAGGAATGGAATGAACCATGTGTATCGAGAGGGGAATGAAGTATAGCAAAATTAGCCTTTGCGAGACACATTCTTCCAACATCCGGATGAAATCCTGTTTCTGTTGCATGATGATGAAGTTGGAATTGTTGTAGTTGATTGATGATTCTGTAACTTCTATTATTATACAATAAACAGAACGAATTCAAATAATATATTTGATTACCCGAACCATAAAAGCTAAACAAATTACATCAAGAAATAGAATTCATAACTTAATAAAAGGGTCGGAAAGAACATATTCTGTCTTCAGAAATATCTTTGAAAATGGTATCTTTCAGTGAGCTTTTTCTGTGTAGTCATCAATGTAGTCCATTGCATTTGCATCTTTCGCAATCAAGTTTTTCCCCTACTTTTTCAGGTTTTCCCCTCTAAATATACTGCTGCAACCCTCCAATCATGTATATAGACATATATTGGTGGAGTTCAATTATAATAATCGGTGGAAAGAACAAATTAAGTTCAAACACTATACAAAATTTAATCAACGTTAGATAACATTATTTTCTCCACTAATTCCCAGGGCCATTGATCTATCACCCCTTCCATTTGCCATCTATAAATCAATGTCTTATCAAGCTCTATATGCTAAAAGCTAATCTATTACAACTCCTGAGAATAGAGAGGCTTTGGGGTTTCCCCAAACACTTCAAACAAGAGCCATGGCTTCCCCACTGAACCATACAACAACCGATCAAGAAATGGTAGACCTTGAGACACATGACTGTGTCGAAAGGGTCCAGTGGGTGCTCAATACCCCCAAACCACCGGAACTTAGCCAAGAGCTCATCGGCACCGCCGTTTCCTGGAGGAACAAACTCCCATTCCTCAACAAGCAGTCCGGGTTCAAACACCGACTCTTTTCGACGTTGAAAGCAACGTTCCCCGTCCTCACTTGGTGTCAAAACTACAAAACAAATCAATTCAAGCACGATTTACTCGCCGGTCTAACTCTTGCAAGCCTCTGCATTCCTCAGGTTTTTTTACTTAAAATATGAAGGGGAAAAAAGGTTCTTTCGGATTTGATTGAATTTCCCTTCTGTTACTGACATGATTGTACTTTTTTCATACAGAGTATTGGTTATGCAACTTTGGCAAAACTTGATCCTCAATATGGCCTCTGTAAACTGCTACTTGAACTTTTTATTACTATGTTTTCGGCGTCTGAAATTTTGGTTAGGTCTTGATTATGTTATGTCCATTCTATGTTTCAGACACGAGTGTCGTCCCGCCTCTCATTTACGCCGTGATGGGAACATCGAGGGAGATAGCGATTGGACCGGTGGCAGTGGTTTCACTGCTCTTATCATCAATGGTTCAGAAACTTCAGGATCCTATGGCTAATCCCGTTGCTTACCAAAAACTTGTGCTCACTGTAACGTTCTTTGCGGGTACTTTTCAAGCTGCCTTTGGACTCTTCAGGTTTTTGTCACTTCGTGTCACCTTCAAGCTGCCTTTATTTTCCTGCCAGATTTCATGCGTATCCGATTTATAAGTTTATAACTGTCGTGCTTCTTACAGGTCGGGTTTCCTTGTCGATTTTCTTTCGCATGCTGCTATCGTGGGATTCATGGCCGGTGCCGCCATTGTAATTGGTCTGCAACAAATTAAAGGATTACTTGGAATCACTCACTTTACGAACAAGACCGATGTTATCTCTGTCGTGAAAGCCCTTTGGAGTTCCTTCCATCATCCTGTACTGTTAAAAATTAAAATCACTTTACAAGCTACAACATTCATATGAGTTCTTGAATTTGTTAAAATCAATTTCCAGTTAAAATTCTTTGCTTTTTTTTCCTGCAGTGGAATCCCTATAACTTCATTCTCGGATGTTCTTTCCTCATATTTATCATGATCACAAGGTTTTTGGTAAGAAAAAAAACATTTACCCCTCAAATATTGGCTTTACTTATGATCGAAATCAATTTTTAAATGGTTTTCAACTTTGTGATTTCATATACCAGGGCAAAAAGAATAGAAAACTCTTCTGGTTGCCGGCCATTGCTCCTTTGGTATCTGTCATTTTAGCAACTCTCATCGTCTTCCTTACCAAAGCCGATAAACACGGAGTTAAGATCGTTAAACACATCAAAGGGGGCTTAAATCCAAGTTCAGTTCATCAGTTGCAGTTCAACGGACCACATGTTGGGGAAGTGGCTAAGATCGGTCTGATTGTAGCCATAATTGCACTCACGGTTGGTGACTTGTCCGAACTCAGATCATCTTATATCGTCAATCTTTACGAATTTACTCTATTTTTTTGTCAATCTTAGGAAGCAATTGCAGTTGGTCGGTCTTTCGCAGCCGTAAAAGGCTACCACCTTGATGGCAACAAGGAAATGGTCGCCATGGGGTTCATGAATATCATCGGATCTTTCACTTCTTGCTATGTCGCAACGGGTAAATTCATCTACGTTTAATTTATACTCCGATTCTTCATTTTTCTTAAAAAAAATCATGTTTCCAACATCGCACCGTGATACATATGACCCTTCAAGTAACTTAACTAACTCGAGTTTGAGTAAAATTATTGCAGGTTCGTTCTCGCGGACAGCAGTGAATTTCAGTGCAGGTTGTGAAACCGTGGTATCGAATGTAGTGATGGCAATTACGGTGTTTATATCATTGGTATTGTTTACAAAGCTGTTGTACTACACTCCGGTGGCGATCCTTGCTTCGATCATTCTGTCGGCACTGCCGGGGCTTATCGACATCAACGAAGCTTACAATATTTGGAAGGTTGATAAGCTAGATTTCCTGGCCTGCATTGGAGCCTTCCTGGGAGTGCTGTTCGCAACTGTGGAGATTGGCCTTCTTGTGGCGGTAACATTTACTTTCACTATGAACCATTCAAACATGATATAAATGATAATAAATAAATAATTAAAATTTGTTAACTATTATATTAGATGAGTGTGAAATTATTGGTCTAACAGTTATCTCCAATATAGATGCTCAAAAAGACAACATTTACCGGAACACAAGCAAAGGTTCATATTTAATAGGAGAAAGTGGAGTCAAAGTATGTTTGTCTTAGGCTTAGTTTGACATTGTTTTTAAAAAGTGCGGTGAAAAAAGTAATTTTAAAAGTGTGGTAGAAAAGTAGCTTTGAAAAGTTGTGTTAATATTTGTCATTGATGTCAAAAAGTGATTTTGAGAAGACAACATGTTTATTTTAGACATAGTATTGTAAAATAAAATAAGTGAACTTGGCTGATGTTCAAATTTGTTAATATTATAATGTATGAAATAAATCAACTTAAATTATAATAAAAAATTAATTTAAAAATAAATCAACTTAAATTATAATAAAAATTTTAATTTGAAAATATAAACTATAATAAAAAAATTATTCTCAATATAAATACTATAACATATATATTATTTTATAATTATGTATAAATTTAGTTTAACAATCAATTATAATAAAATAATATAGGGTAAAAAAATAATTTTATTTTTCAAACTAACTTATCCACCACAAAAGCCATAAAATCTAGCTGTTTAGTTTGGGTGAAAAATCACTTTTAAAAGCAACCAACAAAACCTAATTTATTTTGAAAGTACTTAAAAAAGTGCAGCAACTAAAAACACACCCTTAGTACTTACATCTGAATTCAAATCCGGACATTTGTTTTCTCAAATCGATCACAAGGTTTAAGGTTTAATTTGGCATTAATGGCGTTGAAGCCTTTCAAAATGCTATGCCACTAAGCTTTGTCATTCCTATGTTTATCCGTACATTGTAGCTACATAAGCCCATTAAACTTGTTCATGCGTTTATTTTAGGGTAAATTTTTACAAGATTGTATTCTCACATGGAGGTTGGATTAAAAGAATCAGAATAATATGTAGTGTGCTTTTACCTACCGGAGTTGTAACATGGTTGGAGTATGTATGGTTGCAGGTAACAATTTCATTTGCAAAGATAATTCTGTTATCGATTCGACCAGGCACTGAAACACTAGGAAAGCTTCCCGGAAGTGACATGTTTGGTGATGTCAATCAATATCCAATGGCTGTCAAGACTCCAGGTGTCTTAATCATGCGTCTCAAATCTGCACTACTTTGTTTTGCAAACGCCAATTTTGTCCGAGAAAGGTACTTAACACTTAATCAAATAAATCTAGAAATTGTCTAATTAAAATGCTTAGAGATAAGCAAGAAACATTATGATTTTTTTCCTCTTCAGGATTATGAAGTGGGTTATCGAGGAGGAAAAGGACAGCAAGCAGGGAAATGCAGAAAAGACTATACAAATAGTAATTCTTGACATTTCCAGTAAGAGTTTGAGAGATTATTGAATATTTCTTGTTTTATTTTCCCTCGCAAAATTAAATGTATTTTTCCTTATCAATGAATGATACAGATTTGATGGACATCGATACATCGGGGATCGCTTCTCTGGAAGAACTGCATAAGAATCTCGATTCCAATGGCATCAAGGTATATAAAACTACGTATTTGTGTTCGTCATTGAAATGTGCTACATATTTATATTCAAACATAAATCACGACGTATGATTTTTCGAATATATAAAAAATTGCAGCTGGCTATTGCAAACCCTAGGTGGCAAGTTATTCACAAGTTGAAGTTGGCTAACTTTGTGCCCAAAATTAGAGGAAGGGTCTTCCTAAGCATTGGCGAAGCAATGGCCTCTTTTGCCATCTAAATAAAACATGCCCTGAACAAATCTAATAGTACTGCTTATATGTTTGAAAAACAAAAGTTGTGCTTTTATTTCCAGGCTTTCTTCTATCTATGTCGTTCGGATTCTACGATGAATTTGGATATGGATATACTTAAGAAAACATATGATAATATCTTTCAACTCTGTGAAAAAAAGAAGCTTGAATAAACACCCATTGGGATTTAATGTATTTCATTTCATTTGATCTATGTTAGTATTAGGTTTTAAATATGAAAATGCTGGGCTCGGTTTTTTTTATATATATTTAAAGAATCATACATACATCATACACACGTAATATTAGTGACAAAATAAATAAAGGGTTCAATATAAAATATGTGTTCAAACTATGCATCTTTTTTGTTTTAGGTGCTAAAGTTTTTTTTATCAAAGTATGTGTCTAACATTTCATTACGTTATATTTTAGGTGTCTAACTTTTCATTCCGCTAATATTTTAAGGTTGGCTCTGTTAAAAACTCATCGCTCAATCATTGTTTAGCACATGGTTGAGTTTTTATTTTTTTAAATATAATTTATAATAAGCCTTAGAACTCTCATTTTTTTAAAAAATGATCTCAAATCTCCAAAATTTTTACCGTCTTCAAACACTACGTCATTGTCGACATGGCCGTCGTAGTAATGAAGTTTCTTCTTCCCTCTACAAAGTCTAGTTGGTGTTCGTCCGTTCACTGTGTTCATTGCTTGTGGAACTCATTTTGCGTTCATCATTCAATTGACACCTCGTTCGTCAATTTGTAATGAAGAAAAAGTGGGATAATCAGTAGTAGAGTCCGATGACGGAGTAGATGGGTGGTGATTGATTCGGTGGTGGCTAAAGGTGAATTTAAATATTTGTGCTTAGATATTTGGGGTTCATGAAAAAATGAAAATTTTGAGGCATTTTTGAAAAAAAAATCTTTTTAAAAATTAAATGAAATTAAGAAAATTTTATGTATTCATTGAATGACGATTTTTTCACTATAATTAACATATAAACTTTAAAATATAACGAAACGAATATTAAACACTGATTTTAATAAAAAAACCTTTGAACACATAAAAAATTATATATTGTAAATAGTTATTTTATAATAAAATCATAAATAAATACAACAAACAAATCGAGTTTTGCCATTGTTAAGCTTTCTCAAAGCCCTAAGATCTCTCATGTCTAAATCTAGATTCAAAAAGTTGTTACATTTGACAGCATAGAACAATTTACGAGACAGAAAATGTAAAAATATAAAGGGTATTCCAGTCTCTAGAAATGCGTCTAGGTTCAATGTACCAGCCTAAGTGGAGAGTCTGATGGATCGATTGCAGACCAAAGACTAAAGAACACTGGGAATATTGGCTTTAAAGGTAGTGCTTCACTTTGGGACATTGCTGTTGGTCTCTTTTTCTCTTTAGGGTTCCATACAGAAACTCCACTTCCACCTTTTTAGGTCTTTTAGTTTAGTCCCTAATTCAAACTTGAGAGACCTATAACTATAGAAGAAAACATGTCCACATTCATTGTATCTTGAAGGCAAGCAACTGTCCATCAACCAAATTCCACTCCCATCGGCTCTTTAGTTACTCAACACAACTACTAGGATGCTCGACTTTATAATTGAAAAAATAAAATCTTAATTACTCTAGTAAAATATTCAAGTCAAGTATTCTTTTGAATAGTTATAGTATATGATCAATTCGTTTTATAATTAATGTTATTTTGGTGTAATTAATCAAACTGAATGACTACGCACCTCTAAATATATGTTATATACATATGGATATATTGTGAGATTTGGTTACAAGCATGTGTAATAACCATTTTCGTTCGGCCCTTTTACTATTCAAATCGAATAAATCATAAGTTCAAAAAAAGCATTAAAACCAAAAAAAATAGTTAAATCCAATTTAAATCCAAAAGTTCATTAATTGTCCATTTACATCAGCCCAAATATCCATTTTTACATAACCAACCCATAACCCAAATTTCCCATTCGGCCCACTACTAAACCCAATACCCGATTACCCATAAACCTACCCATAACCCGACTACTCTATTCGGTTCACCCACTGACCCAAATATCCCAAAAAACCTAACCTTAATTTTCTAACTCTTCAAACCTTGGGCGCCAGCAGTTTCTGGAAGCTTCCTCTTGGTCGTTCAGCTCCCCAACGGCCACCTCTGCTGCCACATCAGCGGCTATGGCAGCAGCAGTGTAATACCCCAAATTTTACTAAGTTGATTAAGGGTCATTTAGTACTAAGATAATAGCTTAAAAGCTAACTTAGTGACTAAAATGACAAAAATGAAAAAGTTAGGATTTCTCTAATTATGGGGTTTGAAAAGGAAATTTCTAAGGTTTAAAGGTCTCATGTGATAGATAGTGAATTGAATAAGGTATTCTTAAAGTTTGGTTGGATTCCAAGGAAAATTGGAATGTAAATTGAAGTTTAAAAGTTTAGTGACCAAAATGTAAATTTTGGAAATTTCATGACTAAAGTATAAACTTTGGAAAAAATTTGGGACTAAAGTTGTAATTTCCCAAAAGTTAAGGGTTTATTTCATAAATAAACAGATCACCTAAAGGTGTGAATCGAATGTGAAGATTCTAGTTTGATCCGATGTTTCTATTATTGGGAAATTACAATCAAAGTTAAATGGAATTCGGATACCCGGATTGGGTTAAATTATTTTGAGATTTCACCATACGATAGATGAATGGTTGTTTGGAAGCAAAACCCTAAGTTAAATTGTGTAAAGACCATTTCGGCAAATTGAAAAGTTGAAGGACCAAATCTGAATTTTTAGAATTTGGAGTGTATTTATGTTATTAATGATATTAGAGACAAGAAAATGAAGTTAGAATGCTAAATTGATGTTGAATTGAATTAGTGACCATTTTGATAAATTGTCAAAGTTAAGTGACCAAATCGAAATTGAAGTTTTGTATGGGGGCTAAATCTGATTTTTAGTTGTAATGATGGAATTAAGGTAGTAATGTTGAATTGAGGACTAATTTGCAAAGTTAAGAAGCTTGAATCCTTATCTTTGCATTTTAGTGACTATTTCGGTAAAGAAGGAAAATTAAGGAGAATTATTGTGAATAATTATTTGATGAAGAAGATCATAAGATGGAGGTTTAAAGCAAGTAATTGGACTAAATTGAAAAGTAGAGAAGTTAGTATAAAAGTTGAAGTTGTTTATGGAAGCTGTGTAGAAAAACTGGTTTATGATAGTAACTTTCAAAATTCACCATAAATTCTACAAAAATGGTTAGATGGTGAATTTTATACCGATGTAAAGATTTGTTCGTCTAGTTTTGCCTCCAACAAACGAAAACTGATTTCGAGTTCCGAGTCGAAAGATATGAATTTTTAAGTGACGAAAGGTCAGAAAACATAACACCGTATGTTCCGAATTTCAGCACTATAACTGACTTTGAAAATTCACCATAAATCGCCAAGATGAATTTGGAATATTAATTTATATGGGTGAAAAGCTTATCAAAACTAGTTTCTTTTTGAACAAACGGGGTCAAATTCTGAGTTGTAGATTATTTTATAGAAATATTTCTTTGAAGGTACTGCAAACTGCCAGAAAATGAGAATTGATACACTTTGTATCTAAGGTTGATTAGTAAGCTTGAAAGGGGTTAATAGAAGTTCAAATTAGTCACTGGGGACCATAATGAGTTTTTGAACAATACAAGGAATAAAGGAAAACGTTTGGAAATTTTTATATTCGAATGATTATATTGGACAATATGTCTAAGATATTGTTAGATTGGGATCTAACAAATATTTCATTTATTTGATTTATAAAGTTCAAGTTCGAATCAAGAAAGGTTCGAGGTGTAATGAAGAAAAATATTAAAAAGGACTTAGTGAGACATACAAATAAATGGCCCATGTGAGTGCAATTACATGCATATCATAATACATTGATATTTATGTCATTGAATATGTCAAGATTTGAGAAATAAAATGCATTGATCATTTGATTACTTACATTGATGAAATTGAAATGTTATTTCGGGTATGAACTGCCCAATGTTGATATATATATATATTGATATATGTTGCCATTGATGAAATAGATTGATGATATAAAGCCCAATGTATGATATAGAGATTCGAAGGTATAGTTGGATATCCATATAGTCATAAACAGCTGTATAAATATCCTAAGCACTTCAGGTAAAGTGCAAATTTCATTAATGGTATACTCCGGTAAGTATACCGAAGCACTTCGGTGCTAAGCACTCCTGGTGGAGTGCAATAATACACTATACTCAAGTAAGTATAGGGGATGACTCGTGTACATAGAATCTCTTAATTCGATACCTTGGGCTAAGTAAATTGAAATGAATCAAAGAAACAGAATGATAAGATTGAAAGCTTGCAGATAGAAATGAAAAAGGTATTGGTAAGTATTGAAAGCTTACGAATGGAAATGGCAACGGTAATTGGTAAGATCTAATCTTATCACTTTGATATTCATATATGTTGTTACATATTTATTTATATTAACGAACATGATATGGTACAATGATCATATGCATTATTATTTATTTACATTGATATTTATGTCAAATTGCATTTGACTATGAATTATTGCCTCACTAAGTAATTACTTAGCGTGTGACTGTTTCACCCGTAGGAAAGAAGAAATGGTTAGAGTAAGGAGCATAAACGAACATCATCAATCAATAATACGTACATCAGTATCAGTAAGATATTTTTTGATATTGTTTGATATTTACTAGTTGGCATGTATATTAAAATGATATGCTTGCTCTGATAGAATTTGTATTTTATTTGGTATCTAGATGAATTTTAAATCAGACAGTTTTTAGGCAGTTTCACTAATTATATAAAATCAAATTAAATTAATAAGTTGCTGCCTGAAATTAAACTCGATTTGAAGATGAAAATATTGTGTTTAAACTTTACGCGATTAACTAGATTTGTAAATAGAAACTAAATATATTGTAATATTTTTAAAGAAACAAAATTTTACCGAATTACAAATGTAGTGGGTTTTACAAATGTTTGGTGATATCTCTGACTCATATTCAGCGATGGATACGAGAAAGGGGTGTTACAAGCAGCACTGCCACGGCATCGCCACGACCGCACCACACCAACAAAGCACGCCAAAGGGCTGGCCTCTCCCGCGCAGCACTTGCAACGACACCAGCAAACACAAATGTCAGATTGTTCATGCCAACAAAACTCAGAAATTAGAGAATGATAAACAACAACAATTGCAGCAACCAATAGATTTTTAGGTTTTATTTTTTATGTAAATCGTGATTATATAAGCCGAATCAAGCACTGTAAAATGAGGAATTTTCACCCTTTCCTGGTATCAAAAAGCAAATTTTTTGGGTATTATCCTTATCTTTTCTTTTCGCATAACAACTAAGTTTTTTTTCTTTTTTTTTTCTGGGTTTAGGGTTTTAAAATAAAAGCCTTTTTTAGGTCAAAAATCGAAAAGAAAAAATGTTTTAAAAACCTTGTTTCAAATCTGAAATCTAAAGGGTTTTTAGTAAAAAAATCTTTCTCTTCCCTTTTTCGAATAAAAAAAAACTAAAATCGAAAGAAAGGGAGAAGAACTTTCGGGTTTACTTGACCGTCTGAGTTGGTGGCCGCCGTGCAAGGATGCCTTCAAGCGTCAAAAATCGACGGACGAAGCGCCGCCGCCGAGTATCGGCACTCAAAACTCCGAGTTAGGGTTTCGCCCCCCTAAATTTCAAAGTGTTTTATTATTTTTTTCTTTTTTCAAAAACAGAAAAGAGCAAATGAGGATAACTAGACTTTTTTGCCTTATTTTGTTATATACATAGACCCCCGCGTGGTGACCCGACTCGGGGAATGATCCGTGCACTTCTCTTAGTGGGTTAATTGCCTTTTTAATCCCCTATTTTCTTTCTAATTTTAATTTTGGATATGGGTTAATACTCGTTTTAAGCCTCTCTTTTATCTCCGTTTTAATTTCATCTCTTTTCTTATCTTTTTTTTTCGAATTTACTCATTAGTTTTCTATTTTTTTCATTTCTATCCATATATGGTATGTTTATTCTTTAATATATACTATGTTTTATAGGGGTGTATACGGTTCGGTTTCGGTTTAATTCGGTAAGCTATTTTAGTAACCATCGGTTTTCGGTTCGGTTAACATCGGTTTTCGGTTTTTCCATATTAACGTTAGTTTTTGAAATTTTGTATTTTATTTTGACAAAATAGATTTATTTGATGACTTTTAAACATTAAAAGTTAGAGTTTTTAAGTATTTTTCATAAATATTTATTAAAAACTTAATTTTTTTAAGTAAATAATAATAATTAAAAATGCATCTATAGTATTGTAAGTATAAAATATTTATTTTTACATTATAAAAATAACTATAAATTAAATAAAAAATCAAATTCGGTTCAATTCGGTTCGATTTGGTTAACCACGATTCGTAAACTTATGAACCATAAACCGTCCAAGCGCCTCGGTTCGGATCGGTTTTCGGTTTTGCGGTTAACTATGCTCAGACCAAATGTTTTATATGCCTCGTAAATGTCTTAATATTACTATATATCATATATGTTATATACGTTAATACTATTTATTATATATAGTACGTTGTATATACTATAGTTTTATACTACTTATATCACAGTATATTATATTTATATTATACGATATTATTATGCTATATATTATTTATATTATGGTATATTATATGCTATTTATTTATTTTAGTTCATTTATTTTCATTGTTCGATTCGGTCTTACGGTGACCAGCAATGGGGATGACTCGTATTATTTATGGCCCGTTTAGCGTAGTTTTTTTCTCGCATTTATCTTTTCGTATTTATATTCCGCAATTTAATTTACCGCATTTAATTTTCGCGTTTTATTTTACGCTCTTTTGTTCAATCCGATCTTTTTTCCATATTTCTTTTTCTCGATCCGATCCCTTTTCTGGATTCTTTTTAATTCTCGTATTTATTTTGTTCGCTCTTTAATTTCCCGCATTTATTTTTATTATCTTTATTTACTCGCTTTTTTGTGATATGCATTTTTTATCATCCATTTAACTTTTAATCTATTTATACTCACATCGTTAATTAATTAATCTAATCTATAAAAAAGAGATATTTATTAACTCAATTATTTTGGTCTTAATATTGGCTTAATGGATGTAGACCAAATATTCGATATTATTCTTATCGTCTGAAGGTACATATTAAAATGGATATAATTTTGACAACTCATAACATCATTTTTAATTGTTTGCATCATGCATAAAGGTGATGTACTCAATTTGAACCGTAAATTAACACGGCAGTCGATCTTATTCGATGTCGATTTAATCTACGGTCTGATGTACAGTTACCTTTATTAATTAAACGGATAATTAATTCGAACCACTAAATTGTTAAAGCTCGTTCAATTAAAGCTTATATTCGACCAAGGATAGATTAATTAAATCCAATTTTGAATTTCAGTAATTCTCATCAATTAAAAGCAACACATGATTTAGTACCGATTTTCGGGCGTGATTTTTTAAAATCAAACTCTTCATTTTTTAAAATCCTACCTTAGTGGTCGGTGGCAGCTCCAACTCTTCATTTTCAAAATAAAAACAAGTTTTTAAAATCAAATTCCCCAATTTTTGAAATTTTTTTAAAAACGAAAAAAAGGTCAAAAAATTAAAAAAAACGCATATACCATTTTTAGCGATTAAAAAAAGGTCGCTACAGCTGGCGACTCTTCTAGGGACTTATTTTTTAGAGTTAAGCCAACAAACATATGTAGCTTTTATCGATGGAAATGTTGAAATTCAAATTGAATTTAATTAATTTGCACATTCTCAAATATACATTTTAATTCAACGGTCTTTGATAATTCGTAGCTTTGCATTAATTATTTATTTAATTTTTAAGGAATCATCGACATGTGTTGCATCATAATCATCAAGCTCTATAGTTGAGCTATGTCCCTTAAGTGGGAGTGAAACGCCACATACCCACGTAAGCAGCCCTCCACGGGTCGGTAATTCACTTTCAGAATCCACGCCTTTTGACACATGAGCAGCCCTCTACGTCACTAGGTCGTGTTTTCCCTTGAATTAAATCTGATTCGCAAGCCTATCATGGGCCAGAATCGAGGTTCTTGTTATCTTAGTAGATAATAAGGTAGGTTCGAGTACCCCTCTAAAACCCAAACCGCATGTGTAAGAATCTAAGAAGCCCACCCCTTTAGAGCCATGCGGACAACCATAGAAATCTAGAATTTATACTATTAGGCCACTTTGGTGTGTCTATTCGGTTCTCATTCTTTATTTGTATATTTGTATACTAATACACTATTCTTTTCTCGCTTGCATGTTCATTTTTTGCATATTCATGACATTTTCACATAAAATGTTGATTTGAGAACAATTCAAAATTGAGGGCTTTCGTAATGAAAGGAGTCCATAATGATGAGTTAAAGAATTTCGTAGCTCGAGTGGGGCATGTGCTAATCTAGATGTATCTTGTATGGCAATCATTCTCCTTTCTCGTTATAATGGGGCTCAATCTTCATTACGGAAGGTTGCTCAATGAGAATGTTCGTCGATCAACACTTTTTGCATTTATTCGGTACTCATTTTACGGTGATTGCATCGTACATCAATTTCATTCATTCGCATAATAATTGCACTCAGTAATAGTTTTATTTATTTGCACGATAGTTGTATTTAACATAAATAATTGCACTCAGCATTAACTTCACTTATTTGTACGAAAGTCGCATCGTACATTGCATTCACTTGCATCATGGTTGCATCACAAATACTAGTTATTTATCTACTTGCATCAACATATGTACATCCAGACATTAACATTGTATTTATAGGCATGCATTTTCACACTCACCATCACATATGTTCAAAATAAAAAATATGTCATTTTCAGCAAAGATGATACCCCTACTGGCAGAAAAAAGAACGAGCTTCATGAACCACATTCGCAATTCATACAGTGTAAGTGATTTCGCATTGGGGGCACCCGAGAGCCCCATCGGTAAGTTTACATTCAAAAAAGGACCGAATATGGTGTCAATCATTTGTAATGGCCTAAGGCCACATATTCAAAGTTTCAATAAAAAGATGCAATCTATTTTTAATTCTCTTCATTCTGTAAATATATTTGTCTATTGAGTCCCCATATATCAATTGCATAAGGGACATTAACTTTGACCCGAAGGTTGGGCCCAAATAACATGTGTCTAATTGAAATCCTAAGCTGCAGAGATTACGAATGTGCGACTCGCATTTTACATTAAGGACCACAAATAATAACAAGTTGGTGCAATTTAATGTTTGAAGCCTGATAATAGGCATCTTCAAAAAAGAAAAAGACATCTCAATAATTGAAGCTTGGTAATAGGCATTTTTCACAAAAGCACTTCAAGGCTTGGTAATAGGCGTTTTTAATAAAAAAAAAACACTCTAATGTCCGAAACTAGTAATAGGCATTTTTCGGTTAATAATGTAAAATTTTGGGGGCACTCCGCTGAAGCCCATTCTAATCGAGATCCTTCTGTTCATGAGTGATGGTAATATTTTCAAAATCATGACAATGTCGAGTAGCTCGAGAATTTGTTGTTTGCTCTACCATTTATTTCGAGCCAAAGGAATGTGGTAAATTGAATTCCCCAAACAAAGTGAGACGAAAAATGAACATGCTAAAGATAAGTTGGTCAAGCGCATGAGTAACTTAAATGCACTTCACATCTTCAAACATCAATTCAACTTTCGAGGTCTCCTAGACATATGATTCATTTAGGGCAACCCTCGGTAAGCTATTTTTAGTGTTTCTCGTGCACTTGATATTCGGGCATTCAATCTAGCTTGATATATTCACAATTTGAAAAGAAAAACCTAATTTTTTAATAAGCATCTTACATTGAAATCAGAAATTGTAGTATGAGATTTGAAACAAAAAGTTTTCTCTGCATTACTTACAAAGAAGTTTAAAAGTATAGGGACCAATAGCAAATGAGCCTTCAGATCGCTGCTTCGACTAAAGAAGATACTCACAAGTTGACCCTCGCCTAGAAAAGTGACATTTCAGAAGAAGATGGTTAAACCCACAAGAGGTTGGGGCATCGGCGCATACAAGGCAAAAGCCATACAGTCTACGAGATAGAATTGGAGCAAAAATAAGACTGAGTCACCAATATGGCCAGAAAGTCATGGGGCATCCCCTTTAAAGTCAACATCATGACCAACTGCATTGCATACCATTCATATCAACATCATGCCACTAAACTCATCATCATGCATTAAATGCATACATTACATATCAAGTTAGATGCATTCATACTAAGTGCATTTACTTCACTCATACATAAAAAACAGGTTCAGGATGAAAAGCCTCAATCATAGAGGACAGTGACATATTGGCAAGCCCTCAGCCACTAAAGGAAACTAGACCAACAAAGAAGTTGAAACCTCAAAGAGGGAGTATAACAACACCCAACATGAAATGGTCTTGCCCCATTGTCAGTGGTGTAGCTAATCTATCACATTTATTCTCGGATCACAACTCATCGTTGGTGGTAGCAGATCAACCATCTATTCTTCAGATCTTGCCTCATCATCAATGGTGTAACAGATCATCTTTTTTCCTCAGATCTTGACTCTCCGTCAGTGGTGTAGTGGATCAACCTATATTCTTCAGATCCTGCCTCATCATCAGTGGTGTAGCAGATCAACCTCTATTCTTTAGATCTTGACTCATCATCGGTGGTGTAGTGGATTAACCAATCTTTCAGATCATGCCTCTTCGTCACAGATGTAGCTTGATCAAACCTTTTTTTTAGATCTTGACTCATTGTCAGTGGTGTAGCGAATCAAAATCTTTCAGATTATACATCTTCGTCAGAGTTGTAGCTTGATCAAATCTCTCTTTTTATCATGCCTCTTCATCAGAGTTGTAGCTTGATCACAATCAAATCACCGGATCATGCCTCTTCGTCGGAGTCATAGCTTGATCGCCACTAACTCATAGCTTGATCGCCATTAACTCCTCAGATTATGCCTCTTCATCAGAGTCGTAGCTTGATCGCTATTAACTAACTCCTCATATCATGCCTCTTGTCAGGGTCGTAGCTTGATCGCTACTAACTCCTCAGAACATGCCTCTTCGTTAGAGTCGGAGCTTGATCGCCAAACCTAACCACTCAGATCATGCCTCTTCGTCAGAGTTGTAGCTTGATCACAATCAAGTTACTAGATCATGCCTCTTCGTCAGAGTTGTAGCTTGATCCAATCCAACCTTCCGATCTTGTCTCGTCGTTGATGGCGTAGCGGATCACCCATATTCAAACATCTCTTTACCCAATCCTTTTAATGTTACAGTTTTAAATAAAATAAGTGGATACTTAGTCTGAAGCAATCTTTCTTTTATTCTCGCAGGTTCTATCTTCCAAGAAAAAATGATGAAGTAGACGAATCGACCAGATCTTGACTCTCCATCGGTGGCGTAGCGAATCAATAGATGAGTTCAATTCCTCTAAAAGTGAGAAGATAAACCAGTTAGAGTTCAGAGGAAGGATCGTGTCAAGAAGGGGCTCTAGTTCGACGGAACAAAAATGATTATGTTTTAGTCTTTGCTCTATTACCGTTTCATAATAATAAGCAAAGAAGGGCAGTTGTAATTACCATTTTGTCCAGCCTTTTTATTATTCAAATCGAATAAACCATAAGTTCAAAAAAAACATTAAAACCAAAAAAATAGTTAAATCCAAAGGTCCATTAATTGTCCAATTACATCAGCCTAAATATCCATTGTTACATAACCAGTCCACAACCCAAATTTCCCATTCGGCCCAATGCTAAACCCAATACCCGGTTACCCATAAACCTACCCATAACCCGACTACCCTACCATGTTCACCCACTGACCCAGATATCCCAAAAAGCTTTCTCTTAGACGTTCAGCTCCCCAACAACAACCTCTACTGCCACATCAGCGGCCATGGCAGCAGCAGCTCTGCCACAACATCTCCACGACTGCACCACACTAACAAAGTACGCCAAAGGATTGGCCTCTCTCGTACAACACCTGCAACGATACCAACAAACACAAATGTCAGATTGTGCATGCCAACAAAACTCAGAAATCAAAGAATGATAAACAACAACAATTGCAGCAGCCAATAGTTTTTTAGGTTTTGTTTTTTTATGTAAACCGATGCAATATAAGCCGAATCAAGCACTCTAAAATGGGGATTTTCACCCTTTCTGGAATTAGAATGCAAAATTTTTTGGGTATTTTCCCTCTCATTTCTTTTCTTTCCGCATAGCAACTAGGGTTTTTTTGTTTTCTTTTCCTGGGTTTAAGGTTTTAAAATAAAAGCCATTTTTAGGTCAAAAATCAAAAAGAAAAAACGTTTTAAAAATCTTGTTTCAAATCCAAAATCTAAAGGGTTTTTAGTAAAAAAAATATTTCTCTTCCCTTTTTCGAATTAAAAAACTAAAATTGAACAAAAGGAGAACTTTTGAGTTTACCTGACCGTCTGGGTTGGTGGCCGCCATGCAAAGACGCCTTCAAGCGTCGAAAACCGGCAGACGAGGCGGCACAACTGAGGATCGGCGCTTAAAATGTCGAGTTAGGGTTTCGACACCCCCAAATTTCAAAGTGTTTTATTATTTTTTTTCTTTTTTGAAAACATAAAGGAGAAAATGAGGATAACCAGGCTTTTTCGCCTCGTTTTGTTATATATATGGGGAAGTCAAAACGTTGCCATTTTGGCAAAGTTCAGACCCTCGTGGTGACCCGACCTGGGGAATGATCCATGCAATTCCCTTAATAGGTTAATTGCCTTTTTAATCCCCTATTTTCTTCCTTGTTTTCAATTTTGGGCATGGGTTAATACCCGTTTTAATTCCTCTCTTTTATCGCCGTTTTAATTGCATCTCTTTTCTTATCTTTTTTTTCGAATTTACTCCTTGGTTTTTTGTTTTTGCATTTCTGTCCTTATATGGTATGTTTCTTCTTTAATATATACTATGTTTTATATACCTCGTAAATGTCTTAATATTGCTATATATCTTATATGTTATATATATTATTTCTATTTATTATATATAGTACGCTATGTATACTATAGTTTTATACTACTTATATCATAGTATATTATAGTATATTATATTTATATTATGTGATATTATTATACTATATATTTTTTAAATTATGGTATATTATATACTATCTATTTATTTTAGTTCATTTATTTTTATTGTTAGAATCGGCCTTACGGTGATCTGCATCGGAGGATGACCCGTATTATTTATGGCCCATTTAGCGTAGTTTTTTTTCCCGCATTTAATTTTTGCGCTTTATTTTACGCTCTTTTGTTCAATCCGATCCTTTTTCCAGATTTCTTTTTCTCTATCTGGTCCCTTTTCCGGATTCTTTTTAATTCCCGTATTTATTTTGTTCGCTCTTTAGTTTCCCGCATTTATCTTTATTGTCTTTATTTACTCGCTTTTTTGTAACATGTATTTTTTATCATCCATTTAACTTTTAATCTATTTATACTCACATCGTTAATTAATTAATCTATCCTATAAACAGATATATTTATTAGCTAGATTATTTTGGTCTTAATCTTTGCTTAATTGATGTAGACCAAATATTCTGGTTTTATGCTGTCCGGCCTACCTTATTGGCCCGTGGCGACTCAAACTCTTCTTTTTCAAAATAAAAACAAGTTTTTAAAATCAAATTCCCCAATTCTCAAAAAAATTTCGAAAAACAACAAAAAAATTCAAAAAATTCAAAAAACAAAAAACACCTATATATTTTTAGTGATTTAAAAAAAAGGTCGCTACAACATGTATTCACGTGATTCCATTTTTTTAAGAATTGAAATGTTATGTCTTAATATACTTTTGCTAGAGATGTACTGGATTCGAATACCAATTCCTATTATATATTATGTATCAATAGGAACAACTTAATTCTTTTCAAAACCCTCCAACGATTCAAATGTGTGATTTAGGCTACAAATGAGCCGAGTCAAGCCCAATCAAGTCGACTATTTGTTGAACTTTAATTGAGTAAAACTTGAGAAATTCACGAGCTTTTCAAGTCAGGTAACTGTAATCACTAATTTTATCCGGGCATTATTTTTCTAACTTAGGCTTTTATATACTAATATACATATATATATATTATATTATCACTGTTGTCAATGTTATTAAGTTTTTTTAAAAAAAAAGAAAAAAAATTACATCATTAGTTATTATTTATTATCTTTTTTAGATATATTATTACATTATTATTAACACATTGTTATGTTTATTTTGTTATCATCATTACATTATTATCATATTAGTTTTTCATTACATTACTTTTATTATTATTCGAATTTTACTATTATCCTATTATACTACATTTATTATATCGCATTGTTATTATTAGTTGTTATCTTCATTATAGTATTATTATATCATTATACTAGTTTATTACCATTTGTTTTATTTTAGTATTATTATTACTATTAAACGAAAAACAAAAAATATAGCATTTATTATCATCTTTTTAGTTATATGTTTTATAATTACATTAATATTATATTTTTATTACAATAATATATTATTATTATTATTATTATTATTATTATTATTATTATATAACAAGAACAAAAGATTAAATAATACATAATTAAATAAAAGCCCAATTTAAAACTATAAAGTCCAACAGTCCATTTACACCAAACCCAAATACCCAATCTGCCGAATTACAATTACATTGACCCAATAAGCCGGTCCATTATCCTAAACTCAGTATCCTAACGCAACCAAACCCATTACACAACTACCCAAAACCAAACAGAAAACCCGGTTGACCCGGTCTACCAGACCCGGATCCAGCTAACCCGGATATCCCAAAAAACCCTAATGCCCCAAGTGAGCAGCCGCCGCCGCCAGTTTCCAGAAGGTTCCAAGAGCCTCTACATATTCCGTCCAGTTCGACAGCCACGGCAGCAGCACCACGGTCACATCATCGCCACGTCCTCGCCACATCACCGGCCACGACAGCAACCACGGCCACGTCACCACACTTTCAAATCCAGCCAAGAAGGGACCACTGACTTCCTTCCCTCCGTATGAATCAAAACCTGCAAAAAAGGCAAAAAAAACCCAACAGCAACCGGCAACAAAAACAGCAACAGAAGCCAGCTTTATTTTGTTTCTTTTACCATTGTGATTCGGCTATAAATCCAGATCTACACTCATTGTAACCCTCAGACGGGCATTTTTTATATCAATGCAAAAACAAAAGACATTCAAGCAAAAAAAAATCTTTTATTCGAATACAAAAAACGAAAGGGGTCACCCGTCGCCGGCACCTTTTCCTCCACCGTCTCCTCTGGCCGTTTCATCTTCTTCGATTTGGGATCCGAAGCATCCCGAGTTTTTTTTAAAAGAGAGTTTTCGTGTTTCTTTTTTTTCTTGATTCGAGAAAGGGGTCGTTTTTAAAACCAGTTTAAAAAAAAAAAAAGAGTTTCGAGCTTACCTGTTGCTCGGGAAGAAAGTTGCCGTGTTGGCTCTTCGAACACCTCGGCCGACCAGTAAAATAAATTTTACATCTCTATTTTTATTATAAATTAAAATTAAACTTAAATTTTAAATTTTAAAATTAATTTTAAATTTTAAATTCTACAATTCAAAGTCTTAAACTTTAAACACTAAATTAAACTCTTAATCTTTAAAATTAAAAGATCTGTGAATTACGCGAGTTTTTCTCCTCTTTTTAATCTGTCTTATTTCTCCCTTTTTACTATTTTATTTCCTTAGCTGCCGTGTTTCTTCTTTTTATTTTGCTTTGAGGATTAAACTTGCTTTTTTAAAAAAAAAAAATATGTGCCATTGATTTCAAATCTTCACCCCTGATTTCTTGCTGCCATGCGTGCCCTTTTTTAACTTCTTTTTTTTTATTTATTTACCTTTCATATAATAAATATATGTGTAGTATCAATCTTTTCCCTCCTTCTTTCCTGATTTTGAGTGTGTCTTGGGGCATGAGCCCTTAAATCCTGCTTTGTTTTTACATAATAATATATATTAAATATTATATTTTTCCCCCTTAAAATGCCGTGTTTTCCCTCTTTCTTTTTTTTATTTCATTTTCCTTTTATATATAAATGCACATAACACACATGTATATTTCATTGCTGTGATTTCCATTTTCTTTCTGTTTTTAATTTTTTATTTTATTTTATTTTCCTTTTATATATATCATGTACATACCGTATAACATATATATATAATATGTTCATATATTATATAGTTAAAATACTTTAATATATGTAGTCATATATCATATATGGTTTACGTACTATATATATATTTACTTGCCTTATGTATATATTATCATATTATTGTATGCTTATCTTTATTTATTTATTTTATGTTCGAACCGGTCATTTAACTCCTAACATTTAACATTTAATTTTTGCAACATTTATTTTCTCGTATTTATTTTTCGCAATTTAAATTATTGCATTTTATTTCCTCTCTTTACTTTATCTTGTTCGATCCGGTCATTTTTTCGAACCGTTTTATTTTCAGCATCTTTCTTTTATATTCGATTCGGTCCTTTCTCAGATATTTAATTTCTGCTTTCTTTTAGATTCGATCCGGTCCTTTCCCGGATATTTAATTTTTGCTTTTTTTATTCGATCCGGTCCATTTTTCCGGATTTTTCTTTTATTTTATTTTCGCCTTTATTTTTGCTTTAATTTCGAATGTATGTATATATTTGTTTTATTTTTCTTGCGTTCGATTTATATTAATTGTTAATGCGATGCACTTTTAGTCGATAGCAAATGTGGCCAGTATCAACCGTAGTGATGGTGGTTCTTTCGTTTACTATCGAATAACGGGGCCATTAAAATTCTCGTATTTTTAAATAGATTTTAAATTAATTTAAAATTTGAACTCGCAAATTTCCAATTAAGCCAAACTGTATTCGACTAGGTACCAATTTTTGGGCGGTGTGGGGTGCTAGTCATTCTCTATCCGTAACCGACTCTTGAACCCTTTTTCAAAGAATCTCTGGTTTCATTTTTGGTGTCTGGTCTACCCCACTTAAATGATCGGTGGCAACTCCATCATTTTGTTTTTCAAACATTTTTAAACTACTACAGTATTTTTACCATTTTTTTTAAATTCCTCAAATTCCTAAAAATCTTCAATTTTCATTCCAAAATTCGATTTTCCTCAATTTCCCCAAATCTTTAAAAATTCAAAAACTTTTAAAAAAACAACAACAAATTTCCCCCAACCTTCATTTTTTTTCATTTCAAAAAGTGCCGAGATTTTTTTTAGCGACAAATTAAATTTTAAATTTTGATTTAGTCGCTACAGTAACGAGTAGCTCAGCTCGTGACATGTCTCGTCTCACTTACAACCCTAGTGTAACTATTGGCTAACATATCCAAAACCTAAACCTCTCAACAACTTACACACAATTTATGCGTTGAATATAAGACCGGACAATCGGAGAGAAATCAAAATTTTATTTTAAGTGTCGGTAATGTTTGTTTTAAGTGTCGTCGAGACTTGCTAAAAAATCAAAACAAATCAAGCTGAGTGGTAAAATATACGTTAGCGGAAAATCATGTGTATTAAAATATAGGGTAATTGTATCGTTAGTCATTGAATTATAGTATTTATCTTCTTTTGGTCACTAAATTATAAAAAAATCTATTTTGTCACTAAACTTTTTGAATTGTTTTTGTTTTGTCATTGGATTGTTAAATCATTAATGACATGAAGACATGGACATTATCTTTCTTTTTTGCAGAAAATCGCCAACTCTTTTGACCATCACTGTCAGCCAATCATTGTTAGGCATCGATTATCGTTCAAAACAAGATCGGTACTAAAACATTCACAGTTATTCATATTTTCTTCTCGAATTGATTTTTCACGAAATTCAATCAGAATTGACAAAAAATAATCTAAAGATTCAACATGTAATGATTTGATCTCCTTCAAACACCTTAAATTTGAGAAAGCCCACAAACTCTCAAAATGATGGATTTTTTCTGTTTAATTTAGTGAGTTTTAAAAATGTTTTATAAAATTTATATCAGTAGGTAGAGGACAATAAATCGAATTCGTTGGTGTCTAGGGTGTCCATAAAGACGTCAAAAAATCAACAATTTTTTACTGTAGTTGAAAATAGAAAAAAAAATCCAAAAATTGATGAAGAGGATGTTGAGGTTAAAAAGGAAAAAAAATCCAAAAATTGATGAAGAGGATGTTGAGGTTAAAAAGGAGGGAAAATGTCACATAAGTATACACAATGAATACAAAACATTTTTAGCTTCCACGTCAGCACACGACATCGCCCGAATTTCATGTAATACTGCTATTAACGACAAAAAATCGAAAAAATTCAACGATAAAATTGATTTTTTTATAATTTAGCAATGAACATGAGATAAATCCTAAATTTTAGTGACTAATAGTGTACTTTAACCTAAAGTATATATAGGTTGTACTCGTTTTTCTCCATCTAAGATTAGAGAGGCATTTTAATGAGACACGTATTTATGTTCACATCATGTATGATTGTGCTTTTAATCATATCATATTATTTCAAAAAAAATAATATTTAATGGTAAAATTATAAATATATATATATATATATATCAATAAGTTTAATGATCAATTTATAATGTTTCATAATTAGGCGATCGGAATGGAAGCTCCTAGAGTGACCATTGGAATACTTTTTTTTCTTCACATTTCCATGTGTTTTGAGGATCTTATTTCTGTGCTCACTTCCAGATTTACTTAGTATACGAACGTCAAACAACAATATTTCAAAGGAAAAAAAAAAAAAGTAAGACATTCGCATAGTCATGGTTACTTAGTATACGCCCTTCGTGACTGCTCTTGTGCTCAGCAAATTTGGTAGCCCACAATCTAGCGGCCTGGGCCCTTAGGACAAATGGCGCTTTATTTATTTATTTATTGACTCAATTTGTCTCGAGATCATATATTCTATTATAATTGTTGATGTACCTACCAGGGTTTTAAACGCGGTCGCGATTGCGGTTGCGACGTTATATCACCGTTTCGAATAAAAGCGGCTGAATTGCGGCGATCGCGGACTGTTTTTTACCCCAATTGCAATTTCGGACGACGGCGCAACCGCTATATTGCGGTCACAGCTTTTTAAATTCCTAGTACCTGCACCTTCCGAATTACGATATGCCCATTTAAAAAAAAAAAAACATGGTTACGATTTGCGAAGGTGTTGGATCAATTTAAAAACTAAATATTTTAATCAAAAGATAGTGTAATAATGATCTGTGTAAATTCATGTTTGTAAAACTACCATATCTATTAACTTTTTATGAGAAGTAACGGCTTGAATCATACAATTGGACTGGTTTTCAGTTGAATCTTTTGCCGCTGCTCAAATACTTGTGACGGTACTCTAATCATGCAAAGGAAATGCAAGTGATATATATGCGTGAAAACATTAAACCTAAACGGCCTCCTTTATGCCTACATAAGCATCATAATGTTAGACCAACAAGTTTTACCTAAAACAAGGGTATCTTAAATGGAGGCTTCAACTTATCTATTAGGAATTTACTTCTTCCTTTTCTTTGGTGGCTGAAGAGCTTCCTCGTCTTCGTCTTCATCTTCATCTTCCTCCTCGTCTTCGTTTTCCACCCCTTCAACGTCCTCTTCATCCTCTTCACCACCATCATCATCGTCGTCGTCATTGTCATCGTCATTGTCCTCATCATCTTCCGGGTCTTCACCGTCTTCTCCATCGTCATTATCGTTGTCTTCGTCTTCTCCATTCTGTTCTGCCCCACCCGTGCCACCATCCGGTCCCCTCTTCGGGTTGTTTTTGTTGCTGTTACCATTGTTGTCGTATTCCCCACCTTCCGAGGACAGCTCCTCTTCACCATCTCCATACTCATCGCCCCCATTGTCATTGTCGTCAGTGTCGTCTTCCCCATCAGCGTCCTTCGGCTTAGGCTGGTTTTCCGACTGGTCGCCCTTGATTCCGGGTTCGTTAGCCAGCAGCAACGTTAAGAAGTTCTGGAACAAATCCAAAGAAAATGTATTCACAGCACGGTTTAAAGCACATTAGCAATTATAACTATGAAAAACTTTTTAACCTATAAAAACAAAGATTACATAAAAGCATAGTAAGGGTAATCATTTGAAGATTAACGATTATTGAAAAAAATATTTAAATTTAATTATAAGCTTTATAAATAAAATAATAAATATTATTTTATTAAGCAGACAATTTTCTGGGTCTATCCAAATCAAAATAAGAAAAATAAAAAAATTCACACAGGAAAACAATGTTGAGATCATTAGGGTTATAAATGAACGTGACATTTGATGAGCAATTGATATTATTTTTTTTTTATAAATTTTAATTTTAATTTTAGTTTTATTTAAAATTTTTGGAAGGGGAGGAAAGAAGAGTTTTTTTTAGTGGGTTTAAAATTTATGAGAGAAAAAATGAGCAGCTTGGCCGACCGACCAAATGTACTTGCTCAGCAATTGGTATTATATTCTCTTTAAGTTTGTTTAATGTTAATCTTAAGATATCCGGATTCAATCACTTTAAATGCAAGGTTTATGTATTGTCAAAGGATTAAGAATATGTATAAACAAATACTACCTTTTAATCATATTTAGACTATTCAAAGAAAAATTTATTTAATAAATCACTTAAAACTCATTTATTATTTAATTATATGTTTGATTATTTTATATTTAAAAAATAAAAGTTTTTTTATTTGTTTATTATTTATAAACAAATTTTTAGTTATTTGTCTACATGTTCGGTCAAGATTCATAAATATTATTTACTTAAACAAATGAAAATAAACAAGTACAATTTTAAATAACTAAATAAGTATTTTTGTAAAAAAACTGATGATGTTCATTTTAAGAGATACATGTTTAAATCGCTTTGAAAATATAGTGTATGTATCTTGTCAAAGACTTAAAAATATATATAAATAAATACTTATCTTTTAATCCTCAAACTATTAAAAAATAACTAAACATTAATTTAATTTAAAGTTTTTCAACAAATATTCTCATAAAAATATGTTTTTTTTTGTTTTTTTTTAATTTTTGACATGATGCAAATAAAAAAAATAGTCCCAATAAATTTGTCTGGTGTATGAGCTTTGTCAAAGAATTAAAAATATCTATGAACATATACTATTTTGTAATCATTTTTAGACTATTCAAAAAAAATAACTAAACATTAATTTAATTTTAAAATTCTCAACAAATATTCTCATAAAAATATTTTTTTGTTTTTTTAATTTTTGACATGTTGCAAATAAAAAAAACAAATAGTCTTTCCGATCTAATAAATATGTCACTCTTGTATTTTAAAATTATCTCACTTAAATTATCATCTTAAAAATATCAACAATTATTAAAATTCATATTTCATTTTCTACCATTCATTTTAATTTTTCAAAAAATTAACTTTTTAAAAATAAAATTTAAATTTAAATATTTTTACATCACATCTCTTATAAAAAAACATTTCTTCCTAAGATTGCATAAAAAGTCAACATATGATAATTTAATCAATTTTTTTTATGATTTTACCATTTTAATCATACTAGTTTCCTTTAAAAAAATAATTTAATGAAGGAGGTATATAAAACTCAGAAATACGAAACAAAAAAGTATGACGTGTCACCTATGATTTGACAAAGCTGTAATCCGAGGAATATTCGATTCCGTAACAAAGAAATTTGACCATTCGTATTTTAGAAAACAAGACAAAAAAAACAGACTTTGTGGACCAAGTTTTTTTTTTCCCAATAAAATTATCCCATTTTAATTTTGGTTTGATAAATTTTCTTTGTCTTTTCATTCATTAATCATTACTTATAAAAAAGCAAAAATTTTAACTCAAATAAAATTTAAATATATTTTATAATTTTTAATTAAACAAAGTATTTAACATAATATGAATCTAAGTGCAAAAGGTATTTTATAATAGTTTGATTGAAGTTTCACATGCGACAAAACTCAAACTACCCCGAACAACTACTCTCTATCTGCCCCATCTAAAAGCGTAAGTTAGCAAAATAAAACATGAAAAATTCATCAGTACCCAAACGGCGCATGTTAGACACCTCTCCACAAACCGAAAGCAAAAATCCTTTCAGGTTTTTGAGGTGTCGATTTATTTTGGATATTTCTAATCTTAATACAAATATAATTTATATTGTATAATTAATTCCTTTTATTACGAAAGGGATCCGTTGTAGGTAGGGGAAAATAATGAATCAATGAATTTATAAGATACTAATAATTCTTTTTTTTTATCAAAAATAAAATGGAGAAGACGGATTATCTATCACGTATTAAAACGAGATCTCAAAATCCGTACGTCATAAAATCTCAGTCCCCAACAACAACGGTGCATCTTAGCAGGAATCTAATGCGAAACAAAATAAAAATGAAAAGCAAATTCTTTCTAGGGAGGTTGTGGTGGAGGAATCAAATGCTTTTAGCAAGAAAAAGCACGAAGAATATATTTTAAAAAATATATATTTTTATATAAAAATTATATATAGTAAAGAGAAAAGGGTAACCCTAGACATAGAAACCCTACGACTGCTCATTTTAGCAGTGACCCTAAGCAAAAACTGAGCAACGCGTAGGGAAAAAATAGCATAAAACCAAAGGCCATGGTAGGCGAAAATTATAAATATATATTAGAAAAATAAATAAATAAATAAAAGCAAAGGTAAGTTACCAGAGCTAATAGGTGGGTTTTGGCAAGAGCCGAAAAGAACATGGTAGCGAGAGTTTCACCGGCGCATGTTAGCGCGACGTGACTAACCGTAACCGCCATTGAACTGAGGTCAGCTTCTCTGTTTCACTACGGCCAACGATAAAACTAAAAGCAACCTGCACAGAAAAAATATCCACCGTTCAGATCTACGCTGAAGCTGTATCAGCCGTTAGATCCGTCACTTTTTCCCTACGGAGTATTGTACGGACAAGGGGGGGGACATAACGGAATTTCGAAATATTATGATTTTTAAAAAATATTTCTCCCACAGTGCAAAACTATCAAAATCAAAACAAAAAAATAGCGGGAATTATACTGAAAAACGAAGTTTTCTTTAGAAGAAAAAAGATAACAAATTCGAACCAAAAAAGAAAAAAATACAACAAAGGACCTTCAATTACAAGCGAAACTCGCCGGCGGAAAGTTGATTTTCTTAAAAATAAGCCTTTTGATTAAAAAAAAAAGCAGCATAACTGAAATTAATTAAAGATTAAAGAGATTCGAAAGGAGAAGGCACGAGGAAAGAAACGTACCGAGAAACGGAGATCAGAGAGCGGAGAGAGCAGATCAGCGGATTTGCAGAGGTAAAAGAAAAGGAAACGAGCAAAAAGGATAAGCGTAGGAAGGAAGCGAAAGTAGATCTGAGGATTTTGCAGCACTAAAAGCAAAGGAAACAAGCGAAAGGATAAGCGTTCATTGTGGACCGTTGGATCCTGATCAAGGAGACATGGAGAGGGAAGAAAAGATATAGCAGAAGAAAAATGGAGGAAGGGGAAGTGAGAGAACTGGGGATGGGGAGTGACTGCCCGTCATTTTTCCCAGTTCGGAATCGGGCAACACGGGCAGCCTACTCATCAATTCATCGTGTGAAGAGAGCGTTGAGTCTGAGCTGCCCGGAAAGAACTAAGTCTAAGGATTAATTAATTAATTTAATTGTTTATTTTTATATTTGGTGCCATTTAATTAAGGCAAAATATTTAAATTAGCGTGTGATTTTTTAGGGATTATTTATATAAAAGTCGGATCTTTTAAAATACCAAATTAACATCTGATCTTCTAAAATTGTTCAGATAGAGGCCAATTTAGTATTTGTCTTACACGCGAGGTTTTGAAATTTTATACTAATTTTAAAGTTTTTTTATTACAAGATAATATATGTTTATTAATTTTAATTTTTTAACAATATATCATATAAAATACAAACAAATTATTTGAATTTAAATTATTAAAAAATAACTATTTTCTATTTTACTAAAACCAATCGTTGATGAGTTTATTTAAACGATGACATACAAAATTTCTCTTTTAAATGAAAAAGAAAAAAAAAACATTAGATTTTCTTTCATATATTCCATTTTTTGTCTTTTGCTTTTATTTTTAACAATAATATAATTAATCTTCTTTCTTTGTTAAAACTTGTTGTCTAATTTTTAGTTTGATCCCGTTCAATTGATGAAGATAAGTACGACAGACGTCTTGAGAGTTATTATAGATACAAAATTATACTTTTATAATTATATTTTGCTTTAAAGTATAAAATTCAAGAATACATATTTTGAATTAGGCTAAGATGTAGTCGAATAACCCATCAATTGTGTCAAGTCACAATCCTTTTATATCTCTATTATTTTTCAACATCAATGAATTTTTCTTTCTCTATCCGTATTTTTTTCTTAAAAGATTTTCTACATAAATTTTGATATTTTTTTATTATACGACCATATATTTATTGATATTTTCAATAATTTTTTTTTCTTTTTTTTTTCTCAAAATATCTTCCTAAAATAAAACCGTTAACAATAAAAGCTATAAGCAGTCACATTAAACAAATGCCACATATTCAAACAAGATTATAACAAAGCTCTCAAACCACACACACATGATTCAAAAAAAAAAAAAGAAGCAATTGCTGGGTATATCCTAAAAGGGCGATAACATAGAGAAATAGAGACACCAAACAGTAAGTGGGATAACTCATTACACGATGGAATTATAAAATTTAAATTATAATATTAAAATTTAGAAAAAAATTGTAAAGAGATTTTTAAGTTGGTATAACAAATTATTGGTGTTAATTTCTTTTAAGGGACGTCAATTATTTTTAGATTTTTGCTAATATTTAGGATGTCAATAAAAATTATATAAAATCCTATCATTAATACTCATTTTGCTTTTCAATAACTAGTATAATGTAATTAATTACATTTCACAAAATATATTTTTATTAATTTAAGGTATAGAATATAATTAATATTTACCTAAAAAGATTTAGGGTTTATAGTTTAGAGTTTGGGGTTATTGTTTATGGTTCAGTGTTTTAGGGTTTAGGGTTCATAATTTAAAGTTTAGGGTTATGATTTATGTGTTTATTATTTTAGGGTTCATGATTTTAGAGTTTAGAGTTTAATTTCAAGCACCCTAAATTAATAGAATACAATCTTTTAAGAATGTAATTAAACATTCTACTAGATTCTATTAAAACACAATCATAAGGGATGTCAATAGCAAAACATTTATTTTTAAAGTGGTGTCATTTTTAAAAAAAAATTAATGTTAATTTTATTTTGAATCTTTTTAGAGTTAATTGCATCATATATCCTCAAATTATAGTCCTCATTCTAAATTCATCCTTAAACTTTTGATATTGCATTTCCATCCTCAAACTAGGACTCTCAATCCAAATTAGTCCCCAAACTTTTGAACATTTCAGCTTCATCCATCTAACTATAACCCTCGTTCTAGATTGATCCCCTAAACTTTTAAACATTGCAATTCATCCCAAAGTATCAATATATACAACATTAATTATTGTTTATATTACATCATATTATAACATAATACATATCAATGTCTACATGATAGTTAACAAATTATTAACAATAGGCATGATTAGAATATACAATAGTTTGGGGATGAAATTTGAAATATTTAAAAGTTTGGGAATCAATATAGAGAAGGGGTCATAGTTTTGGGGATGAAATTAGAATATTCAAAAGTTTGTTGACCAATTTAGAATGAGAGTCATAGTTTGAGGATGAAATTGAAACATTCAAAAGTTTAAGAATCAATTTAGAATGAGGATAATAGTTTGAAGATGTGCGGTATAATTAACTCTATTCTTTTATATAAAATTTATATAAATATTTTAAGGTAATTATTCCATACATTGGTGGTAGTGAAATTTTCTTGTCCACAAGCGCGAGTAATTTCGCTCTAAAAATTGAAGAGTTAAAAAAATGTTGAGGGTAAATTTGTGATTACACTTTTTTTTTCATGCGGGCTCGTCACAGACTCTACAAGATGCGTATAGACTCTTAAATGAGCAGTTTTTAGAAAACAATTTCTTTATTGGACTGTTTTGTAAAGTTAGACTTTTATATAAACAATTTTTTAAAAGTTAAGTCTTTACTTAAAGATTTAAACTTTGAATTAATTGCACCACACATCCTTAAACTATGACACTTATTTTAAATTGGTCTCTAAACTTTAAAATGTTCCAATTTCATTCTTAAACTATGACCTTCATTTTAAATTGGTCCCCAAACTTTTGAGCAATCAAGTTTCATCATCAAACTACGACTCTCATTCTAAATTGGTCCTCAAACTTTTTGAATGTTCTAATTTCATCCTCAAATTATCGTTTATATCACATCATATTATTATATAATACACATCAATGTTTCATGACAATTAACAATTTTTTGTAACGATTTTTATTAACATAAGATATGATTATCATATATTGATAATTTGGGGATGACGTTAGAAGGTTCAAAAAGTTTGAGGACCAATTTAGAATGAGAGTCAAAGTTTGAGGATGAAACTGGAATGCTCAAAAGTTTGGGGACCAATTTAGAATGAAGGCCATAGTTTGAGGATGAAATTGAAATGTTTTGATGTTTAGGGACCAATTTAAAATGGGTGTCACAGTTTGAGGATGTGTAGTGCAATTAACTCTTAAACTTTTATTAATGATTAATTATGTAATAATTTTTAACCTTTTTGTTTAAACTCTCTCACGTGTCCTTTACCTCTCTCGTTCTATGGTTAGTTGAAAGTAAACTTCAAAAATAAATACTAAATAAAAGTTTAATTTCTGGTTAGTCTTTACACTTTTCTCATTTAGAAAAAAGAATGTAGTCCATTAGGACGTTATCACGTGTAAGAAAATATTAAAAATATTTTAAAAAATTAAAATGCCAACAAACAGAAAAAACGTTAAGAAATAAAAAATTTAGAATTATTCAAATCATATTTTTTTTTGAAAATTTTAATTATGATCAATTTCCCTTTTAAAATAAAAAACTTAAATTTATAATCAACAATCAATTGGTCTAATGGGATGCAACACTATATCAGTTAAGCAATGTCTGAGGTTGTTCTAATTTTAACGTCGTGAATGAAGGAATTGGATTGGGAAGGTTACTCCTATAATAGGCCTCTACAATATCCGATGCAGATTAATCAACCAATAGGTTAGATATCGACGGTTAAACAAAAAGACTTAAATATATAAAACTTCATAAATTTCAAAAATTCTTGAAAAGAATATGTTATTTTTATAATATTTTTATTTTTATATATAATTTGTTATAATATTTATTTATGTGTATGTCCATTATGATTAGAACTTTAAATCTATCTATTAAATAAGAATACAATACAAGTCTCTCTTTGTCTTTCGTCTCTTTTATACATGTTCTTTACTTTATTTATAACATGTTATCTAGGGTGTTCAATCGGTCAGTTCGGTTAACCAACTAAACCGAAAGATGGTGTTAATTCGGTCTATTTTCGAATTAACCGAATTTTTTATGAGATTTTAGGTAAATTACACAAATGATCAATAAACTATGTTAAAATGATCTTTTTAGTCACTAAACTTTCAGAAGTTACAAAACAACCATTAAACTTATCGAACTATTACAAAATTATCATTGATTCATTGCACGTCATAAATTATTGATAAATATTGAAAAGTTTAATTATCATTTTTTAATAATTCAATAAATTTAATGATTATTTTGTGCTAATTTGATAAAGTTTAATGATCATTTTATAATATATCAAAAAAATTAATGATTATTTTATAAATTTAAAATTTCAATGACTAAAAATAAATATATGTAATATATAATATATAAATATATAAATTTTGGTTAATTTGGTTAATTAACCAATTTCGAGCCGAATTAACCGATAACCGAAGTTTGAAAAAAATATTAACCGTTAACCGGTTGAAACTAAAATTAACCTACCGATTAACCGAAAAAATTTCGGTTCGATCGGTTAGTTTGGTTAAAACCGAAGTTTGAACACCCCTAATGTTATCAGTACGATCTCGCTCAATTATTGTAGTTTTCGTTGATTCCCCCAAAAAAATTAATTTAATATTAGCGACCACATCCACTATATATTCATCTTAACTTGAGAATCTTGTATGATTTATTTATTTTCTATGAATGTAAATTATGGTTTATTATTTTTTTTCCTAATATAGATTATGGTTTACTATTTATCCAATGCTTTAATCATGAACTACCGTTCATAACAATTCATGATATGTGCATATTTCTCCCACGCTTAATCCATGAAATCCACGCTTAAAATTGAAATTCTTTTCCCATACTCAGTCCACGCATAATCAAATGTCGTTTGATAATTATTATTTGAGGTAAATTACGTAAATCATCACTGAATTTTATTCTTAAATTTATTTTGGTCACTGAAGTTTCAAAATATTATTTTACTCACTGAAATTTAGACGTTAAACGCTTTTTATTTAATTCCACCGTTAAATTTTTGATGACGTCCATTTACTGACAAACGAAAAAACTTTTCTAAGATCCGAACGATTAAAAACTTTACCAGCACGAGAGAAGTAATATAATAAGAAACATGTTCTATTCGACAGCGGACGAGAGAGAAACCATAAGGTTTTTGGTCGATTCTTGAATTTCTAAGTATTTTTTGACAAAATGGAGGTCGAATTCAAACTCAAAGGGTTGAGACGAAGTGGCTGGCGAAATTTGTAATCGAACGACCACCATCTATGGTTGTTTGAGGTTTTAGAGTGGCCAAAAGCGTTCAATGTCTAAAATTTAGTGACAAAAAATGTTCAATGTCTAAACTTCAGTGAGTAAATTGAACGTTTTGAAACTTTAATAACCAAAATAAATTTAAGAGTAAAATTCAATGATGATTTACGCAATTTACCCTATTATTTATGTATATTGCTTAAAATTCGTACTCATTATTAAAATTGAAGATAAATTTATTCCTACTCATTATTAAAGTGAGTGCACACATGTATATCATATCATATATGCTTAAATGACAAGGAATTTAGGAACCAGATTTCTTCAATCTTCTAGTGGCATAAAAATTATATATTTTTAATTAAAAATATCCTACATTGAAAGGAAAAAAAAATCCTCTTTGAGTGATGGGATAGTATAGGGTGGACATCATAATTGGTTAATTGAGCTTGGAAAAGATTTACGAGCAACCTATTCAAAGGCCAAGATTTAGGCCCAATTCAATACAAGTCCAAAATTGAAAATTCAACTAAAAATAGCATTTGTCTATTGTGTATTAATTCGATTGGTATTATTGTTATAGTAATATCCAAAAAAATTATTGATTTGAGTGTATTCAAGTGTGTAATAATCTCTTTAGGTGTTTGAAGAATAATGAATAACGTAGATATTGTATAAAATTACTTGTTTCAATTTAAGTAAGATGTTGTTTGATAAACAGAAAGTTATTTTATTTTGACATAATACAAAAAATGCCCCCAACGTTTCACTGAATAGTCACTTTGGCTCATATTTTTTTTGAAGCAATTCAGGCCTCAGCATTTTATTTTGTGTCAAAATGGCTCATCTGCAGATGAAAATTGTCAATCAATTGATGGTAAATGGTTTGAAATGACAGGACAAAATTATATGGAACTCGTCATCATGCCACTCGTCACGACGACTTTGTAAACGAATAGCTCAGACTTGAGCTCATCCACAATCTTCTTGAGTCCGGTTAACTCAGCATTGAGTGAGCCATTTTGTAGTTTCATGCTCTCGGTTGTCTCATCGACAATACCCTAGAACTCCTCTTTAAGACGAACCCTCTTGATGTCCAACTCATCTAGTCGGTCATCCAACACGTCGAGCCTCTTTGTCGACTCCTTCGTGAAATTCTCCAATCGGATGACTTTGTCTTGCAAAGAAGATATGGTATCCCTCGAACTGGCCTTCTTTGCCTTGTCAGAACGAGTTTCAACAGTCTTTGTTGCAGCAACATCACTTGGGTTTGTCATTTCAATCGTTTTTTGCTAAAAATATGGCTCTGATACCACTTGTCACGGAGCTAGACTTCAACTAGAGAGACCGTGCGACCCTAGTCGCGAAACTCTTGATGAACGACTAGGTCAACTTGAAAAACCAAGTAAAGAACTTGGTGAATAGCGAAAGCAAAGCGAGGAATAACAAGAAAGAATGAGTGAATGCTTTTATCTATTACTCAATAAAGAATGGATGAATGACAAGATTGGGGTAAGCCTCTATTTTTAGGCGAACACCCCTAGATCTGACAGTTACAAGTAAATTCATCGACGGTCAAGATTAAGCCTATTCTAACTATCTAAAGAAGGAAAATCATATCATAATCACATTCCTTAATAGTTGAGATCACAAGGGATTTACATGGATGATTTCCTTGTGTGGTGGGAAGAGAATCTCCATGAATCTGGCAAATGTGTTGGCATGGTCCATTTCCATGATTAGCTCAGTCAACTAGATAAACATTCTCCAAGGTGTGGGTAGACTTGGGCAGATTGGACTCGGACATGCCCAAGAGTTTAGACAAAACCTTTTGGGCTGCTTGTAATGTGCTGGACTCGGCCCCTTGGTGTGCTTGGATGGTGTTGGCATCAGGCTCGACCCCATGGTGCTGGGCAGCATGTGATGTGCTTGTTTGGGCCCCTAGGTGTGCGGCCATCTCGATCATGGGCTGATGGGCTGTGACAGTAAGTAGATCTTTATGTACTTAACGTTTTTCACACTTTCATTTGCAAATATTCTAACAGGTAGTTTTAATCTTAGATTATCATACATGCTTAAAAACATTAAATCACTGACGTTATTAATTTTCATCGAATTAATTTTCATCGAATTAATTTTCTTTAATAGATTATCAAGCAAGCCCTAAATTTTTATATTATATTTATATTTAAATAAATATTTTTTTTATTTAATTTGTATCTAAGATAATATTTGAGTTCAAATGAAATATTATTAGCTTAAGGGTATCAAAAGTTATCAAACTTTTGGAGTAAAATAATTAAATTTTTACACCTAATTAAATCTTTAAACCAAAAATTACTCAATGTGACCCTTTGAACAATAAAATTAATTGTTGACTGACGATCCTGTTAAAAGAAGCTGACTTGGTTCGTCATCCTTGATGAGTCAGTGAGTTGATGTCAGATGCATGCTGACATGGATTTCAAGATGAAGTGGACGTGTTTATAACTATTAATGAATAATGTTGCTCCCTTGTTTTTGTTCTTCTAAAATAAAAATCATCTTCTCTTCTTCTAATATCTCGTTTGTTTTCATCAATTTGATTATTGAACTTGGTCGTCCATTTTTTTAGTTTTTAATTTCTAATGTTAGAATTATTAATTAGTTTAATAAAACATTTAACCTTAAGAGAAATCAATTTATCATATCATATATGTACATAGTCATATATGAAAAACTATTGTTTTTAAAAAATTTAACTACCACGTCAGTTTTTTTAATAAAACCGTCAATTAAAGGGTTATATTAAATAAAATTTTAGATGTAAAGGCTTAATTGAGTGTAAAAATAGGAGCTTAATTAATTTATTTTCAAAAGTTTGAGGGATTTTGACACCACTAAACCAATATTATTTTATGTAAAGAACTTAAAGTTCAAAGTTCATTTATTTATAAATTATAAAATTTAATAAATAAATATTAAAATTTAGGAATCCAGTTTGTTATTTTAATTGTTTTCATAAAAAAATATGCTTCTAAATTCTTGTGTTCTTGCAAATTGGTCCTTAATTTAATAGGAAGAAAGAGACTTCAAACACACATCAGACGGACATGGTTTTTGTTCCTTGTGATTTACTCCAAATCAAAGTCGCTGAATAATTGTTTTTTCCCATATATTTAATTGAAAGATATTAAACTAATTGCCTAGTTGCAAACTTTCAATCAAAGTTAAGTTTGCAATATCCTCACAATCAAGCCAATGAGATTTATTCATATTTTTTTTTGACAAAAAACAGAAAACTGACTTTTATTAAAAGTGAAAGGGATTACAAATAAATACACCCGAAAAAACATGAATAATCATAATGTATATAAAAAATCTACATCAAAATCTAAAGGATGTAGAAGCAGGAAAAACAAAATTCATCACTTTGTAAAAGAACTTACATAGTCTTTAAAATAAAATTCAGTATCCATCAACTTCAACCATAGTGCTCCGGTAATTACGCAATATTTTTCGCTGCAAAATCCTGACACTTCAACAAACATCCACAAAAGGACATCAAAATCTGAAGAGACTACCGATCATCTCATACAAGAAACTGTCACAAAGACAGACAACGTGTCACAGGGACAAACTAAACCTGCTATCAAAGCAGATGAAGAAATTGTCATAAAAGCAGACAAAAAGATTGACATAAAAGCATATAAATTATAGTTTCTGGCTAAGCAAAACACAAAAAATCAAAGAAAAACAGAAAACACACGAGCACTTATAAAAAGATGAGGCCTATTTATATACAATCAACTAAGAAATTAAAATTAGTCGACAACGTGAAAGGCATCTGTAGCGATCCTTTTTCACTAAAAAAATAAGGTTTTGAGGTTTTAAGGTGTTTGGGGTCTTTTGGGCATTTTAAAAATGTCTTCCATTGGGGTTTTAGAAAAAAACCATATTATTTTAAAAATGGAGTCGCCATCGGTCACTAAGGTAGGTCGGTCACCATAAAAATCAGAGATTTTAAAAATATCGGGTTCGGGAGTCGGTTACGGATGGGGAAGGATTAGCACCTCCACGCCGCCCAAAATTGGTACTTTAATAATTACCGCTTTAATATTAAACTTTCCGGATTAAAGTGACGATTAAATTAAAATTTGGTTATAAGTGCGATTAAATTTTAAGGACCCCGTTATTCGAGAGTAAACTGACAAACCACCATCACTGCGCTTGATACTGGCCACGTTTACGCTCGAATAAAAGGGTACCGCATTGACAAAATATATACCCGAAATGCAACTTAAAACATGGCAAACATAAATACAATGCGATAATCATATAAATAAATACTAACATTATAAAATATTAATCTAACAAAATACTAATCTGAAACATACATACATAAATATTAATCTAACACATAAAATATAATAATAATACAATAATAATAATAATGATGATAATAATAATTATTATGAAAATGTATGGATACACATAAAACATCTTAAAACTAATCGTTAAGGACTAAAATGCAAAGATTAATAACGCACATGGCATAAAATAATATGAAAATGTGACTAAAATGAAACAAAATATAAAATTGCATGGACAGGAATGTGAGATGCATGAAACATCGAGGTACAAATGCAAACGTACATAATTGAAGGGCTGAAAAATAAAAAACAACATTAATAACAGCAGTGACCAGATTGAAACAAAAGAGAAATAAAGATGCAAAAATAAAATGAAAAAAATGACGGAAACATAGGCAGGAAAGAGGAGCAGGGACCGAAATGCAATTAACTCGTGACAAAAAAACGCAGGAAAAAGTATAGGGACCACATGCATAATTATACCATTGAGAAAAAAAAACGGATCATCCCCGGGTCGGGTCACAGCGTGAACCGGGTCTGCGCCAAATGATGTCGTTTTGATGATGGCTGGTTTCAAACAGATAAGGGTATTTTTTTTGTCAAAAACAGTTTTAAAAATAAAATAAAAAACCCTAAAAGCTCTAATTCTTTTCTTCTTCCCATGAGTGGCGCCGTTCTCCTCTTTGGTTTCACGCCGGTCACCGGCACAGATCTTTCCTTTTACCTTTGAAAACTTCTTGTTATTGATTCAAACAAATCTCTTACAAAAAAAAATTTAGACCCCAAAATCCCCACAATCTCTTCTTTTTCTTTTTTGAACCCCCTCATTTACATTTGCTTCTATTCAGTTTTTATAACCGATTGGTTACAAATAAAAAATTTCCACTTTTGATTGCAGATCTCTAGAGCCGGATTTTAGGGGATATTTGGCAGATTTGAGGGTATGGGCAGTGATGGATTTAGTTGGGGTAGGATATGGTATAGGGTGGTTAATAGGGTTGATAGAGGGTTTAGGTTAGATTTAGGGATTAAGGTTATTTTCGGGATTGGTTTGATTTAATTTAGGGTTATTTATGATTTTTGGGTTGGTGGCCAGAAATGGTGAACGGCGGCGGCGACGGGCTGATGGCAGAGGCAGTGACGGCAGAATGGTGGTGGCATGGCTAGGGTTGAATTTGGTTAGGGTTAATTAGGGTTGTATGGGCTTTGGGTATAATTCGGCTTGGTTTTGGTTGATTGGGTTTAATCTGGGTTGGGCTACCCGGACCCAAAACGGGTTATAACAACTGCCCTTCTTTGCTCATTTTTGTGTAACAACAATAGAGCAAAGACAAAAAAATGACCCATTTTGTCTGGTCCGGCTGGGCTTCTCCCCTCTTGACGTATGTCTTCTTTCTTCGGTAGATCTTCTTTCTCTTTGACGCAAGTCTTCTTTCTTGTCTTGATCGATCCACTTTGTCACTATTGGGGAAGCAAAATCTTCAAAATAGGGGTTGTCTGTTGGGGAAGTAAAATGAGTGCAACTTACTACATTATTGATGACGAGCTAATACCTAAAGAGAATTTGCCTTAGCTGCAACACTGACAAGGGGGAAGGGTCTACAAAATTTGATCCCACTGCAACACTGACGAAGCGGCAAGACCAATGGATGAAAATTCTGATGTCTGATCCAGCTACAACTCTGACGAAAAGGCAGGATCAAAAGATTGAAAGCAATTTTTATTTTCTTTTTATTTTCTTCTTTTTTTCCATTTCATTTTTTTTGCTTTTGCTTGCTTGCCTTTTTTCTCTTTTTTATTCTTTTTTTAGATTCAACATTGATAAAACTTGAAAGTTGGTAAATTTTGACCAAGCTACAACACCGACAAAGAGGCATGGTCTAAAGTTAGTAATGTTGATCCAGCTACGACACCGATGAAGAGGCAAGATCAAGAGTTAGTGAGTTTGGTCTAGCTACAACACCGACGAAGAGGCAAGACCAAAAGTTAGTGAATTAGGTTCAGCTACGACACCGACGAAGAGGCATAACCGAAAATTAAGTTTGACCAAGCTACAACACTGACGAAGAGGCAAGGTCTAAAGATTTGATCCAGCTATGACTCTGACGAAGAGGTAGGATCAGAAGGTTGTTCTTTTTGTGTGATCAAGCTACGACTCCGACGAAGAGGCATGATCAAAATTTGGCAAATTTGGTTCATCTACAAACCGACGAAGAGGCAGAACCGATGGATGAAAATTTCAATCTCTGATCCATTTACAACACTAACGAAGAGGCAGTATCAGAAAATTGAAAACCGTTATTTTTTTCTCTTTTTTTTCATTTTTCATTTTTCTTCATTCTTTGCTCTGTTTTGCTTTTTTCATTTTTTTTCTTTTTCTTCTTTTTTGCTTTGCTTTTTTTCTTCTTTTTTTTTAGATACAACATTGATAAAACTTGAAAGGTAGTAAATTTTGACCAAGCTACAACACCGACGAAGAGGCAAGGTCTAAGGATTTGATCTAGCTACAACTCCGAAAGAGGCAGGATCGGAGGGTTGGTTTCTTTGTGATCAAGCTACGACTCTGGCGAAGAGGCATGATCGAAATTTGGCAAACTTGATTCAGCTACAACACCGACGAAGAGGCAGAATCGAAAATTAGATTTGACCAAGCTGCAACACCGACGAAGGTTTGAAGATTTGATCCAGCTAAAACTCTAACGAAGAGACATGATCGGAAGGTTGGTTTCTTTGCGATCAAGCTACGACTCTGACGAAGAGGCATGGTCAAAATTTGGCGAATTTGGTTCAGCTACAACACCGACGAAGAGGCAGAACTGAAAATTTATGAAGTTAGACCTGGTAAGATTTGATCTGCTACACCACTAACGGAGAGACTAGACCGACAAAATATGAGATCCACTACACCACCGATGGAGAGATAGGATCTGGATGGAAAATTTGATCTACATCACCACCGACGGAGACAACATCTATATTAAGTTGGTCTACCACCACTGACGGAGGCATGATTTGCAAGATGTTGAATTGTTGTGCCACTGACAGCGAGACAATGTCTGGAGAAATTTACTCCACTTCCATCAATAGAGGGTGGAACCTGGAAATAGTTGTCACTGTTGGCAGAAGTAAGGATCAGGAAAATATTGGCGTCCGTCACACCATCGTCGGAGGAATCAAATCCTACAAAGGAGAAAATATTTGTTAGTAATTGTTTAAAAAATTTTGTCGATGATACCTTTTTATTTATATGTTTCAGCATCTTATTTGTGTTTGGCCTCCTCTAAGATTAAGGTTGGTCGTCGTGATTGCCCCTCATATTGAGGATGTTCGGTCTCTCTTTCAAACCTGTTTGTATGTACAAGCAAAAAATGCATGCCTGAATTTTGTATCTAAATACATGTGTCTATCCTAAATGTATGGTGACTTTGGTGTATGCATTTAATCTAAATGTATGACGTATGCAAAAATGATTCAATACAAGATGAATACAATTAAATGCATGAATGTGATATGGTTTCTGGCCCTCAATGTGATGCCATTGAATCCTCACTGGTCATGTTAGGATCTTGGTCTTATGTATGTAGCGGTGACCCAACCTGTTCTTGGGTTCGGTCACCTTTATTTGGATATGTCATCTGGGAGCATGCCCCAAAATTTTGTTTGTTTTATGCCATCGTCTAAAACTTTAGGCTGATGTCGTTTATTCATTTTGAATGTTCAGGACTCAGATACGAACAAAATATACTTGCATTGCAACTTGTAGTTTTGATCCCTTACAAAATATCCTCACTACTATCGTACTTAAGTCAGTGAGATTGGTTTACAAAAAGCATTACTCTGAAAGTGATAAAAACTACAATGGGACCTACTATGGTCAAGACAGTACAATATTTAAGCTGGATAAAACATGGTCCAGTTCAATAAACCTTGACACATCCCTAATTGGCATCTTCGTGCTTCGGCAAATGGTCTTTGTTTGTAGTTGTTCCCGCCGAGTCGTCAAAGCTTACCACCCCAAGCTTAATGAAATTTTCCACCAACTTTTTGAAACCAAAGTAGTTTTCAATCGTGTGGCCAACTTGTAATGCGTGATAATCACATTTTGTATTGGAATCATACCATTTTGGGAATGAAGGTTGTACCGGATCTCGATAAAAGGTGCCACCATATGGATGTCGTACAACTGTTTGTACAATTCTCCATAAGAAATTAACAATGGAGTAAACTCTATCTTTTCAGTATTCTTCCTCTGACCAGAATCTTGGATTAAGGAACCATGAGCATTCGTAGCTTTGTGTTGTATCACCGTCACCGGCTTTGAATAGCCAACATTAAAAACTTCTGAAGAGTTCACTTCATTGTCTTTCCTCCTATACGACGGCTTCTTGTGGGACTAATTTCCACCAACATCTATCTTACCACTTTTAATGACATTTTCAATGAGCTCACCAGATAGTACTAGATCAACAAAATTGGTAGTTGCATTGCCTATAAGGCGATCTAAGATTGGACCCTCCAAAGTCTGGATGAATATGACCACTGTTTCTTTCTCACCAGGAGGGGGTTGGACTTGTGCAGCTATATCTCTCCATCTTTGTGCTTATTGTCTGAAATTTTCATTAGACCTCTACTTCATGTGTTGCAGAGTCCAACGATCAGGTACCATATTATTGACGTGTCGGTACTGCTCCAGAAAAGCTCTAGCCAAGTCTTTCCATGGTTTTATCTGATGACAGCTTAATTGATTATACCAACGGGCAACAAATCCTGATATACTATCTTGAAAACAGTAAATTAACAACTTGTCGTCTCAGCCGTATCATGTCATCCTCCGCCAGAACATAGTGAGGTGAGCGTGAGGGCAGATGGTTCTGTCATACTTTTCAAACTCTGGGATCTAAAATTTCAGGGGTAACACCAAATTTGGGACAATGCTGAGTTCACTGGCCTGAAATCCACTGAAGATATCCTCTACCTCCATAGCTTGCATATTTTCTTCGAGTCGTTTACAACGTTCCTCGATCTCTTTCAATGTCTCGGTCTTTAATTTCTCAGGTTCAATCAAATGGTCCATCTCGGAGACAAAAATTTTAGCCTGATTGCCCCATAGTTTAGCTTCTGATATGGCGGGCAAATTTACCGTGATAGAGGCACCGGTCTGAAGTGGTTGAGATTTTTCTATAAAAATTACCACTCGAGGGTAGGTTTGACTTTTAGCTTGAGTAGGGGTGAACCCTGGAGGATATATAAGATCTTCATCTTCTTCCCCAGGACCTGCTCCAGGGTTGATAGCAGAGGCCTCTTCTTGTTCGGGAAACTTGCGTCCTAGCATCTGTGCTAATTTCACCAGTATATCTTGCTGAGATTTTGCAAACTGATCTCTTATTTCTCGTTGAGCCTTGGCTAACTGGTCTTCTAATTTTTGGGTTAAATCTGCCTGCAAAGTCTTCTAATTCTGCTCGATCCTGTCTAGTCTGTCTTCGTGCGCCATCTTTGTCTTGCTTCTTGTTCTGTATGGATGTTGAATCGATTGATCTTTCGTCTTTCCCAGTATTGCTTTATGTAATACAAATGCAATTATGTATGCCAAAAAGCAAAACAAAAAAGAAAATAAGTCAGTACTGGATAAAATAAATAAATACATAAATAAAAGGATAAATAAAATAAACACACAAAATAACCCTATTTACATCCCGTCTAAAACACCTAGGTTATCCGCATGGCTCTAAAATGGTAGATTTTCTATATTCTCTACATGCAATTTTGGTGCTAAGAGGTACCCGAATTGTCCTTGCTATCCCCTACTAAGAGTAGCAAGGCCCCCAGTCATCGCCTATTATACGCTCCTTTCAATCGGGTTCAACTCAAGGGGACCCATTCGCTTATACCTCTACGAAGGAATGATATCCTTACGAAAGCATAAGGTACTCGAGCCCCGAAGGTACTTTCTAGGCCTACACGGAGGAACGATATCCTCACGAAAGCATTAGTGTTTCCCCCACTTAAAAAGGACGGGTTTATATGCCAAATTTTAAATGCGTTAAAATAAGCACGCACTTATAATCGAACGCTAATTTAATAGTCACTTTAATCCGGAACTTCCGGTATTAGTAAAGCGGTAATTATTTGAAAAGCTCGACCATCATTTGTTTTTGAAAAACAAAAATTGTCCCCAGTGAAGTCGCCATCTATAGCGATCATTTTTCGCTAAAAATGAGGTTTTGAGGTTTTAGGTGTTTGGGGTCTTTTGGGCATTTTAAAAATATCTTCCATTGGGGGTTTTTAGAAAAAACCATATTATTTTAAAAATGGAGTCACCACCGGCCACTAAGGTAGGCCAGGCACAATAAAAACCAGAGATTTTAAAAATGTCGGGTTCGAGAGTCGGTTACGGATGGGGAAAGATTAGCACCCCCACGCCGCCCAAAATTGGTACTTTAATAATTACAGCTTTAATATTAAACTTTCTGGATTAAAGTGGCGATTAAATTAAAATTTGGTTATAAGTGCGAGTAAATTTTAAGGACCCCGTTACTCGAGAGTAAACTGACAAACCACCATCACTGCGCTTGATGCAGGCCATATTTACGCTCGAATAAAAGGGTACCGCATTGACAAAATATATATCCGAAATGCAACTTAAAACATGGCAAACATAAATACAATGCAATAATCATATAAATAAATACTAACATTATAAAATATTAATCTAACAAATACTAATCTGAAACATACATACATACATAAATATTAATCTAACATATAAAATATAATAATAATAATAATACAACAACAATAATAATAATAATGATGATGATGATAATAATAAATATGACAATGTATGGATACACATAAAACATCTTAAAACTAATCATTAAGGATTAAAATGCAAAGATTAATAATGTACATGGCATAAAATAATATGAAAATGTGACTAAAATGAAACAAAATATAAAATTGCATGGGCAGGAATGTGAGATGCATGAAACATCGAGGCACAAATGCAAACGTACATAATTGAAGGGCTGAAAAATAAAAAACCAACATTAATAACAGCAGTGACCAGATTGAAACAAAAGAGAAATAAAGATGCGAAATTAAAATGAAAAAAATGACGGAAACGGAGGCGAGAAAGAGGAGCAGGGACTGAAACTGCAATTAACCCATGACAAAAAAACGCAAGAAAGAGTATAGGGACCACGGGCGTAATTATACCATTGATAAAAAAAGGATCCTTCTCGGGTCGGGTCATCGCGTGAACCGGGTCTGCACCAAACGATGCCGTTTTGATGATGGCTGGTTTAAAACAAATAAGGGTATTTTTGTCAAAAACAGATTTAAAAATAAAATAAAAAACCCTAAAAGCTCTCATTCGTTTCTTCTTCTCACGAGTGGCGCCGTTCTCCTCTTTGGTTTCACGTTGGTCACCGGCACAGTGGCCTTACGGCGATGGAGCAACGGCGGCAACACAGGTAAGATTTCGGCATTCCCTCTTATTTGCTTCCCCTTTTTAGCTTTTGATTCGAAAAAAATTAAAACCGAAAATGAAATCCAACATATCTTTCCTTTTACCTTTGAAAACTTCTTGTTATTGATTCAAACAAATCTCTTACAAATTTTTTTATACCCCGAAATCCCCACAATCTCTTCTTTTTCTTTTTTGAACCCCCTCATTTACATTTACTTCTATTCGGTTTTTATAACCGATTGGTTACAAATAAAAAATTTCCAATTTTGATTGCAGATATCTGGAGCTGTATTTTAGGGGATATTTGGCATATTTAAGGGTATGGGCAGTGATGGATTTGGTTGGGGTAGGATATGGTAGAGGGTGGTTAATAGGGTTGACAAAGGGTTTAGGTTAGATTTAGGGATTAAGGTTATTTTTGGGATTGGTTTGATTTAATTTAGGTTTAATTTAGTTTAGGGTTATTTAGGATTTTCGGGTTGGTGGCCAGAAATGGTGAACAGCGACGTCGACGGGCTGATGACAGAGGCAGTGGTGGCGGAATGGTGGTGGCATGGCTAGGGTTGATTTTGGTTAGGGTTAATTAGGGTTGTATGGGCTTTGGGTATAATTGGGCTCGTGTTTGGTTGATTGGATTTGAATCTGGGTTGGGTTACCCGGACCCAAAACGGGTTATGACAGCATCGCCAGAAACGGCATTTGTGAATAAGAAACAATAAAAATGATGTATGAAAATAATCACCCCAAAGAGAATCTGGGTTGGTTTAATTTAGTTGAGGGTTATTTAGGATTTTCGGGGTGGTGGCCAGAAATGGTGAACGGCGACGGCAACAGGCTGATGACAGAGGCAGTGGCGGCGGAATGGTGGTGGCATGGCTAGGGTTGATTTTGGTTAGGGTTAATTAGGGTTGTATGGGCTTTGGGTATAATTGGGCTCGTGTTTGGTTGATTGGGTTTGAATCTGGGTTGGGTTACCCGGACCCAAAACGGGTTATGACAGCATCGCCAGAAACAACACTTGTGAATAAGAAACAATAAAAATGATGTATGAAAATAATCACCCCAGAGAGAATGAAAGTAGTGGAAGTAATGAAAGTAATGGGAGATTTATTCATATCTAAATCCAACAACTTTACATGCCAATGATTTAATTAATTTAGACATAAGCTCAGTTTGGTAAAGATCGTTTTGGGTCAAAATTAGAGGTTTGAATCATTTTTAGATGTTTGATCAGTTAAATCTTTTAATTTCAATATTTGGTAAAGTAGAATTATAATAACAAATTGTGTGAAACCTCTCAAATTGAAAAGCTACCAAAATGAGTTTTTTTAGTTTAGAGGATTTGACATAAAAGTCGTAAAGTCTCTTTTATCCTTAATAATTACAAAAGTATTCAAATAACCTAAATATACTTTTGAAATAAAACATATTCTCGTATAATTTAAATAATTGTTTTCCTTCAGATATATGAGATTAATACATATGCTTCAAATATAATTCAAATTTAATAATTAATCAAATTGTCTTAAAAAGATAATTGTATAAATAAAAAACTAATATATACATCTTTTAAATATGTTTAATAGTGTTATATTAAAAATAATTTTCATAATCTAATTGTATTAACAAGTATTGCATATAACAATGTTCTTATATGTCATTTTGTTTGTTCAAATAATCAAATGATTATCAGTTGTCAGTTAATTTTTTCAAATACTTTTATACAATCAACTAATGCAATTTGCTAGCCAAATCAGCTAATACTATCAGTTATCAACTAATGTATCCCACTATGAACTATCCGCTAGTTGTCAAACAATGTCATATAATATTATTGTTGTTTGTTTGTTTATAAATTCCTAAAATATGTAAATCTCTCCTCACCTATAAATTGAAGGATAATACACATTTAAGTGTGTTCGAACCTACGCCATCATATATGTTGCAATATCAACGGTGCCAACAAACTAAACTCCATTGACATTATTAATGGAATACAACATTCATAAATACTCAAATATATCAAGTATATGATTTTATTGGATTAATTTTTTAAAACATATAAAACTAACTAAACTGATATCACATTTCAATATCCAAAATTATTCTTCAAAATAATAGAATATCCAAAGACCAATATTTGATTATTTTAAGTGCAGACGATTTGTACAAGTACAATTTAAAAGCTAATCATAACCAATACATCCAAGAATTACAAGTACAATTATAAATACATCCAAGAACTATAATCAAGAATAACATAAAGAACCCACACATGCGTAAATATAAGCATAATGAGACTCAAACCTGGGACATTAAAGATTTCAGGGCCTCAATCTTACCGTTGCATCCAGCTCTCATCGACGAATATTTATTTATCTTGAATACATTAGAAATGGCAATTTTAATACTTATATCTTTTTTATTCGAAGTTTGTAACTATAAAGTACTGAATAGACTATAATCATAATAAATTTGGAAAATTCTATGTATAATTTATACGATATGAAAGTCGAATTTAAATGTTCGAATTCCGATAACTTCAATCTTTACAACTCTACCGACATCTCATTGCAAGATAAATCTATTACCCATCATCATTCAAACTTGGGGGATAAATTTAGAAGGGCTAAACTCAATAAGAAGAAAAACAAAAGGTGCAACCAGGGGTGAACAACGAAACCGAGAAAATTGACTCGAACCGGGCTATGCGGTTCGGGTTTGCATGTTGAGGTTTGGTTTTCGGTTCGGTTTAAAACTCAAGCTTCTTAATTCGGTTCGGTTTCGGGTTTTCCATATGGAACCTGTTTATTCCATATCAACCCGAATTAAAAAATACATTATGATCCATATCAAATATATTTTAAAGATAGTCTCTTGAAATATTTTGATTTGTTTTTAAGACATTTTCTTCGAATATTTGGATATATTTTTATAATATTAAGTTGATTGAATATTGTGTTTCAAATTGGAATATGTTTTTATAATATTTACTATTCAAGAGTTGTTTTACTATGTTGAATATTTGAGTTTGGTTTTAATCAAACAATATATTAGACTACATATTTATGTTCTAAGTTGGTGATGTAGAATCATTGAGTGTATATTAATTAAATGAATATTTTATGTGATTTATTTTTTAGATAGATTGTTTGTTTTGTAATCATCGTTATTTTTTAATTCATTTTTATTTGAAATCTTAGATTTGTCAAGAGCTCAAGACATGTGTTTTCTTGTTCTTAATGGCAAAATAAATTGGTATTGGAGTGACTAATGATAAATTAAAATATGTTATGTGTTTTGCTTATTTTTTTATATTTGAAAAAAAACCCGTTAAAACTGCGGTTTTTAACCAAACCGCAAAATTTGATTTTTGGTATTTCGGTTTTTTTACCATTCGGTTTCGATTTTCTTTTTAAAAAACCGCAAACTGCGGTTCGGTTCATATTTTGTAAAAAAACCGAACCGAATACACCCCTAGGTGCAAGGCATATTTAGTTTAGTTATGCCCAAAGTTCCAACACCCAGCCCAATTACGCCGTAATTTGGGTTACCAATTGGATCCATGTGAGGAAACAATCGTTTCTTATTATTAGCGTGGGTGATTATTTGCAGTAAAAACCGTTTGTCCCTTTTTTGTTGTTCTTATTTATGCCTTAACTATTAAGAAAAATATGTTTAGGGTTTAAGATTGTTAAAAGAAGAAATGGAATCAGTTTGTTAATCTGTTGAGACATAAAAAAGACATAAGATTTTTATTCGATTATTTGATATATTGGTGGGGATGTTTTCATAAACTTATTTAAGAGTGGGATTATTTACTAAGCTCAATGTCTAGCCCAGAATTTGGAAAGGTTGGAAAAAAAATTAGGTCTCAAAAATGTTCTTGGAAAAATAAGTTTGTTTAAAAAATGATATTTGCTTGAATTTATTCATCCAAATTCAAGTTTAGCCTAACTCGTCCCGTTTTAAAAGTTTGTAATATATTATATTGTATATATTTTATATATTGTTTAATTTGTATCACATAAAATTAAATATATAATATTATATAATACTATAATGTAAGCATGAAAAATATTTTAAATATTGTTTATTCAAAATTTTAATAAAAATATAAAAGTAGCATAAATATTAAAAAAAAATTGATTAGTCATTTACAAATATGACTATGTTTGGATAATTTGGAGGCTCATATTATGGGTCGAGTAATTGAGTTTGACAAGCATAAAATATGTTAATATCATATACAATTTCTGTTCAAACTTGACTCGAACCGGCCCGTAAACATCTTTAGATTTTTATTTCTAGTAACAAGATCACGATAACATCGAGTATTCTTAATTGATATTTTAAAAAAATAAATATAACACATGATATTTTTAACACTATGTATAAAATTAAAATATTTCACCGTTAGTATATTATATGATAATACTACTATGACTAGTAATAGTAGTACGTTATTTTATAGAATGAAAGTTATGTTTCCACTTGATACATTTTTAGCATATAATAAATCAAATAATACAATCTCATTAATAAGTACATATAAAATTTCAAAGCCCGAAAATTCTAAGTGGAAAAGATTGGTTAACACACAAATTCAAAAAGAATTAGATATTATCTCTTGCGGGCGCCCTACTTTATGTTAGGTGCGAATTTATAAGATTTGAAAGACGTACTTATAAAATTTTTAAAGGGCAAAAACTAATTAATAAAAAATATATAATTTTTTTAAATTATATACGAATTTTAAATTTTCAGAGACGACCACCGACTCATCCATCGTAATCTCTTGTACTATGCTTTGGCTGGCCCATCCTTCTTGCTTACCTTAGTTTGCAACATTGAATGACTTGTATTCGCAAACGCCTCCAACTCCACTTGTCAATCTCAAGTTAAAAAGTAAATTTAGACAAATTGTTTTTATAATTATCAGTATTGGAGTCATTGACTAACTACTTTAGATTAGATACCATATAATCTATAAATTTATTGGGGACTATCATCCTTATTTAATTTGTTTTATTCACAACGTCACGATTCAAATTTCTAGTATTGTATAAAAAATAACATTTTATTCGCTAAACCAATTAATAATTACACAAATTTCATGTTTAATAATAATTAAATACATCCAAATATTATCATGATTCCGCAAAGAGTCTATTATTGATATTAAAAAAAAAAACAATAAGAATGTTGCATGACGTAAAGGATGATGATTGAAAGGTTTGCAAAATCGAACACGAAAGATTTTATATTATAAGTAAACCATCAAACTCTATTCTTCTTCACATTGTATCCAAATCCACGTCAAAATTAATATAATAATATAGGTAACAAAAAATTTGTACTTTAAAATTTGCCCAACGGACAAAAATATCGAACCCATATTCAATAAATTCTATTTAATAGAGCAAACCAAAATCCAAATCCATCAATTTTTTTTTAAAAATAAATAAATCTCGTTAAAAATTTCTTTCATACATAATATCTAGTCAAGACTCAATCCCTGATAGCGAAAGGAGGAATTAAAGTTAAAACTAATCAAGATGAGAAATTATTCGAATTTAAAATAAAAAATTATAAACTTAGAATAATGCTATATGGAAGAGTCGCTTCTACTAAAAATGTTAAAATGTCTACATTTGAGATCTAATTAGTCGAGTGGCCAAAGAAGTTTATGCTGTCCTATTTTGTATAAATTCAAGTCTCGTATTTATCTTAAGAATGTAATACATCTCTATTCAATAAAAAAATAATTACCTAAATTTTATTTCGTCTTGATCTCTTTATAATATGTATTCTTCTTTTTTTTAAAAAAATAACTAAATATTCAAATTTTGAATCAAACAAAATGTAAGAGATCGATTCCAATGCAATTTGAATAGAAAACTATTATAGTTTGTAGATAGATATAATAAATTTTCAAGCCTAACACTTTTTCTTTTTCATTTTCCCTTCAAACAATTAGGTATAGTTGAACTGAGTTTAATGTAATTGATTTTTATAATTAATTATATATAGTAAATTTTTAGAATTTGAATCATAATATCTTCCATTTATTTTTCATTCTCAAATCATAAATTATTTTGGGTAAACTACCTATTTAGCCACTAAACTATGAGATCAATTTTAGTCTGACCACTTAACAAAAATACAATTATCAATTATGTCACTAAACTTAACAGACAATGACTTAATTGACAGCAAACTGAAAATCGAGTGACCTAAGTGACCTAATTGACAGCAAACTTGGACTTTATAATTGATTGTGAGACAAATACTAAGTTCTCTTCCCATAGGTTAATGGAACTTTAACATGAAAACCTTTTCAATGTCATGTTCTATTCTAATAAAAATAAATTGCAACAAAAAAGTAAACTTCTCTTAATAACAATCATATGATCTGATAGTAAAATGCTCTAACTTTTAGTTTTAGAGATCAAAACTCAAACCCTAATAAGCAATAACAATTTGTTTTAAAGTATTCTCTCAATATTTATAAAACTAAAATAAAATCTAACGGTTGATTTCAGATCGAATCAGACTCGAAAGATTAGAAAGGATTTTACAAGTTGAATGATCCAAAACTTTTTAAGACCTAAAATCCATGATTCTAGTTTGAAATGTGTGCCTCCCAATTATATACGGTAATGTAGCATCGATAAGAGGGTTGGAATCTTCATAAAATTGTGACGCCAACACTAAGCCATCGTTAGTGGAAACCCACTTTAGAGTGCACTAAACAAAGCATAAAGTCAAAAATAACCCATAACGTTTGATTTTTTAGTTATTTTAACTCTTATTTTTGGTGCAAACAACCACCTAACATTTCATTTTCGTTCAAAATTCACCCTCGACGGATGAAAACCGTTAGTCAACTAACGGTCAACACCTTTTGATGATGTGGTGATGCCACATGGCACTTTGCTGACATGGCATCACGGTTTTTTTAAAAATTAAAAAAAATAGTTTCTTCAAAAAAATTTAAAAATATTTTTTTTAAATATTTTTAAAATTAATTATTTTATATTTTTAACCAATCAAATGATGCTACATCAGCAAAGTGTCATGTGACATTATCTGATTGGTTAAAAAATATAAAATAATTATTTTTTTATAAAAAATAATTATTTTTTTAACAAAATAACTATTTTTAAATATTTTTAACTAATCAGATGCTACGTTGCATCGTCACAGTCCACAGACATGCCACACATTGAAGGATTGACCGTTAGTTGACTGATTTTAATCTGTCAAAAGTAAATTTTGAACGAAAATAAAATATTAGATAATAAAAGTTAAAGTGGTCAAAAGATCAAACGTTAAAAATCACTAAGGAATCGACCAACCATTGGAATGTTGCATTGCACCACCCAACCATTATTGCCACTTTACACGCATCTTTTTGCCACCCATACATTCTTAAATAATAATAATACTTTGTTTTTCATATACTACTTGTAAAGCTTTTCTTTTTAATTTTTTTAAGTTATAACTTTCGTTTATAACAACTATTATAATCGGTATAGTTAGTGTTATGAACCGTATTCTATTTTGAGCTGACCCGAATATTCATAAAAAAGTAGTGATAAACGTGAAGTCGATCAAGGCCGACGAAGGGTAGAAAATTCATTTTAAGTATAATTTATTTCTATGCAAATTTCATTTGTAATCAAACAACTTATTTTCATAAATAGATATTAGAGATTATGGTTAAAATATCAGTTGTATTCTCATTTTTTTGACATAGTAAAAATCTTCCTCATCTCTCCGTAATTTTTTTCTTTTGAATTTTCTACTTAAATCTTAATGTTTATTTTTCTTTTCTGTACGTGCGATCATTTATTTTTGTCATTATCGTCTTAATAATTATAGCATGTATATATCAGAATCAATCATTACAAGCATTCAACTAAAGTTATAATCAATATACAATTAAATCATTATAAATATTAATCAAATAATTAGTAACTCAACTAAAATTGATTTAATTAACTAACAAAGCCACACGTTTGATTTTTTATTGTAATTTGTTATTATACTCTAATTAATGCGCGTTACTTTTCTAATAGTGCTTGGTATTTAAAATCTTCATAGTGCATTAAATCAGATCGTTTATCTAATAATTTTATTATTTGAACTTATCTTTTCTTCCTACTAGATTATCCATATTTCTTGTTATTATATAATGAACGTACTATTACTATAACAATTCTTTTAATTATTTAGGCCATGTATGCTTGGTTTATTTTAAATTAAATCAAATAGATAACTTTTTAAATAAATATGTTCGATTAATTAACTCATATATAGGTTGTAAATATATAAAAATAAAAAAAGAGGCGAATTGAAGAAGCTTTTGAAAAGCTTTGTACAAACATACTATTATGTAGTGTTGCTAATTAGTGCACATGGAATCATTAGTACCAAGAAAATTGGACTGGGAAACTATATCAATTGATGACTTAGTTACTTTTTAGTATTTGCGAACAACCACTACCACGTGTCAAGGAGTCACAGTCTGCGGATGCATACATAAAAATGCAGGCCAACGGCTATAATCTATCCCTACAAAATTTCGTATAGGCAAACAAACAGAGGCAACCCACGATAAACAAGCAAGTTGCGAACGTTCCAGACGAACTATGTTTAGCTGACACGTGATCGCTAATAATGACAATGCAAACTTAGGACGTCAAGTCATAATTAGTCCAATCACAGTGCCATGACCACCTTGCTGTGATACCTGTCCAGATGGTATAAAGCACGCATGCAACAAGAAGAACACACGATCTCTCACTCTGAGAACACCAAGACCATACCAAAGGAACTACACCCAGACCAATAACCATCGTCAGGACCGTCACCGGACCGCGTCGACAACTTTTATTCACTTTATCAATCAACATTACTCATTTGATATTTAATAAAAATATTAGATTCTAAAATTGTTTTTTTAAATAAAAAATACTTGTTTTGAAAACTAGTTTGACTTTCATATTTGTAATTTTTTGTTGCCCTCCTAGTTCCTAGGGTTTTGCCCTAACTAATTTGGATCGGCTCGCGTTGCACACTTGGCTTTGGTATGTGAGTTTCTCAGTAGGAATTTTCTGCATACACAATGCCTCGAACTTGAGACCTGCTTAAGCGATACCAAATTGTTTACGCCTTGGACCAATCCGCTAGTTCATATTAATATTTTTATGTCAGAATTATAAATAAATACTAAAATTCTATCCGTATTCCGAGTTAAACCGGACTTGAACAAGTATAGAACTCTTTAATCAAGACTATCTAAACTAGATTCATACGAGGACACCAAGGAAATTGAGACTGGGTGCTTGATATTTTTCTCAAATATTATATCATGGGAAGATATGGATAAATGCTAAAGTGAGTTCAAATTCTCACGGTGCTTCTATATTCGAGTGTATAAAAAGACGTGGGTTTAGTTCAAAGTATGGCCAACTTGCTTTATCAAAATGGTATAGATTCTGACCCAATTGCTGACTTAAACTAAATTAATCCATCTTAAATTACCCCACCTATGATCAATTGTATTTTATTTAACCATTGATTTTTAACTTACTGGTCAACTAATCTACATCGAATTTTGTAGAGGTCCGTTATAAGGTGACCCTTCCAACTTAATTCTCTCAATTCACAATGTCAGTATTTAAACTTCTGACCTTATTTAAAGGACCTAATGTCTTATTCTACTAAATCAACTGATTGCTGGTAATGATTTATTGTATTTTAGTTTGTATCTGGGGTAAAGTTAAAAATTCTTTTAGAACACCAAAACTAAATTATAAATTTATGTGAGAGTTAAAATGTAATAAAGAGAAAATAATACAAAATTATAAAAGGACTCTGCAAAAAATAGAGTAGACTAATCATTAACCGATCATTTTCTATTAAAAATGTATAAACCAACTACTAAAAAATAAAATAAAATCATATAAAAAGTTAACGTCCCTTCCTCAGTATACTCTTTAGGTCTACAACTAAGTACAAAGGGACAATCCTCCAAATATATGAAATTATTTTAAGGGATGCACAACGAACACATAATTAATGTTGATCCAAATCTATAAGATTAAAAACATAGGGATGAAGGAGTACTAATTAATATATTTTAAGCTAAGAGAGGGTGAGACAGCTTTGATGAGTTGAGATCAGTTTTGTCTCTAACAAGATGTGAAAGGATGGACAATTAGGTAAAGCAAGGACATCAATTCATGATTAAGTTCGTTCACCAAACGTCTAACTTAACGAAATTAAATTAAAATTCATAGTTTATTTTTACACATATAATTTCTCTTTAATTAATTATTAGTGTGACCCCTGAGAAAGGTTGAGATGTTAACTTTATATCGAAAAGAAATATGTCTTAGGATATAAAAACGATGGCATTATACATTCTATTAGACGTGTCTTTTAAAAAGAAAGTGGTAGTCCCGTGACACTAACTTTCACTTATATGAGGGATTTCCCTCGTCTCTTCGTTTTTCATTCAATTAATTTATAATTTAAATCAGCTAATTTAGTGAACAAAAATCATTGCCCTTTTTTCGGTACCCAATATATATCTTAATGCTAAAAAACTAAACCCTACACTCTAACTTTAAATTATAAATTCTAAATCTTAAATCGTAAACCCTAAAAACTAAACCTTACACTTTAAACCCTAAACCATAAACACTAAATCCTAACCCTAAACCACAATCTTAAATTTTAAATATATTTTTTTAGTATTGAAGCATATATAAGAACACCGAAAAGGTACAAAAAATTTTATTCCTAATTTAGTTGGTTGAATATCCATTAATGTTTTAATAAATTAAGATTTTGATTTCTTATGAATAAAAATATAGCTCTAATTTCAAATAATTTATTTTTGATTGTAACCGTCGACGAATCTTAAAATTATAATCACTTATAAAAATACTTTATTTTTTTTTTGAAAAAAAATGGAGAGAGTGTGGTTCAAGCGCTGGTTAAGAGTGTGAGGGGAAGGAATGGAATTGAGGAAGGGACAATTTTTTTATCTCCGGAAACTGACGTGAGGAACACGGAAGAAAGGTGCGCGTAGGTTAAAAGGAGGAAAGGTGCGTCGGATAATATAATAAGCAGCGGTAGTGGTGGAAATATGACAATTTTATTTAAAAAGTAATTTTTATTGACAAAAAAATTATAATTTTAAAACTCTTCTAAAAAATTGGTTAATTCAGTCTAATTCACTGTAGATTAAGATAATACACAGATTATTATATTAATTTAAAAAGTAGGTATGGGGAAGAACATAAAATATTGGCATATAAGAATCCAGTAAAATTTATAGTGTGCAGCGAAGAAAACTTATTCGGAATTGATTGGAAATAATTCAAATTTCATTTTAAATTTGTTTAATATTTGATGTTCTTCGATACAGAAAAGGACAATCCAATGAGATCAAATGATCCAATTTTCTACTCAGAATTAATCCAAAATCAAAATGGAGTGTGAATATTAAAATTTCAAGTCAAACTCGAACTTTGTTGGGTCGCATTACAGTAATAATAAAAGAAATAAAGGTGAAAAGATGCGATCAGTTTGAAGGAAGAAGAAGAAAGCTGCTGCTCATTGGTTTTCAACGGGGAATTTCATTTTTGCTGTTTTTGGAGCTCAAGTTTAAGCGGGAAACTTGTTCTAACGACACTTTAATGTAAAGGTTTGTTTCTTCTTCTTTTTCTTTTTTACTTGTTTGGTTGCCGGGAAAGCTGGAGGAAAACCAATAGAAAACATCAATACCCAAAACCTTATTTGGATTAAAACACCGATTCCTCCTTTCCATACATCTCTCTTTGAGTAAAAAGTGGTCTCTTTTTTATTTTGAGGTGATAATCTTACTTATTTTAGACTTTGATGTTCTTTTATCTGTTTCTATTTAATGAATCAGGATTTTGAGGTGATAATCTAAGGATTTGCGTTGCTTTTTTCTGGGTTTATTTTGAGTTCATATGTAGAAGACGCTGTTTCTTTTTCCCTGCAAGTTTTGTTAAATGGTTTGTGCATATTAGGAAACGTCCTATGGAAGAATATGGTAGTACGAATAGACTGTTTGTGTCCAATATCTTTGTTTGACGTGGTGTTCGAATCCTCCAAATACATGGAAAATTTAGAAAAAAAGATTAGAGCACATGCCCGTATACGATACTCGTATCCGAGTCCAATCAACACAGCGAATAGGTCCACCATGAAAACGAGAGACAAGTTTAACAGTGAACTCCAACAATGGGAAGAGTGGACGGCACTGAGCTGGCTAGTCGATAATGATACGAAAATAGGGATGTCATCATTGGGTTTCCAATCTTTTCTTTACACTTGGATACAAATCAACCATGTCTTCTTATAAACCAGTAAATTCAATTTTGATTTTGATTCATTTTTTGTAGTTCAATGGAACTATAAACAATATGTACTTGGGAATTTAGATAGAATATCAGTGTTCCTTTATTCACTATTCATTCGCCGTAGATTTATCGTCCTTAATTGCTAAGCTTCTCTAGTGTTCATATGGAAGTGTCTAACTGCTGTTTCACTGTATTAAGTAACTTGAAAGGTTGTTATCAAGTTACTTTTTTGGCAGCTACTAGTGGCAAAAATGAGATGGATTAAGCTAATGTCAACTTTGCTTTTGAATTATGTTTCTCAGAGTCCCACACTTTTTCATTTTCTCTAAACTACTCGAGTCCTGTTTATTAAATATACCCATGTTGGATGCATACCCGTATTCGAAATTTATCTCCGAATGCCGGGTATTATAGCTTTTGATTATCAAAAGTCAAAAAACAGAAAGAACACACAAGCAAACATATATATGTGGATGCACCGTTGCAGACAGTAAATAGTTACAAGGTTGATGATTGTTGGAGCTTTTAAATGATTCTTTTTGAAGTTGAAACTGTAAGATCAGATTTTAGATTGAAACAGTTCTTTTGATTTGGTGGCTAGCAGATCAAAATCCTTTGATTCCTTGCTTGTTTGACTTCCATGGCAGAACGAATTCACTCTTATTGATTTCTTTAATTCTTTTAGTGAACTTTCATGTCGGATTTGAGAGGCCACTGAGGCTGATTCAATTGCCTAACAAATCAGTATATGAAAATTTTCCATGGATTCCTTTTGTTTGTTCATTTTTTTGAGAGGCTTATCGGTTAAATTTTATAATCATCTTCTCTGTTGTTTACCACATGTTTGCTATATCATCCGTCTTCCGTACTCGTGGAGTAAAGCTCATACATGTCCATGTGTTGTTCCTTTCAGACATCATTTTCACTTCAACTTATGTGAAAGCTGCCTCCTATTTCAATTCAAGAAGCATGGAACCACAGTTTGTACCTTCAAGAAGGATGGATATCTATGATCCTATCCAACAGATTGGCATGTGGGGAGAAAATTTTAATGCTGATAGCAATCTGCATGCATCTGTATCAATGATTGTCGAAGTGGATAACAAGATACCTAACAAGGTTCGAGTTCCGGACATACTATTCTTTGATTAATTGTTTAAAAAGTTTATCTGGTTTTGGTGATAAGTGTAACCTTTATTATTTGAATTTTTCCAGTCTGAAACTGCTTCACATGAAATGCTTGCACCTTCGAACAAGTATGATCAAGAAGCAACTAAGCCTATTGAGAAGGTATGTTCGAATCGTACATGATGCTGTTTTTTTTCCATTTCTTTTCTCATTTTAATGGATAAAATATTGTCCTTATCATCATTTCTTTAAATATATTATATTGTATCTATGTTTTTTCATCTTTCCTGCTAAAAATCATGAAAATTAATGAAGATAAATTGATTTAGGAACAGTGAAAAAATAATTGGTTTAATGTAAGGAAGAGACAACATGCATGCAGACCATTATAATTGCCATATAATCAATCTCCTTCTGAGATACTTCTGATTTGAACATTTTCATTTCTTTTCCAAAGCAGTATGCTTTAGCTGTAATGTGTCTAATTTTTTATGTTTGTTTACCTTAAATCAAGGGTCTAATCACTTTGTGCATTTTACTGTAAATATCTACAGATACAAAGGCGGCTTGCACAAAACCGTGAGGCTGCTCGTAAAAGCCGATTGCGGAAAAAGGTAAGATATGGTTATGAATAGCAATAGATAGCCCACAAGACCACATGTGAATCGTTGTTTTAACTTCATACAACATTGCATTTCAGGCTTACGTTCAACAGTTAGAAAATAGTCGCTTAAAGCTGATTCAATTGGAACAAGAGCTTGCACAAATGAAGCAACAGGTTTTGAATGAGATTAATATTAATTTTTTTTTGTCATTTTGAAAAATGTTTAAGCCATTTTAAACAATGAAATCATAAAATTGCAGAGTGTTTATATGGGTGGTGGGTTAGTAGGTGGTCCTCTTGGATTCTCTGCACCAGCAAACTCAGGTTTGTTTGTAAATACACTGGCAGTTATTGTTATTAGTTGTGAACCATAACATTATTTAGTTGATTACTATATTAAATTCGGACTCAAGTGTGATTGTCGGATTTGGGTAGGTGTCCGATACAAGTATGTTCAATTATTTATGAAGTTTCTCTATGTATTTGGAGACCAATTTCTTGTCTGGCACGTATCCATTACAGATACATCCTTCAAAAACTCTCTAAATACTTGACAACGTTGAGGAAGCAGAAAAAAAATTGTGTCCGACACGGCGACACCCACCTGAATCCGAATAACATGTCATTTTAATGCAGTTGATATTGTGCTCTCCATGATCCCTTTTTTCTAACACCCACCTGAATCCGAATAACATAGTCTTTGAATGTTTTCAATGATAACTTAATTTTGGGGATTCTGCAGGGATTGCTGCATTCGAGACAGAATACGGACATTGGATGGACGAACAAAGCAAACAAATATGTGCCCTGAGGACTGCTTTGAATGCCCATATAAGTGATGCAGATCTTCAATTGCTTGTGGAAACCTGCATGAATCATTATTCTGAACTTTTTCGCATGAAATCAACTGCTGCGAAGGCTGATGTTTTCTATGTCATGTCTGGCATGTGGAAAACATTAGCTGAGCAATTTTTCTCATGGATTGGAGGGTTTCGCCCTTCAGAGCTTCTTAAGGTGATTCATATGCGACTTTAATTTTTTTGAAGCATTCGTGTCTGATACATATTTGGACATACATATGATCCTCCAAGTACAAATGCATGAAAATATTTGAAAAAAGCTGACATATCTGGATCCAACACTCGTGCTTGAGGCTAAGTATCATAGATTTCTTGTAACTTCCATTGCAATTCCGGTTCAAGTTCTATCGTTACATGTGAGTAACATTTGCTTGTTATGTTGATTTATAGGTGCTCTTGCCTCAGCTTGATTCCTTGACAGAACAACAATTCTTTGAGGTCTGTAACTTGAAACAATCATGTCAGCAAGCCGAAGATGCGCTTTCACAAGGCATGGAGAAACTACGCGAAATCGTGTCGGTGACCGTGGCGGATGGTCAACTGGGGGGAGGTAGTTACAGTTCTCAGGTTAATACTGCAATGGAGAAGGTAGAAGCTCTAGTCTGCTTTGTGAACCAGGTAAACAGTTGCCTCATCCCATGATCCAGACTTGTAATTTCTGTGGAAGTACACCATTGAAGTACTATTGTCATATCTGATCCTTACCTAAACAAATGTAGAAATACAAGCCTCCGAAGACATTAGTACCGGGGGACCATAGAAAAACTTATAAAATCATCAACATGTCCGTGTTCAGTCACATATCTGTATCTGATACTGGTATTATCTTTTGCAGGCAGACCACATTCGGCAGGAAACACTGCAGCAGATGTCTCGAATCCTAACGACTCGCCAGACTGCTGGAGGCTTACTTGCATTGGGCGAATACTTTGAACGTCTCCGAGCTTTGAGTACACTATGGGGTTCTTGTCCTCGTGAACCCGCATAGCCTTAAACAGTATAAGATCCTCCATACATGATAGATTTGCCTACATTTTTTTTGAAGCAGAACAGAATGAGATGGTGTACATATGAGTAGTTAATTTTACATTGGGGAAGGTGTTTATTTAACCAATTTTCACTCATGTGTTGTGCATTATATGTACTCTTGAAATATATAAATATAGGATCTACATTTGAATCATATATATCATGTTATCCGAATTCTTCGTTTTTCTAGATGTAAAATATATGAAAAAGTTGACAAATTGAAGTGTAACGTATCCGAATCGGAATAACAAGGGCTTTCACCAGTTTGAACTTGCACTTGAATTTCTAAAAGTTGCTCATTTGTTGGAAGATTCCCATTGCGTTATCAAACTTCTTTGGCTCAATTTAGTTGCAGGTTCAATGCCAGTGGTATTCTCCAGCGACTCCTGAGCTTTGAATTGGGCAGCCCTCCGGCTTCGAAGCGTTATTGCCTTCTTCATTCCTATGCGCTTTTTTCCAGACTGCTTTTGTTAAAGCTGTAATTTGATGTATCCTGTATTCTTAATCGGTTGTGATTTTACAAAATTAATGAGCAAATTCATTCAAAGTGTTTGATTCGTTTACAGAAAATTACGTATGATTAACATCTTTACCATTCGTCTTTTGATTTTTCTATTTTTTCCTACTTTCTGCATATTTCCATTCTGGTAAAGGTTAACGAAAATGCATATTCGAATCTGAACTTAATCTCAAACAACCCGAATAATCAAATCAACAAATCCAAATACACAGAAATATACATCACATTATTAAAAAGATTGCTATGCTGGAATTTAATGATCCTACACATCCAAATGCAAAGAAAATGCACCCTCTTTTACTATTATTATTAAACATAGGATCTTGCTAAAGTTAAATGCAAAAGGACCGAGAAGTTACGTGAGCGGCAGTTTTGCTCACAACTTTGACATTGCATAATCCAAAGCATCAACAAGAAAATCTGCACAAATACACAAATAGCATGTAATTATATTGTGATATGATGCCACCCAAGGAAACAATAAGAAAGATTCGAAAATAAGCTACCTGAGTTCGGTTAAATAAAACTCAAATTCTGATAGGTCATTGTTAAGTGGAATTCAAATATCTTGTATACTTGACTAAAGGTACTCGAAAACCTAACCTTTTCTTTAAGGAAAAGACTTTGATACACAGACCGTGTAAACTTTAGTTTACACGTGCCTTTTAGTTTTAGGGGTTAGGGTTTTAGTTTAGGGTTTAGAGTTTAGATTGTATGGTTTAGAATTTAAGGTTAGTGTTTAGAATTTAGGGTTTAAGGTTTAAAGTGTGGGGTTTAGTTTTTTAGTGTTAGGGTTAAGAATTTAGGATTTGATTTTTATAGTGTAAATACACAAGCTTATGTAAAATTAATTTTACACAGCCTTTGTATCAAAATTTTACTCTTTCTTTAATACTATATATTTTTAATTACTAATGGAAAATCTCAATTCTTATTCAAACTTAAGCACAGACAATTGAGTTTGAAATCAAGTACGAAAATCTGGTTCACTTTTTTATAAACGAGCTTAATTGAGAACAAAGCTCAAAGTAATTTGAATTGTATACTGAACCGAGCTCAAGCATTAAGCGTGAAACGTGATTTAGCTTTGAGTCTCAAATTTCAAGTCAAGCTTAAACTCGGCTAGGTTTGACTACACCTCTATTAGATTTGTTGACTGTCAGTCATGATTAAGTTTCGCAATAAAATCAATGCAGTGAGAGAAAGAAGTACCGGCATCATCTTTGGTGAAACACATTGGCGGCTTTATTCTGAAAACATTTCCATGTAGTCCACCTTTCCCGAGTAAAACTCCAAGTTCTTCAGTCAGAAAAGAGAACAGTTAGCATAAATTTCTCAACGGTGAAGCAAGAGAAAACCTATAAGCTTATTTATCCTAGATCAGAACATGTTGATCGGATCATCTCATACATCCCTATGCCCCTCCTGTGTGGCATCATGGGGTCGTACAATGAAAAGAGAGGGATATGATTTCTCTAGCTTTTGGTTTAGAAGATAAAGTAATAAAAAATGCCTTTGTTATCTAAATTTTTATTTGAGAAGTTATTCCTTAATACCTCTCATTTTCTCAAACAGGATGGCAGTTTCTGCCTTGGCTGGTGTCTTCTCCTTCCTGTCAGTAACGAGTTCTACACCCACCATTAATCCCCGACCTCTGACATCTCCAATGACTGAAAAAAATGAGACTTCAGTTTACTTGATATAACTAACTTGACATCTGAAAATAACATGAAGAAAGATAAACTTGAGTAAGAGCTTTAGTAGTCCTAAAAACAAATTTGTTAAAACACAAAGGGCCATTTTTAATGCAATTCCTAGGGTCCAAGAATTGAATAATTTTCTGTTTATTGTAATTTAAAATTGCAAAAGAATGTTTGATGAAATGGACAATAACACTATTTAGAAACTGATGCAAAGCAAAGGGGATTTAAAAGTGCCAATTGTAGAATAATTACTATCATGTTTGTCCTGTAAAGATCTCAGGCGTCCAATCAAGTGAGAACCAACATTAGCACAATGTGCTTGACGCTTCTCCTTGTCTATAACCCTGAGCACTGCAAGTCCACCAGCAGAACATACAGGATTTCCACCAAAAGTGTTAAACTGAATTTTTTGAGCCATCACACTCGCTATTTCTGGTGTTGTCACCACTGCTCCTAATGGTAATCTGTTGCCAATACCCTACCAAATACGACAAGTTAGGTAACAGGATGCTACCATTTCTAATGGCAATAACAGAAGATCGCTGAAGTAAATGAACACTTAAGTTCCAATGTTCAGAGAATTTAGTATAAGTAACAAAGTTTGATGATTAAAGACCTTTGCCATGGTAACTATGTCGGGAATGACACCTTGAGTCTTGAAACCCCAATAATGGCTTCCTGTGCGACCAAATCCTGTTTGCACTTCATCTGCAATGCAGACACCACCAGCCTTGCGTACAATGTCATAAACCTGTTTCAAATATCCTGGGGCTAGTTCAACTGCTCCTCCAACTCCCTAATGTCAATAATAATTTGAATTTTTCAGTACCCAACTTTATTGTGAAAATTTTTTTAAAAAAAGGAATAAATACCTAAAGAATACAATTAGAAATGAGTAGCATCAGCACCAAAAACTCCATGAAAAGGATCTGGATTCATAACATGATGGATTTCACCCTGTCACACGGCATTACAACATCTGTAAATCAGCATTTTAGCTTGAATGATTATAGTATCACTTAATCAAGTTTGAACTTTAGAAATGAAACACAATCTAGCTCTAGTTGAACTTCAAACCTTAAATTTGAAATCGAGCTCAAATTTATAATTTGAGCTCATTTGATCCAACTACACCTCTAACTACTACTGTGCATGATGGATTTGGCCTTCCTAACATTGAGAACCTACACCAATGTCCTCATGTACCAATTTTTTTCGATGTCATCGACAAAAAAATGGCATCCTTGTTACACATAATCCAAGTCAAAATGAATTCAACACAATCATAAAAAAAAACGTAGTATACAATTGCAAAGGGAATTTATAATCGCTGCATAGCTAAAGTTATTAAAATAAAGTCTGAGATACGAGTTCAAGGCTTGGAAACTAAGGCAAGTACATTGTTGATGAAAAGCACGGGATAAACAAAAGGCGAAGGCTATATACACTCGTCTAATACACACAGTCGTTTAATACACACATTTAATCATTTTCTATTATAGACCCAAAACAATTTTAATACTTTTCACTTTCATTGGAACAAACAAATAGATATATGTGAGAACATCATTTTAGAGCAATACTTTAGTTCATGTAGTACTATCCAATAATAAAAAACAAGTATTCTAATCACATGTGTTAAGATTGTGAGCTGGATATCCATCAATAAACATTGCTTCACATTTCCTATAAAAATTAAAATATTGTGTTTACCTTTTTAAAAAAATGAAAAGTATTTATACAAAAATAAAGAGGAGCGATCTTGACTGGTAGCAAAAATTGTTCTCTAATTATGCTTGCATCAAACACGTCATGTGATGACAGATATAATATCTAAGTTTTGCATGCACCAAATATGGGATGAGATTAAATCATCTAATCCTATCCATTTTCTTATCTTATACTACCCTCTAGAACTGCATATCAAATCCATAGTTCAACATCATATTGAAATAACAAGCAGTTAGAAAAGAGGAACATCAAAGTTATTAAATGATTTGAATGAAAGTGCACCACTTCAAGAAGCAAAAGTTAAAGAATAAGTTTAATGCCAAAGGCTGCTAAAACAGAATTTGAAAATGAACTTCTAAGACAAGGCCATGAAATGTATATAAGAAATACTACGACATGATAAATATTTGAACCTCTGGTATTGGGTACTTCCGTGTGTTTAGCGCTGTGAGTCCAATAGTACTAGAACTTCCACCATGATATGCATTTCTCAAGGAAATCATACGAAGATTACCAGTGTATAGTCTGGCCATCAGCATGGCTAACTCATTCGCCTCACTCCCAGAATTCACAAAATATACAACCTGAAAAAAAGTTTCATAAAACAATTCAACCCGAGACGTAATTTAGTAATCAATTAACCAAGCCTTTGTTTTCCAGTTATTTCCCCCATGAATACCATGGTCAAACATTCTAGTTTTATATATATACATATATATATAAAGTTTTATTAATAACAGTGGTTGAATTGGTATATTACTTAAAACTAAGGGAAAAAAATTGCCATCATTCTTTAACTACTTTCACTTATTTCATAAATTTATTACAATTAATTAAAAAAAAAAAGAACAAACGGACAAAATTTAATGAAAATGGTCAAATGACTTCAACATAATACTTTCTTATTACTGAAAATTTATGAGTTTGTTATAATTGCCATTTGTTTTTCGTTTTTTCTTTAATCCAATATTTTCTTCAAAAAACGAGACAGAAATAGCAACTAGCAAGTATCTATTAATGCTTCACCAGAATAGAAAAAAAAAATTGGAAAACTAAAATTCAACGAAAGAACAATAAATTAACCTTGAGATTTCCAGGCATTTTGGAAGTTAAAGCCTCAGCAAAATCAGCAATCGCATGATGGAGATAAATAGTGGTAGCATGCTGGAGAAGCTTATTTTGCTCTACTATTGCATTCAAAACCTCCGGATGGCAATGACCACACGAAACCGTTACGACTCCAGCAAATGCATCCAAATATCTCCTCCCGTTTTCATCATACAGATATTGCATTTTTCCTTCAACAATATTCAACTGAGCACAATTTTTTTATAAAAAAAGTAATTATAGATGTACAAAAAGGGGAAAAAAACTATATGATCTGAAAGTGAAAAGAAGTAAAAAAAAATCTTTACCGGCTTTTGGTAGTAGTAGAAGAGAGAGGGGCCTAAGAACTTCTTCCGCTTCGCAAGGATTTGATCGGCCGACGGTCCGTTGTACGGTTTCGGTTGGTAATTGAACGGTGGAAGCTGAGGTGGCACTTTATCGGATGCTGCTGTAGCGGCGGCGGCGGAGGAAGTAGAAGAAGTAAGGAAGCGCAGGGGGGAAGTATAGGGTTAGAATTGAAGTTGAATCTGGCTTTGGCTTCTTGTAAGGTCCTCCTGAAGATTCGTCCCTGTAGCATCGCCATATCTTACCCCAAAAGATTTCGCAGATTCTTTCTCTTTCTCGAGAGTAAACGGAAAGGAAGGGATTTACAAAGAGAGTGTAGTGTAGTGTTTGTTTATTAAATTTTACAGTTTCATTAGCAAAAGGAATTAGTAGTAAAAATGAAAAAGGAGTGAAGGGTGAGCATATCGTGTCTAAAAATTGACATAATTAAAATATTAAAAAATATAAAATTAAAAATATTATCATATATCCGAAATGCTATAAAAAATATAATATTTTATATTAATATTTTTCAATAAACTTTGAAACTTAATTGTTGGTTGCAGAACAAATTTTAAAATTTATTATAACTTAAAATATTATAAAAATATAATATTTCAATTACGATAATATTTTAATTTATGTATTTTGTAATATTTCAATTGCATCGTTTTTTAACCTTTAATTAAGACACTACACCCTCTACTCATCTGGAAAATGGAGGTATTTACCTTTCGGGAAAGAAAATGATATATATATATATGTATTTATTTGTTTGGATACTTGAAATTACCGAGCAAAGGAAGGAAATACAGGGATTTATAACGATTCACTAGTTTGTGGAGAGGACAGAAAACTATATATAGTAAAAAAACTTAATTTTATTTCTTTAATTAATTGAATTTAATGGTCGAAAAAAGAGTAGAATGTTTATTTTATCTAATCATTAGAATAATAAGATTATTCTCAAAAAATAAGATTATTGTTTATATCATATTTTAAAATTGGATATTTTAGAATTAAATTAATTATAGATGTATCTAGTCCATAGATGTAAATTGCAGATTTAAGTTGTTAAATAACAACATTTTATAATTAAATTAAAATAAAAACAATTTTCAACTATAAATAATAAATTGCAATCGGTTTAGATTTTAAATAACAATTTGTTATAAAAATATTTTTGAAGAAAATATGAAATAAATAAAAGTTATATTTTTTTGAATATGAGAACGTTAGTTTTATTAGAAGAGGAAAAATATAAAATGTAATGAGAGTTTACAAGTCAGGTAAACAAACATTCAGATATTCCTAAAAGTACGAAAATTAACGTCTCTGGACCATAAACATGACCATATAAAGAAAATGTAAAAACCCTAACTCAAAAGCTCAAAGCAAAAAGATACAAATAACACAAAAGTTCGACGATTAAAGGTAAAAAAATAACAAGAAACAACATTAAAAATTCATATTGCAATATTAAGGCAAGTCGACAACACAGTCATTACCACAACTCAATCGTGAATAAGAGCGGTGAATGTGAGCTTGTATCCAAATTCAATTCGATGGTCCAAAATAAGAAGATCAACAAGATAATCAAAATAGCGTTGTCTTGATCATTTGTGGAGACGTCAAATTCAACCCTAATAGAAAAATAAATGAAAAAAGAAGCGGCCAAAAGGTAGAGAAATATGTGTCACAAAAACAGAATTATTAACTTTAAAAACTAAAAAATCAAGAACAAAATAAAAGAAAAAGAAAAAAATTACTGGCGGTCGACAATCACTACTAAAACTAGTATAAAGATAAAAAAAAAAAAGAGAAAAAAATTATATGCTAAAGAGAGAATGAAAGAGACGGTGGCTAGGTTTAGAGGAGGGTAGTCACTTTCTTAATATTGATAAAAAGTTGCCGTTGATGTTTATTATGGCAAAATTAAGGAAATATTGCAGCTAGGAATAATTATTAGGAAAATGGAGTTTATTGGCTTATATTTTGTGATTTACGGTAAAAATTACAGTGAATCATAAAAGTCGTCATTTGCGGGAGGTATTTTCAATTATCTTAATGTTTTTTTAGATGATCACTTACATATGGAGACGTGCTATATACTGCATGTATGATAATTCTGTCGGTTCACGTAAATGAATGATTAAAAAAATTAAAATAGTTGAAACGTCGCTTACAAGTGACGAGTTTATATTTTACTGTAACTTTTGTAGTAAATTATCAAATATAAGCCAATAAACCTCATTTTTCTAATAATTATTCCTGGCTGTAATATTTTTCTAATTTTGCCGTTGTATGGAATTTGTAATATAAATCCGAAAATTGTAGGTAAATGGGGGTGGGGTAGGAGTAGATTCTGACAACCATGCATTAGATAGTTGGATCGGAGCAGGCAACGATTAATAAAAGCACAAATTACAAATGTTTGTGTGAATATTCTGTGGACCCACCATCCCATTGTTGATAATGATTTTCTGATGGATAGCTGCATTTCCCCAAAATTAGACAGAAAAAAAAATCATGGGATAACTACATGATAGTACCACACTTGTTCTTGCTTACTATTTTAGTACCTTAACTATTTTTTTTAATAAAATAATACCTAATCAGCTCTCTTTAGAATATTTGGAATAAAAACAAAGCATTCATAGGTTTGTACCTACAAGGATTGGATCCTACGCCTTTTGGAGAAAAGGAGCAAGCATTGAACCACCAAGCCAAGTTGCTCTACTTAATATATTTTCACAAATTTGTATATTTAACTTTTACAATATTTCCACCAGAAATTAAAAAACATTTTAAAAGATTTAAACTTGAGACTTTTTATTAAAATATAAAATACCAAACCACTGAGCTAACCAAGAGTTTACTTACATGCCACCAACATTTTTATTTATTTCTGTAAAATCTATACTTGATTTTGATATAACAAAGTGTTTAAGGACTAATTTGTAAAAGAAAATAAACTTTTAAGTACTCAAAAGTCTCACAAAATGACAAAGAAAAGTTTCCAAAGTTATAAACTTAAATCAAAAAATTTTCTAAGTGTTTTAAGCAAAAAATACACAAATACGCCCAGGCGTATCGATACACCCCTTGGTGTTTCGATATGGTTTTTAGCTACTGGAATTTGTTTTTACATAGCGTACCGATGTGGCTTAGCCCGTTTTGATACGACCTTTATCTGGGTAAACATTTTAAGCGCAGCGTTTCGATACAGATCACACCCGTTTCAATACGGTTTGAAATCTGGGTTTAAGAAATTTACACTCGTACCGATACGGTACACTATGTTTCGATACGGTTTGAATTATGGTTTCAAGAAATTTCAAAATGTACCGATACGGTTAACCTCATACCGATACGGTTTGTCAAGATCTTTAAAGATATTTGCATTAAATTTTTCGACTGTTGTTTGTCAGTTATTGGAATCCTCAAGCTTTCGTGAGAAGAGGCGACCCAACCTTGCTTAGATTATGTTCGCCGAGATCGACTTTCTTGTCCAACATCGCCACGCTTCCTTGGTGACATCTTTCACTTATGGCACGGCTTTGAGCTTTGTCTTTCACAAGATGGGGATCGATTGTTCCTACGATCTTTCGGAACCTCTCACGGATCCCATTGATGAGTGTTCTCTCCGTCACGCTAAGTTCACTTGTTACAATAGAGAATGAGTCCGTAACACCGATCTTTTGAGAGGTGTTCAACCCGAATCAGTGGAGGCTCCTCAAGAAGCTCAAGTTTCACAAGTTCCGGTGGCCCAACCGAATCAAGATGCTCTCATGGCTTTCCTTAATGAGAAGTTCACATATTTACACACCACCATGGACTCCAGATTTACCGCGATCGACACTCGCTTACATCTTTGGAGGAAAGGGTGATGGCTATTGAAAATCGACAAAAATCTATGGACATCACTCTTAATGCCTTTCATGGTGAATGAAGTCAATCCCATGGACCTCCAACCAAAAATGTTGATGAGGATGAGGATGAAGACGATGGAGATGATGGCATGGACTCTTAGGCATTTTGCATGTCATAGCATATCATATTAGGATTTAAGTTATGCACATTTCTTTTATGTCCTTATGAACTCCTATGCTTTGTTTTTATTTGGTTTATGCTTTTGGGATTTGAGTTGGATTGAACTATGTTGCTTGAACTATTATTTGAAGTTAAATGCTTATGTTGCTTATTTAATTGCTTGGAGTTGTTATTGTTTTCTTGTTTTATCCCTATTACATTGATTTTGATCTAACAAAAAGGGGGAGAAGATTTAAAGAGCCAAATTTTTATTTATAGCCTTAAATTAAGGGGGAGTTTTCTAAGAGATACTTAAAAATTTTCACTTTGGTTTTGTTATATCAAAAAGGGGGAGATTGTAAAACCTATGTTTGATTTTGATATAACAAAGTGTTTAAGGACTAATTTGCAAAAGAAAATAAACTTTTAAGTACTCAAAAGTCTCACAAAATGACAAAGAAAAGTTTTCCAAAGTTATAAACTTAAACCCAAAAATTTTCTAAGTGTTTCAAGCCAAAAATACACAAATATGCCCAGGCGTATCGATACACCCCTTGGTGTTTCGATACGGTTTTTAGCTACTGGAATTTGTTTTTACATAGCGTACCGATACGACTTAGCCCGTTTTGATACGGCCTTCATCTGGGTAAACATTTTAAGCGCAACGTTTCGATATGGATCACACCCGTTTCGATACGGTTTGAAATATGGGTTTAAGAAATTTACACTCGTACCGATACGGTACACTATGTTTCGATATGGTTTGAATTATGGTTTCAAGAAATTTCAAAACGTACCGATACGGTTTGTCAAGATCTTCAAAGATCTTTGCATTAAATTTTTCGACCGTTGTTTGTCAGTTATTAGAATCCTCAAACTTTAAATTTCGGTTAACCCGTACCGATACGCCCCTATGCGTATCGATACACTTTTTCATCCAGGATTCCAATGAGCAAAATTCATACCGATATGGCCTTGCCGTTTTGATACACCCCCATTTTAACACTATGATCGTTTCGATACGGCTTCACGCGTATCGATACGACTTGTACAACGGCTATATTTTTGTTGAAACATGTATCGATACGGGCTTTCGTGTACCGATATGGGCCTTCACCAAACAACATTTATTGCGGGAAAGATGGTCCCCAACGACTCTATTGATGACTTCAACCACCCAAACGACTAGAATTCAATAAGGGGTATAAATTTAAGTCTCCAATGCTACAACAACAACTAATGAACTTAGATTGAACAACATTCAAGTACTCAAGCAAAAAATCCAACCCTTATGCTCTTAGAGTCAAATCCTTGTACCCAACTTGTGTTCTTTATTGTAATCTTTTATTTCAAGTTTGGGGTCGAGTGATCTTGTAATTTTGGGCAAATATCCACCTTGTGAGGTCATTTTAATTTTTCCATTATCTTTCTTGTACAAGAGTGAATCTTGATCAAGCTTTGGGTAGAAAACTTTGATCCTTTGTAACGGTTGCCTCCTTAGCCTAGAAAAGGGGATGATTTCATAGTGAAATTGGTTAAAATCCTTAGTAGGAAGCTAAGGTAGTGGACGTAGACCTTGTTAGAAGGTTGAACCACTATAAATCATTGTGTCCCATTGTTTATCTATTTCCTTTTGCTTCCAAACTTTTTAAATTGCCAATCACCCCTCTTGCCCACTTTCGGTGTTAATTGATTATCCTAACAATTTCTAAACTAAATATCAAGCTAAAATTATTTCATCTATTTATTTGAGAATAAAATTAAATATTTAAATAAATATTTATATGTTTTTATAAAATTAATATTAAATTATTATAAAAATTAAATTTATAAAAAACATTAAAGAAATATAAACTCTTGGTTAATTCAGTGGTTTAATATTTTATATTTTAATAGAAAGTCTCAAGTTTGAATCTTTGTGAAAACTTTTTTAATTCCCGGTGAGAACATTTTATAAGTTAAATATACAAATTCCTGAAAATATATCAAGTTGAGTTGCTTGACTTGGTGGTTTAGTGATTGTTCATTTCCTTCGAAGGATGTGGGATTGGATCCTCACATGCACAAACCTATGACTGTCCTATTTTTATTCTATTTAATGGGTAGTGACACGTGTCACCATTTCATTGGCTGAAAAAATCGTTATAAAAATACTCTAAGGACAACTAGTTAGGAGAGAGAAAATAAAAATAATAATAAAAAATGTCACATCAGGTTAAAATTTTGTCGAAAAAATAGTTGTGTACTAAAACAGTAACACAAGAATAGGTGGGGTACTATTTATGTAGTTATCCGAAAAATCATTTAGTTCCTTAAAATTTTTGGTAAATTACAAATTCAATCACTCAATTTTTTCTCTCTTATTTTGTTCACTCAACTTTTAATTTTTTTAATTTAATAACTAAATTGTTATTTGTTCCTATTTTGGTCATTCGGCATTAAATCAGAAATATAAGAGTAACATGGCATCCATGTGTGCTGATGTAGACTGTTTTTTACTGACATGGCTACCACATGCCACACACGTCATTCCCCCTTTTTTGTTTTATTTTCTTTCTCCAAAGATGAAAGTTTTGAAATTTCACCCCTATGTCACGTCAGTGCTAAAACAAATATTCTTCAGCGTTTTCTCTGACCACTCAAGACACCAACAAACTTGTCTCATCGTCTCCTACCACACTATCAATTTAGATTTTCTCAAAATCACTTTAGAACTCGTAAAACTCAACCCAAAACCTAAAATGTGCAAAACCCTAAACTACTCCGATCTACAAAATCCATTGTTCAATCAGCATGAAATCATAATATATTGCTCTCTTCCTTCTTCTCCACATCCCCACCGTTGAGATTTGAAAAAAGATGAAATCAAAGGAAATATGAAACAATGGAGTTTTTCACAAAAAAATAAAAAAAGTTTTAGGGTCAATTCATATTTTTTAAAAGATAGATACCCAGTCATAATGTCGTTAAGTATTTAATGGTATAGCGACCATAATAGGAACAAATAGAAAGTTCAATAATTAAATTAAAAAAATTAAACTTGAGTGAGAAAATAATAATAAAAAAAGTTGAGCGATGAAATTGGTAATTTACCTGAAAGTTTTAAAATATACGTTAACACAAATAGAAAATTACAATTTAACATATAGAATTATAAATGGCAAGTTGCTCAATCTCGTTTTTCGCAAATATTTTTTTTCTAAAATTTTCCATTTCAGATATCGGACTTGCCTTTGAATTTAGAATCATTCATATATTCATATCCTAATTATATATTTCGTGTCATAATCAGATTTAAATTATTTCATATTTACAAAACTTTTAATAAGTTGGTATTCATATTTTATTTGTATTTTTATCGTATATCTAAATATTAAAATTATAAATTAGCAATACATACTTTCATACATCTATTATCTGAATTTGCATTACTTGTACATAAAACATATTTGAATGTGCATGCTCATTTGAGAATAATGAATTTAGATATTCAAATGGAACCCATCATCTTCTTGTGGGCAAAATGCAAATGTTTGTTAAACTTGGCTTACTAGATTCAAATATTTAATGGCCTAATGAAGTTATTAAATACAAATCCTAACTCAAAATAATAATATTTGTATTTAATGCGGATAATAAACAATTTTAAATTTCAAAGTAGTTATGTTAATTTAGGGATTAGAGTTTATGAATTTAAGTTGTAGGGTTTAGAATTTAAGATTTAGGATTAGAGTTTATGGTTTAGAATTTAAGGTATTAGGGTTAGGTTATTAAGTTTTATATTCTAAATAAGGGCTGTGTAAAAAAAAATTATACAGACTATATATCAAAATATAACTCAAAATACAAATAAATTCGAAATGAGTTAGGGATACAAGCGGGTGTTGAACAATACAGATGTTAGAATAAAAATCCATTAACGAAAATGAAAATTCCGAAACATAAACATTTTTAACTCATAACCCTAACAGCCTAACCTGTAACTTGATTACTTACACTACAAGTTTCCTGCAGATCTGCAAGGAAAATGAAGACTCGAAATAACATAGCTGTTAATTAACTGCTTATCATTCGAGGAAGATAGACTGCCCGAACCCTTTGTTACTCCAACCGATGGACGGATAAAGCCTCCAATACGAGCAATGTTCTGACTTCTGCATTCATCGCATTAATGCCTTGCCTTCCAAGTTCCAACATGGACTGAATTAGGATTAAACCAGAAGGAAGAATTGGTTTGTTACCCTGAAATAAGAAATAAATTAATCCGGTTAATTTCCATCGAAGATGCCTGAAGAAAAACTTCTGCATATTTCTCATTTCATTTCAACGAACTACACACTGGTAAAAAACCACGATTTTACAGGCATAGAAGGTTGCCACTGGATCCTATATTGAAATGCCAGATCGAACACATGATATACTTAAATCTGCTATCTTTGTTGACAATTTGGAGAATAACATTGTATCTTTTAAATGGAAAATCAAGCACAGATAGTGATTCCCACTAATAAGGTATAAGCATAGAAAATAAGACAAAAATCAGAGACATATACCACATTTTATGGGAATCGGAAACAGTCCGGCAACCTAGCCAAAACCGAAAACCATCTGTTGCTCTGATCAGGCTTAGTTGGAAGGAGACCCAAAGAATAAACGAAGCAATTAATTAATTACTTTAACCTCAGTTTTTGCATTAGTCTCAGGCCTGCGACTCCTTGTGGCTTGAATGGAATCTGGATTAGCTGGTAAAGACCCAAAAGCTTCAAGAGCCTCTAGGAAGAACCTCTTATTAGGAACTATTCCATCTTTTTCCATATCTTTCACCAACTTCTGCACAAGGTCTTTCATGTTGGCCTTCGTGTAGGCCTTATATAAAAGTTTATATGTCGATGAGTCGGGAACCACCCCAATGTTAATTGCATCATCAAATAGCCTATTAACTTCCATAGGTAGACCATTTATGAAGTAATCTTCAAGCATGCAATTGAGGGTTGAAACTTTTATTTCCTTTCCGGAGTCGACAATCCCATCAAATATTTCCCTCGCTTGAGAAACACAGTCACAAAAGCCATACATCATTATAAGACTCTCGTACGTGATGAAGCTCGGTGCGTACTTCATATCAGTCATCTTTTTGAAAACACTTTCTGCTCTCTCTTTAAGCCGAGACTTTCCACAGTTTATGATCATTGAATTGAACGTAGGGAGGGTAGGTCTTTCCTTAGACCGCAACAAGCTCTTAAACACTTGTTCCATCTTATCAAATTCCTGCAATTTGCCATAAGAATCAATAAGCACGTTAAACGTAATAATATCCGGCTTACACTGATTACTTTTCATCTTAGAAAGAACAGACTCCATCTCTCGGATCATCCCATTTTTCCCATACGCATCCATCACACCTTAAATGTATATATATCAGGGGCAATAATACTCTCAGCAAGATCCTTAAACAAAGCATCAACTTGATCCACATTCCGAGCTTGAGCAAAGGCTCTCAAAAGAATATTGTAAGTGACGACGTTGGGTTTACACCGTTCGATTCCCTTCATCTGGTTGAAGTACCCCAGAGCTTTGTCCAAAGCTTTCGATTTACACGGGAATGGAGGTGGGCGGTGATAAGAGCGTTATAAACCGAAGCATCAGGCCGACAACCGCTGTTACGCATCTCGGAGAAGAGCCACATCGCCATTCTAGTCTGGCCTTTCTTTCCCATAACCGTAATCAATTTCGAATAAACCCCATTATCGGCAATGTACCACCGTTGTTTCTGCATCCATCTGAAAACCTGAAAGGTACAGAATAATATGTAAGTAATTAAAACAGATTTATTCCATCCATCTGCAACGGCCCTGTTCCTAATTTGAGCTTGCCATAATTCAGGCGAATATAAAACACTTTGATCCTTAAGTTCCATTAAGCATACGAATGTGAAAGATTCGAACTTTTAGTTTTAACTTTTCGAAAATCAATGTTTTGACCAAAACCCATATCAAGAAAAGGCCTGAAAAACACAATCCGAAATACCCAAAACCCTAAAACGAACCAAGAACAAACGAACGAACCTCGAGGCATTGAAGCCACTTATCAGTTTTGCCGAGCTCTTCAAACATAAGAAAACAGTGCTCACATCTCACAATTCTAACGTATCTGCTCAATGTCTTAACCAACGGCTCCTTATCGCTTATGCTTCGCATTAAGACCCGAACCAGTTCCTTGGCTTCGTTATCCTCGGCACTTGAAGAATCGGTTTTTCTCCTGGGTCGGGTGGCGCAGGAAATCCGGGTAGTGGGTCGGGTTTGAAGATTACATGGTTGGGTCAGGGTGGTTATGTAAGTTAGAGAGGAATTTTGTTTGAACGGAGACGGAAACGTGTAGAGTTGCAGAGAGTGAGGCGATAATATCAGGGGCATCTTCTTTTGCGTTTCGTGGTTTGGAATTACGGCCTTCTTTGTTAAAATGGGGACTATTTTCGGGTGTAAAATACAGGATTTCCAATCCTAGCAGGAAAGGGAGGAAACGGATACTCAATTTAAAGTGAGTAAACAAAATTTTATACTCGATCTCATAGATACATATAGAATTCTGTGAAAAATCGTATTCGATGAAAGTCGTATGTACGGCTTAGAGGGAGATCTTTCATATCTTTCGAGATCCACCCTACAATATTCTTATTGAGACTCGAACTCATAGGGAAGAAAATAGATTTATGGATGAAATCAAATATGTAGTAGTTACAGACAAAAGTATTCGGTTATTGGTGAAAAAAAAATCAATATACTTCTAATGTCGAATCAGGATCAACTAGGACAGAAATAAAGCATTGGGTCGAACTCTTTTTTGGTGTCAAGGTAATAGCAATGAATAGTCATCGACTCTCCGGAAAGAGTAGAAGAATGGGGCCTATTATGGGACATACAATGCATTACAAGCGTATGATCATTACGCTTCAACCGGGTTATTATATTCCACCTCTTGGAACGAAAAGAACTTAAATCAAAATACTTAATAGCATGGCGATACATTTATACAAAACTTCTACCCAGGCACACGCAATGGAGCCGTAGACAGTCAAGTGAAATCCAATCCACGAAATAATTTGATCTATGGACAGCATCGTTGTGGTAAAGGTCGTAATGCCAGAGGAATCATTACCGCAAGGCATAGAGGGGGAGGTCATAAGCGTCTATATCGTAAAATTGATTTTCAACGAAATGAAAAAGACCGAGTAACGATTATTTTGGAATGTACCAGTTGTGTTCGAAACGGCGTTAATGTTAATAAGGAATCAACGGGCATTTCCAGGTATATTACTCAAAAAAATCGACACAATACGCCTAGTCGATTGGAGTTGAAGAAATTCTGTCCCTATTATTACAAACATACAATTCACGGGGAGATAAAAAAATAAACTCGCTTTCGTATATGTCACCCTTCCAGAGAATATGAAAATATGACAGAAAATTATGACATTAGGTTATAATATATTAAGTAACTAATTATATAATTAGTTATAGATATAACGCATATTTTATTTATATGCATATTATATATATATATATATATTTTTATATTTATTATTAATTATATATATTTATATTATTAATTATATATATATTTATTATTAATATTATTAATTATTATATTATTATATATCATATATTTAAATTTATATACATTTAAATAATAAATAAATAATAATAAAATAAACAAACCAAATCTCATTTATTATATTCATTCTAAAATTTTACTATAATTTAATTTGAATTTTATACGATCAAAATAGGATTTTATAAATAGAGATAGGATTCTTTTTAGAAATAAGGAATAAAGAAATCATGGATAAATCCAAGCGACTTTTTCTTAAATCCAAGCGATCTTTTCGTAGGCGTTTGCCCCCGATCCAATCGGGGGATCGAATTGATTATAGAAACATGAGTTTAATTAGTCGATTTATTAGTGAACAAGGAAAAATATTATCTAGGCGAGTAAATAGATTGACCTTAAAACAACAACGATTAATTACTATTGCTATAAAACAAGCTCGTATTTTATGTTCGTTACCCTTTCTTAATAATGAGAAACAATTTGAAAGAAGCGAGTCGACCGCTAGAACTACTGCTCTTAGAACCAGAAATAAATAGGCTTACCCCTTCAATTGATTCAAAATTATCAAACGTAGACTGATGCTTTATTCAAAAAATCTGATAATCAAAAGAAAAAAATAAATAAAAGAATCAAATCTGGTTGGGGAAGAAAAAGAAATCTTTTTTTTATTGAGTGTCTTCGCTCATCTTGTTTTGATGACCTTATCAGAATCAAAATTTTTTATCATATTAATTTCTACTCTACCTTCCTCGGGTTCATTCTCGAGGGAACCCTATTTCATTTAATAAAACTCTTTCGATCAAAAGTGTATCATGCGAGAATTAGTCGTTCATATGATTCTTTGATAGAAATAAAAAAAGAGAGAAAAAAGGGCATGTTGCTGCCATTTTTGAAATGATTAAATATCGCCGAAGTAATGTCTAAACCCAATGATTCAAGGAAAAGATAAAAGATCCTAGAACAAGGAAATACCCTTTTCAATTTTCTCAACAACTAGATTAAAATCAAGAATCGAATAGATTCTAAGCGAGACAAACAAAAAAGGGGTTAGAGACCACTCAATAAAAGAATGCCTAAGGATTTTTTTTGAGCATTTTTAGAGTTATTTGACTTGAGTTATGAGAGTACGAATGCTTTTTTCTTCTTCTTTTTTTTCGAAAAAAAGACAGTTTAACGGTTTCAATGTCTAATTGATTTGCTGGTTTATGGATTTTTTTGACATTCTAATTCCATACATAGACATAACTTTTAATTAATCATTTTTTTTCACGAGCCCACAATCGGCCCAAAAGGGAAGGACCTTTCCCTCTGCGGGTAGGAAAATCATGATCGGGATAGCGGACCCAAAGCTATGGAACTTGGGCGTGGGTCTTTTGCCGAAATGTCGGAATATGAATCAAACCGAGGGGCCCCTTAACTCTTAAGGGGATTAATAGAACGGATCACACTTTTACCACTAAACTATACCTGCTACAATGCGATTATTGTATATAAAGGGACCCTTTGTCGAACAGGGGAATTGGTCGTAATCAAGATAGGATTACAAGATAGGGCAACTCCCATCATATGAAATGGGTTCAATGTCCAATTATGAAATCCTTGGAAAAAGAGGATGAATCGAAATATAGCTGCTACACCAAAACTAGGCGCAAAGAACCAACTAGACTGACCTAGTGGATAAATCAGGAATACAGAAACAAAAACAGCAATTGGACCAGAGAATGTGATTGCATTATAAGGTCGCAATTGAACATATCGTGCAAGTTCAAATTGACGTAACATAAAACCCATACGGCTCCTGAAAGAATTCCTATGGTTAAAAAGATAAACCTGAGACTAATAATACGATAACTCTAACAATCCAATTGTTGAGTTAATTGATACCTGTAATAATTTTTAGAAGAAAGAAAATTATTGTTTAGTAAAACATTGCTTCTTTCATTCATGTATTGGATTTCGCCAAACGAAAATAACTGATTTAATAAATTATTGTTTTTACCAATAATCTTTATGGCTTTTCGAAATGTAATGACTAGAAGAACTACTGATAATAATGATCTACATAAAAGAGCTGCATAGCCTAATACCATCATACTTATGTGCATCATTAACCACTGGGATTGGAGAGCAGGCGCTAATATTGCGGATTGATGCATTTTGGTTAAAAGACCCGAAGTGGCAAAGCCTTGGGTAAAAATAACACTTGGTGTGGTTATTGCGCTTAAATTATTTTTACGTTTTTTTTAAAATTTAAAATAGGAAACCATATGAATAAGGAAGAAACCCCATAAAAGAAAGATTAATGATTCATATAAACCACTTAATGGGAAATGTCATGAATAAACCCAACGGGTGACTAATAATCATGTTATACAGAAAAAGGTAACTATCATACCCTTTTCTGATGAATCATATAGTCCTACGACTTCGTCTACTAATAAGAATAAGGTTAAAAAATGAATTGTAATTACAATTGAAACGACTGAAAAAGATATATGAGTTAATATATGTTCTAAAGTTGAAAAAATCATAAAAATGATGAAAAAAGCGAGGGTTTCTCGGTTTTATGGAATGGAAACCAGGAATTAAATTCATTATAGGACTTATTCTATCTCTTTTAGAAGATACTATGCCGCTACTCGGACTCTAACCGAGATGCTCTAGCACTGCTTCTTAAGAGCAGCGTGTCTACCGATTTCACCATAGCGGCCTTAAACAAACATGAAAGCCCAACTCCATTGCATTGCCAGAATCATGTTGTATATTTGAAAGAGGTTGACATCCTTGCTTCTATCATGGTACAATCCTCTTCCCGATGAGCCCCCTTTCTTCTTGGTCCACAGAGACAAAATGTAGGACTGGCGCCAACAGTTAATCACGGAAGAAAGGACTCATTGAGCCGGGATCACTAACTAATACTAATCTAATACTAATAGAATATAATACTAATCTAATACTAATAGAATAGAAAAAATATAATAGAAAGACTAATATAATAGAAAGAAAAGAACTGTCTTTTCTGTATACTTTCCCCGGTTTCGTTGCTACCGTGGGCTTTACGCGATCGATCGGATCATATAGATATCCCTTCAACACAACATAGGTTGTCGAAAGGATCTCGGAGACTCACCAAAGCACGAAAGCCAGGATCTTTCAGAAAATGGATTCCTATTCGAAGAGTGCATAACCACATGGATAAGCTCATAATAACCCTTCAATTTGGGATCCAATTCGGGATTTTCCTTGGGGGGTATCCGTAAGGAATTGGAATGGAATAATATTGATTCATATAGATACAGAGGAAAATGTTCTCTATTTATTCAAATGTTGGACCTATGGGATAGGGATAGATAAAGAAGAAAAAACCGAAGATTTCACATAGTGCTTTTGATCGAAAAATCAATCTGATTTATTTCGTACCCCTCGCTCAATGAGAAAATGGGTTAGATTCTATAGGATCAAACCTATGGGACTTAAGGAATGATGGAAGGGAATAAAATAAAAAAAGAAATCAAAAAAAGAGGGAAAAATAATAAATAAGTAAATAAAAATGAAGTAGAAGGACCCAGCTTCCAAATGAACAAATTCAAACTTGAAAATGATCTTTCTGATTCTCGAAGAATGAGGGGCAAAGGAAAGGGATTGATCGAGAAAGATCTCTTGTTCTTATTATAAGATCGTGTGATTGGATCCGCAGATGTTTGGTAAAAAAAATCTTCTCTTTTGAGAATAATCAAAAATGGAAAGTGTTCAATTGGAACATGAAAACGTGACTAAATTTGTCCTAGTTACTCTTCGGGACAGAGTGGAAGAAGGGAGGAGATTCTCGAACGAGGAAAAAGACCCAATGACTTCGAAAGAATTGATGTTGAAAAAGGCTCTTAGGTTGTAACTTGAAATAAACGTTTCTCTTTATCTAGAAAGGAATAAAATATTAATTTATTCCTAGGAACAAGAAGATTGAATCGGAAATATCGATAGATTCTTGTGGAGTCCAAATAAACAAATAAATATGAAATAAAAAGAAATCCACTGTTCCAATTTCATTTCTATCGAATTTTAATATCAGAATAGTGGATATAGTCACGATTCAATGGGTTAGATCCACTTACTTTTTCTTTTGTTGATTTCTAATCTTTACAATTCTTTACAATGGATTTGATTGGAATAATCTAATTCAAAATCAAAATAAAAATATATATTTGTTTTGTCGCTTCAAGAGACGACTTATTATTATTCATTATAATAAACAAATGTTTAACTTTCTTTTAGAATTACTCTACTCTAACTCACTAGAATAATAACTTATTAGAGTTAAATTATACTATACAATTTCCAATTACTAATTAAATTATTATACATATACAGTTGGTTTTTTATTACCAATAAAAACAACATCCCTATTCTTCGTTTCAATATGAATACTACTATTTCACTTTCACTGGAGTTTTATGAAAAAAATAGTCAAAAGCCCCTTATCGGATTTGAACCGATGACTTACGCTTACCATGGCGTTACTCTACCACTGAGTTAAAAGGGCTGTTCGATTCAATTACTGAATGAATCGGTAGACGGATAAGATCTATTTATATATAATAAGATCTATTTATATATATAAGTATATGCGGTAGACTTATAGTGGCTAGTAGCTCTCAGGAATGATAATTCTAATTTACTTAACTTGTAGAGGGTAAAAGGGGTTTATTGATAGTGGATTTGATAAATATCAATGCAATGAATTGTTTCAAGGCCGATCATAATTGGCTTATCAGAACAGAACGAAATTCATTTATTTGATTTGATTAATAATTTATTTGATTTGATTAATACGACCTTAGCAATTCGACATAGATCTAATCTATTTTATCGAAAAATGTGATGAAGAGATTTGCTTTGTCCACCGAACCCGCTTTTTAGAAGAAAAAAAACACACACGTAATTTTCGATAACTTCTTGCTCTCTCTTCCCAAAATTCCCGATTTACTTTTTGTTAATTTACTGGCTTAGTGTGAGATAGAAATATGCTTGTCTCGTCGTAATAATGAGTGAATCAATGAATGAAAGTGTAAAAATGAAGGTTAACTCCCTTTTTATGTTTTTTTTTTATGTCACACCAATCACTTCCCGAAAGGATCTTATACTTTGTATTATTAATATAATCTAGTTTCTCTTTATAATATCTATTTATATAATAGATTGAATTTATCTAATTAATTTCTATATAGAATAGAGTGACGATTAAAATGAATGATTTACTGAGTCTAAATCATGAATCAAAAATGGAAAATCATAAAAGATGGAAAAAGCTTTCGGATCTAGTCATTCCATTATATTGACAATTTCAAAAAACTGCTCATACTATGAGCATAGTATGGTCACGGTTAGGCAAATAGGCCCCCATCGTCTAGCGGTTTAGGACATCTCTCTTTCAAGGAGGCAGCGGGGATTCGACTTCCCCTAGGGGTAAGGTACTACGAAAGGAAGTTGATCATGGATTATCAATAAACCTAGAATTGATTCTTCCTGGGTTGATGCCCGAGCGGTTAATGGGGACGGATGTAAATTCATTGGCAATATGTCTACGTTGGTTCAAATCCAGCTCGGCCCAATAATTCGCTGATCCGCCATAACATAAAATTCCCATTTTTTTTCTTTTCCAGAAAAGCCAAACAAAAAAATTAGGGAAGAATAAAAAAAGTCCAATTTTCTGATATATTCATCCCTACCGCTATTTGTTTTTTATTTGTTCTATTTATTTAGTTGTTCCCATAAATTCTGACCTTGATAACGCTCTAGATTCATATCAGGATCATTAAATAGAAAGTTTAATGAAAAGAAAGAGTAAAGTAAACAAAAAAGACTCTCTCTTTTTCATTTTGAAATTGATTATTGATCGATTTATTTGGCAATAACGAAAGGATTACTAGTAACTAGTAATCCGCGTCGCTCTCACTTAAGTGCATACCCGTATGGATATCAATATATCACTCACGCCTTTGTTTGTTACAACACGGCGATTCGAATCGAAAATCTAAAAAATGGCTTGAATAAAATCATAAGACTATCTATGCTGTACGCTTTTCTTTATTTCCCTGGGATTGTAGTTCAATTGGTCAGAGCACCGCCCTGTCAAGGCGAAAGCTGCGGGTTCGAGCCCCATCAGTCCCGACGGATACAATTAAAAAAATACATCAATCGATCCCTTCGTTTTCTGTCAAAAGGGATACAAATGATAGAATTTCATTCCTAACGATATCTTTTTTTTCCTTTCTATTTTTTGTTGGGGTTTATTTGTAAACGGTGAAAGTGAAAAAGTAGTCAGATGATACATCAGATGATTGTACAAGGAAGACGATAGATTATCGAAAAGAAAGAGTGGAAAAGAATATATAAATAAAGGAAAGGAATTCTTTTGATTGGACCAGGAATCCATTTTTGTATTCGGTGTGGATAAAAGATCTTCCTATGTTATACTATTCAATTCTCGACGGTGAATCGATTTGATAGCTTAGATATTGTTATTCATGATATTGATCCGATTCGATGTCATTGAAATGTAAGTCATTGCATTGAATTTTCAAGCGACAAATTTATCATCTCTATGGGATTAAATCCCGAGTTATTGCGAAGGAAAAAAAAACAATGAAATTATGGAAGTAAATATTCTCGCATTTATTGCTACATCGCTGTTCATTCTAGTTCCTACCGCTTTTTTACTTATAATATACGTAAAAACTGTCAGTCAAAGTGATTAATTTAAATGAAACTTGACTTTTTTATCAAGGATTTAAGAAAAAAAGGATTCCAATTTCACGTCTTAAATAAAATGAATGGACTAGAATCAGCAGTATCCTATAAAACTCGATAGTATGGTAGAAAGATTCATATTTTTTTCCTATTCCATATATTCTATAATATTCTATAGTTCCTTACCGTGTTAATTATCAATTATTAATTATTGATATTCATGGGCAATAGAGATTAATATTTAGGGATAGATATTACCTTTCTTTTTCTCCTTTCAAATAAATTGAAATGATTGAAGTTTTTCTATTTGGAATCGTCTTAGGTCTAATTCCTATTACTTTGTTTGGATTATTCGTGAATCGCATATTTACAATACAGACGTGGTGATCAGTTGGACCTTTGATTAATTACCATCTCTTTTTTTTGACCCCTTTCTTTAATTCTTTAATTTTATAATAATTTTCTAATTTTTTAATTTAATCCAAGGAGGTCAAATTGAATTCTTTGTTCAATTTTTTTTTAGTTCGGTGTAATTTTCGACCTAATAAGAACGGAATCGCGCTCTGTAGGATTTGAACCTACGACATTGGGTTTTGAGACCCACGTTCTACCGAACTGAACTAAGAGCACTTTCTTATCATAATAAATAAGACTGTAAAAAGAGGATTCTTTTATTTTATAACCCCATATACATCAAGACACACCTATACTATCATATATCATATATAATATGAGAAAATGATAGATTATGTATGCTTAATTTTAATCAATCTAAAACTACTCCTCGTTCTTGCTGAAAGGAGAAGTAATAGGTAGGGATGACAGATTTGAAACCGTGACATTTTGTACCCAAAACAAACGTCTTACCAAGTCGCGCTACATCCCTTTCAATTGGCCTACAATGTCATTGTAGAGAATCCCTGTCTTGTTTTCCACACCCTTATTTCATCTATTGATATACAAAAATTATCTTTCCGTTTCCTCTTTTTGGTCTCATATCATATAACAACCATATAATGAATAGTAAATGAATATTTTTTGGCGGGAATTCTCAAAGTAAAAGGGACCTATTTTCTTTGTTTTAAGAAATGGAAAATCTTATCTATCGAATCATTGTACATTTAAATTTGAACTTTGAATTAGGAATTTGGTACAAATATACAAATACAAGTGGTCTTTAACCACACATACATGTGATTATATATGTATTACCTTAATGTAATACGATAAAGAAGGAGGATTTTAAATGCGAGATCTAAAAACATATCTTTTCAGAGCACGGTACTAAGTACTCTCTGGTTCGGTTCTTTAGCGGGTTTATTGATAGAGATCAATCGTTTCTTCCCGGATGCGTTAACATTCCCTTTTTTAATTCTAGTTATTGCCCGGGGGACGGGACGAAAAAGATTAGATCGAGATACAATCAAATATCTGTGACTACTCTCTCGCCCCCTTTATTTTTATTTTAGTTTTTTTTTAGAATTAGATAAAATAAATAAGGAAGGTAGAACGAAAAAAAGTGGATTCAACCTCTTGAAATTCGGGTTCAAGCTCCAATTAAATACTAGTAGAGCGAAAAGAGAAATGTATTTGGAACAACAATATCCTACAAGATACTTAAAGAAAAATGCATCTTGTTATTTGATTCTAAATAGAGTTAGAAATCGTTGTATTACTTATTCTTATTATTTACCATTACTATAAATCTATATTGATTTACTATATTGATTGCAACGAAATCTTTCAAGATTTGGTTGAGTTAGCAACTTTTATTTATTTATTTTTCATTCCTTTCGTCTTCGCTTTTGATCGGAAAATAGAAAAGTTGGGTGAATTAAAAACTCAAAGGAGGTTCATGGCCAAGAGTAAAGATGTCCGAGTAACGATTATTTTGGAATGTACCAGTTGTGTTCGAAACGACGTTAATATTAATAAGGAATCAACGGGTATTTTCAGGTATATTACTCAAAAAAATCGGCACAATACGCCTAGTCGATTGGAGTTGAAGAAATTCTGTCCCTATTGTTACAAGCATACAATTTACGGGGAGATAAAAAAAATAAACCTGCTCGTATATGTCACCCCTTCCCGAGAATATGAAAATATGACAGAAAATTATGACATTAGGTTATAATATATTAAGTAACTAATTATATAATTAATTATAGATATAACGCATATTTTATTTATATGCATATTATATATATATATATTTATTTATTATTAATTATATATATTTATATTATTAATTATATATATTTATTATTAATATTATTAATTATTATATTATTATATATCATATATTTAAATTTATATACATTTAAATAATAAATAAATAATAATAAAATAAACAAACTAAATCCTGTTTATTATATTCATTCTAAAATTTTACTATAATTTAATTTGAATTTTATACGATCAAAATAGGATTTTAGAAATAGAGATAGGATTCTTTTTAGAAATAAGGAATAAAGAAATCATGGATAAATCCAAGCGACTCTTTCTTAAATCCAAGAGATCTTTTCATAGGCGTTTGCCCCCGATCCAATCGGGGGATCGAATTAATTATAGAAACATGAGTTTAATTAGTCGATTTATTAGTGAACAAGGAAAAATATTACTTATTGTATTCGTGAAAGATTCATATTTTACGAGTTAAAGTCCACCATATACCTTTAAAACTTTAAATTTAGTATAATTATATTATAAAACTAAAAATTAATATTATTTTAATATTAAACTTTAGTTTTGACTTTAATTATATCACTGGCCCATTAAAATCCATTCATATCATCACACAAAGACTATTAATGTATGTTTATATCATTGATTTTAATGACTCAATAGTATAATTAAAGCATAAATTAAGATTCAATAATATGCCGTATACACTTTTTAAAAATGATTAATTGAACACGATAATAAAAAACGTGACTGGTGTGACTATGTCTTAGCCTTACATGATAAAAAAATAAACATTAACTAACGATTATTTATTTGGATAAATTTGACGAAAAATAAAAGTTTTAGGATTAAAAGGACTAAGCTAATAATGTTAGGGATCAAAACAGTTATTCTGCCATTTTTTTCAAACACTTTGAATTAGATTTTTTTATTAAAAAAATCCTAATTCGAACGAGAATGCTCAACTTGAATTAAAAGTTTTCGAATCAAACTCCATTGGCTTAGGGATAATTGGAAATTACATGAAAAAAATATATAACTTGAAGGACATTGAAAAGGCCAAAATCACAGAGAGAATTCCAGAGATGGGGGAAAATATGAGCTTCCTTTTGAACAAAAATATCACTCGCTTCTTTATATCATTTTCCTTTCCATTTACATCTCATATTTACAGAATAATACCCTCTTCGTAATGAACCCGGAATTCCCATTTCCGGTGTACATAAAGAAACTGCAGCCTGAGGTTTATAAAGGGATTGCAGATGCTGAAATTCGAACCCCGGACTTACTCGATGCTTATCCTAATAACAATATAGATCCTTATCTTAATAACAACAAAAGCATATGGAATAATATGAACAAGAAAATGAAAACCCTAATCTTTTCATTTTCTTCCCCATTTTCCTTTAACAATTTAAGATTCTTTGTTATCTTTCAACTGTATTTTCTATGGTTCTGACTACTTCCAAGACAGTGGCATTGCAAAAGAAACATCTTTGACAATTTAAAAGATGTCTAGTTATGCACACATAGCAAGACCTGTGGGAACACGGTACGAACTGTGCATCGGCTTCAGAAGCATAACAGATGCAACACATGCCATCATCGGCATCGGTTTCTCCGCATTCAAGTCCCTCGGTTTTCTTTGAATAACTATGGCTGACAAGTAGGGTCAAGAAATTCTCTAGCGAACAAAGTTTAGGCACGTAGGCTTCTCCCCTAAAAGATGAGGCCTGCAAAATGAAGGTGTCAAAGAATCAAGACCGAATAGAAACCTTGAAATGAAAAAGAAAGAAAATTTTTTTCGATCAAATGCCGTGGAGCAAAAAGAAAGATGGCGAACTATTGGAGATACTAGAGCTAACAGTACTAACCCAATTATACTCTAACATGTACTGCAAACCATAATGCATAGTTTCGGGGCAATCCATGTTTGCAAACACATCCACAATATCATTCTGCTCCTTGAATTCGGAGTCCGTACTAGCATCCAGCAAATTCACAATGATCCCTACTAAAGGGCCTAATATCATGCCTCTGTTTACTTTCTCTAAAGATTGACTGTGCCGTCTAAGTGACCTGTTAATAAAAAATGCAGATAACGTGAGTAAAAAGAACGAAAACAAGTGTTGACAAGTACCATGTTTTTCATATACTAATTAACAAGTCATACTGTTATATTTAATTCAACTAACTGAGTTGTAAGACTAGTCAGTTTATATATCTGGGGAAAAAAATCCGAAATTCGAAACTTTCAAAGTGTCCACTAAAACATTTAAGTGAGAAAAAAAGAGAGGCCGACTTAAATATAAAACCTATGTTGCTCCAACTAGTTTTCTTGAAGAACACGTATCCGACACCTGGTCCAACATATTTTCAAATATGGCATAGAAATATGATCCCTGAAAGATCCTTTAAATAAAAGAAAAAAACATGGGGGGAGGTATACTGAAGATGCCAAAACCTAATTCCCAAGTCCAAGTAACAAAGCACAAAAGAAAAACGAGATACAAGATCTAAAACTCAAATTCATCAAATGTCTAGCATGCACTTTGGAAAAGACAATCAAGTAACACATTGCCTCTCCTTATATGACGGATTAGAGCATTAATATGGAAAGTAATCGGTACGCTAGACATTATAATTTATAAAAAAAGAAAAATGATAGTCATAAAAATTAGATCAGCCAGGTAACAACTTACAAGTCAAAAAACTCAGCATCTGCTGCTGAAGTTATGTAGTTCAGAATGAAGACAATCAACTCAGTCAGTCTTCGAAGGTTTGTATCAGGCCCTGAGAGGAATGCTTGAGGGATCTCGTGGGTACAAAACTCCAATACCCTTGCAAGATTACACGAGAGATCAAATATGACACAACATTTCCTCTGTTGAAACTCCAATACCTGCAAAAGGTCTACAGCATCAAACATAGATCTTAAGGAAGATAGGTTTGAATCAAATGAAAAGGATGGGGTTATCCTCACATATGGCATTTACATTGCGTACTGAAAAAAAATGTTGTAACCATTAACTCAAATGGGATATGCATAGAGTCATTTTCCTGTGATGAAAGCAGAATAACTTCAATTTTATGACATAGTAATGCCAGTCATTTACAATCTTTCGGATGTTAGGTAGCAAATACAAAAGGCCATGTTCAAGCTCAAAGATTTGGAACGGTAAGATAAACTTTAGCAAGCTATAGCACTAAACTTCAAACTGGAACCCACCATAGATGTCTGTTTTAACCTTAATGGCCATCTTTGAACCACCAGAATTTATAATAACAAGAGTTTCTAGCAATTAAAAAAGATCATTTTTTCCCTTTTCTATTTGAAATATTTTCCAGATGATTTGCCTAAAATAAAGTTCATTGCCTGCCCCAGTCATCGTCGTCTCAGACCTTTCATCTAAAATGCTCCCCAATATCATCATACATTATCTCCACATTCATCTGTACATGTACATCTCAAGCCATCCATGAAATATAAAGAAAAAAACATTTAAGCGATGTTCTCAAGTATAACTAAACTACCACCGACCCTATGTTAGATTGATTTATAAAAATAGAGGGAGGCATGTTTATAAATTCAACTGTCTGTTTGTCAAGTATTTGGGTTTGAGAGATCATGACATACTAGGCAACAAGAAAAGATGACGACAAGGATTACAATCTACGGGTCCCATACATCTACCTTATTAACCTGTTCCAATCTGGAAAAGTTAGTAGCATTTATAACAGCAATTCAGTTTCATGGTTAGGAACCATGCATTGTCAGCCTTTTTTTCAGGAACATTTGTGTAACCATTTTCTTTTCTTTCTTTTTTTTCCATTTTATCCTTCTTGTCTACTTATGAATGTGGTAGAAAAATGGTCAACAATGCATGCACCAGCCAGGAAAGATGTAAGTCCACTAAATTAGGATCCAAGTTGGTGATAAAAATATAGTATACATACGAGAAGCATGAATACACAACCTACAGAACAGTTAAGTAACAAAAGAAGATATGTGTTTGACTGAAAGCATAATCATACCTGGTATTTTTCTTGCATTTCTCGAATGGAAACTGAGAATTCAGTCATTGTCCAGCTGAGAGTGTTAAACAGACGATTGAGAAAAGCTGAGAACAACTCTTCATCAGAGATGAAAGCTTCACGCAGCAGTCTCTATAAAAATATAGGGCCCCATAGGGAAAAAGTTAGAGAAGTGATTTCAGATGAAAAGAAGATGGATAAGATAAGACGCATTAATAACAGTTCACACTATTCACCTGGAAAATAACTGAGGATGATGAAGATTCCCCATGCTTTGAAGAACCAAACCCAGAACCCTTGAAGAGACGTAGAAGAATGTTTGTAACCGGAATCCAAGATCGGTTATCAAATGCTGACAATAATGCCTTTGGCATTCTCTGTTTGGCCACTTCATTGTTCTCAAAAGCTGCCAAATACTCTCTGTACTGCACCAAGACTGATATTGACTGGAGAAGAAGATCCTTTAAATCTGCACTTGATATCCTCAGATCGTTGAAATGGGCAACTACAAATGTGACCTGATAAAAATAGGAAAAAAGCTCAGATCACATCTCAGACTGAACAAAGGAGAAAATAAGGTCATTTCTTTGAGCTTATGCCACATGTTAAAAATATGCTACAGGTTTCAGAAACAATAGGGCTACATGCTTTATGGAACTCCGAGATAACAAAGCGATTGAACAGAACAAGTCAATTTCATAACAACCACAAACAGAATAGAAATTGATTATTACAGTCCAAAATGCATATTATGCCACATGTTCTAAATGTTTGATCAACAATGTTCATACAGGGAAAATGGAGTTGATAATGACTAAAAAAAAATTTATCCAAGTAATCCAACTTCAAACACAACCATATATGAGAAATAAGGTACATTTCCACTCAAGTGCCCATACCAACTGGCAGTAAAGAAATATCCATGTCCATGTTACAAGAGAAGTGTCAATTACTGAAATACAGAAACCAAAATTAGCAGAAAGTGAATCATTAACGGGGTTAATAGCTTATGCACTATTACTGATCTTTATCCAGGGAATATTTTAACAGTGTTAAAACCTCAAGTCAGTAAATAATTGCAGACCAGCCAAAAAGAAAATCCAGAACAAGCAAAACATACATATTACACTTCATGAGCTATTCCTTCGTGCAGCACATGGATACATGAAATAAGAACATACGAAGATTCGAAAGATCACACTTGTCCTCTGCAATGTTTATGATACTTTCATCTAACAACTATTTTTTCCTTTATAAAATGATATTCTTAAGAGTATAAGAATGATGCAACTTGTACCAAAATGGTAAAATCCAGCAAGACTGATCAAAACAATCTCTCATGAAAACAAATCGTTGATAACTAGGTGAAGAACAAAATTCAAAACTCCAAAACTTATGGCAAACAACGATCTTAGATCAAATGGCAGAACATACAAATGAAGTAAGTCCTTGCTTGATAAATATTGCAGGCGGGACGAATGGAGGATCACTCTTACGCAAAACGTGAAAGCAGTCAACCTGAACCAATAACCAGAAAAATTACTACTAATCAAGTAATAAAATGGGAAATAGTCGTAAAGTGCACCAAATAATAATTTGTAAGGCCTACATTCCAATTCAAAAATACCAAATGTCCTCTATTAGCAGATTATAGAACCCTAGAACATTACACACTCACTACATGAAAGAGAAACTAATTTAAAGTGTTTTTATAATTATAAGAATTTTTTAAAAATGGGTAGTTCATTAAGTGAGAATTATTAAAAAGAAATAACAGGTTTTTAGAAGTAAATCTTTGTAAAAAAATATCCCTATTTAGTTCTTTTATTTTGATGCTTTTTTGTACTTTCACCGAGTTGGCATCACATGACTTGACACCAACTCAATTAGATATTTATAATGCAGTATTAAATATACAGAAAACTGATTGGAATAAACTCATCGTTCTTCAATATTTGGCCGTGAAACTTCTATTTAATAGTAATATATTGTGGAAGCATGTATGTTGTTGGCATCCACATGCATTGATTTCTCAAAAACAAAACAAACTCTTCGGTTGAGTTCCATTTTGTGGCTTCATCAAGTAGCTTGCCAAATACATATGAAATTAAATTATTTATTTCAGGGATTCACTTATAAACTGTGATTGCTTGTTAGTAGTGTATATATTTCCAAAGGACGTAAAAATTAAGCTTGGGCTCATACTTCAACAAATTTTAAAAATCAAAGAACAATTTGTTTTACGTGCAATTCAACAAACACAATTTATAGCAAGTCTACCTACATTAGATAAGATGATTATGGCCTTATCTTGATTTAAGTTGAAAACGACAAATAGAACATAGTTAAAGGGAGACCAGCTTTACCAGAGTTTCAAGGTAAAATTCAGGGATGTAAATAAACACTGAATCCAGTTTGCTAAGAACCAATAGCAATTGCACAACCCACATGCATGTAGCATACATTCCTCTCTGCTTCCATCGAGAGAAAAAAGACACACGGTACCTGTACAGCAAAACAAAAGAGCCAACAATGATACAGGGACTCAATTAAAAACTAATTCCACCTCTTAAAATTTATAATTTGAATTTTCATCCAAACAAATACAAGAATAAGGTATCATCTAGCTCTGATATATATATATATATCCTCCATAAATATTACAGTGACAGATATGAAATACAAAGAAACTGAAAAGAGTACAAACTTGACAAACACACACAAAAAAGCTAACATGTCCAGTTGATGTTTATTCTGGTTAAAACTAACAAGTTATCCTTAAAGTTTAGGGACATCCATTCTTTTAATTAATCTTAACAGATTGAATTTGAAAGACACGCAATTGGATAAAATAGCATTTTAACAACGTCCCCAAAATAATTGAGGCTCAAACATTAGAAGAAAAAAAACTTATTTCTCAGTCAAAGTTTTAAGGGAAAAAGTCAAACTCCAAGGAGTGATCAGGTTAGGTACAAATAAATGCACAAGTCTAGCAAGAAAAGAAACCTAAAAAAGTCCATACGTAAAAGCATAGCATTGAAGCATCCACTTGTTGGATGAAATGGTAATAAGAATCAAGATATAATGCCACAGTCATAGTCATTATCATTGCAAATCTAACATCTGCAAGGCTGCAATAACTAAAGATAGAAAAGTTTCCTTAAATCTAAGATTTCGACACTGCATAAGTATACTAGTACTTTGTTTAACATCGTAAGTGAAATACAATGTATAGCTTGAACACCTACGGACAAATCAAAAGAAAAAATGAGGACAAATTAAATAGGTGATAAGAACTGAGGCCAATATCAGGAAATGATCCATGGGAAAACAAGCTACTCACAGTCATCTTACCATGCACACTGTCTGACGCAATCAATAACTTCTTCACGATAGTTATTTCGAGTCTCCTTCAAACGCTTTAATTGCTCCTTGCAAGCTCGTTCTCGAATTTGTTTATCAGTTTCTTCCAGGAGGGATATTAATTGTGACTGATGAGACATGTAATATGATGCCTATGAAAGAAACATTTTCTCAGTTTTTCACATCAGTAAATGGGGAAAAGATGCTACAATTTCATAGGTAGAACCGTAGAGCACCAAAGTCCAAATATAAAATCACTATTTAGAGGAAACACAAATACTCAATTCCTCATTGCATATAAACAATTTTTTTCTGTCGAAGGAATTTAGAGGAAAACCATCCAAAACAAAAGAATCCTTTTGAAGACATCACCGTGTTAAGATCAATCAGCATGACCTTCAAATTCACTCAAAAAATGAATATTGTTATGACTTCAAACTTTTCAATACTACAAGACATGCAGAACATAGACTTTTAGGTTAAAGTTTAACTACATGGTCACACTACCTCAGAAGGTTAAAACAATTACAATGCAAAACAGTACACTGCCATAGCCATCAGGTCTCAGGAACACAAAAACAAATAACTAAACTAAAGTTGAATAACAAAGCCTTGAGGCTGACCAAGACTGTTTCATGTTTCAGCCAGAGCCCAAAGTTATTAACTTAAAACTTTTTGATGCATGATCCCAGTGGTCCAGCCTAATGTTACCAACCAAAGAGAAACCTATTGGTCATAGACAACACTCGGACCATTTAAAGATCATAGTCCAGACATTAAAATATGTGAAGTTGAAACATGAACAAGTTACGAAATAAAGAAAAAAAAAACTCCATGCATTATTTTGATGTACCTCTGATCTAATAAACTCTCACCTGCCTAAAGTTTGGAGCAAGGCCTATGTGATAAAGTAATAGCAAAGCATCCAGAAGTTCTTCCTCTCTTAGAGTGGCTGAAGGCAAATCGCTATCTCTGGGTACAGTCCTCATGTGCTGGACAGGGCGATAACCAAACTCCGATTCTGACTGATCACTGGAGCTAGGTTTATTCGCAATCTCATCATTCAAACTTCCTGTACTACATTCTGCAGCAACCTGAGCAGACCTTTCAGGAATAGTACTGCAGTGGTGACGGGAACTTTTAGTTGTACTTCTTATTGGATATTTTGAGCACTTCGTGAATTCCATGTCATAGCATGAGCAACAACATGGTTTCTGTTTGGTTAAATGAGTTACTCTTGTTTCTTCATCATCCATACAGCCTTCTTCCCACCGAATAACTTCTGCTTCCTGATCATGCATAGGATGTGATTTTGATAGGTGAGAGAATGATCCTCCAAGCCTAGAAATTTCAGCTCGATGTGGATCATTCGTAAGAAACAAACCTATTGGGAAACTTTGGCTGCCACCTCTATGAAGAAAACCAATATCATGACCACTGGAATCACAACTCTTCAACCACCCACAAATATTCCCCATTCCAAAGCCTTCTGATAGAAAATGGAGAATAACGGTGTATAAAGAAACAAGAACAGAATTGCTTAAAATCCCTGGAGGTGGCATACTGCGATCAGCTCCTCGATTCTTCAATAAAAGGTTCTGCACAAACGCCCTAAACACAGAACCAGGAAACTGGGGAGGTGATAAAGGAGGTATGAACTGTATGACTAAGAGACAAAGGTCCCTATGCTTTTCCTCGATCTGGAAGAGGGAGCAAAATAAAAGAAAAACAAATTATTAGATTAAGATAAAGGCGTTTACGGATTTAAAAACATTCATCGAACAGTTAAATACAATGACTGTTTCCCAGCAGAAAGGGGGCACGAATGTTAAAGTTCTAAGTGAGAGGCAAACCTTAGTAACTGCGTCCGATAGAGCTGTAGTTGTCAACAGCATGCTGCTTTCAGTGGATACATCCTCACAACCAGGCCACCAAACAGAAGGAATCATGCACTGAAGGTCCTGCTTATTAGGACTCTTCCGTGATAGAAAGCCTTCGAATAAGAAATCAAAATCTGATGATTTCCACCATAACACCATCAATTGTTCCCGTCTAAATAAATGGCATACCAATGCAAGATAAGAATATGATCCTGAATATGGGCATTCTGTCAGAACCAATGATGCTGTCTTGCAAGCACATGAAAGAGCGTTTATAAGGTGCTCGAACATAACATGTGATCCTTGGAATTCTAGAAAGACATCAAGTACTCTATCCAAACTCAACCAATCATGTGGTGCCCGTACTCCAAATATCCCCATAAAGAACAACAAAAGAGGACCCCACCCAATGTACTCAGCACCTCGACAATCTGCTTCAACTACAGAGAAGAACTCTTCGCATATCCCACGACAAACAGGATAAAATAGTTCTTCAAGTGATACAAACCTCTTCAGTCTCCTCAATTTTTCAACTGAAGAATGCTCAGCATGCTCCACAGATTGCGTATCCCACAGCCTGGATAGGCAGAGCAGCAATTGCTTCGCAAAAGAGGTAGAAGAAGGAGGTTCTTGAAGAGGAAGGTATCCATCAATAGGGTATTTAAAGGGGCGAGCACCAAAATTCAATTCACACCGTTCACCCTGAGAAAGAGAGACAGCAGGATAATATCCAAGTCCAGGTTCCATTTTCCGAATGCCAGAGAATGCTAGACCAAGAGAAACACCGTTCCTATAGAATGAAATCTCATCATGAGCCAAGTCTAAACAGCATCCAATGACATCACCTGCCACCCATGGCTGTCCATATGGCTCAGCTTCCTTGTTCCATTTGCTAATTCTTCTGCCATCAAATGCATATGAATCATCAGCATCACCTACACCCTTATGGTCCGTAAATGGACAGGAAATAGTAGCCCATCCAAGCTGTTGTATACCAGAAGTCTCCAAAATTACTTCATACATCCATTTCCCTTTCCAAACACAAGCATTAGCCCTGGCGCTACTGAACACAGCTAAGCTCTCTAAAAGCAACGGCGGCTTAACAATTCTAATTTCACCACAAATACTGAATTCTTCAAGACCAACGACATCAGATCCAGAGCCATTATCGAAAACACAAATCCCATCCCTGTTACTTACCAAAGAATCAGAGGCTGAACACAAGTGGTTCTTTATGATCGAACGAACTAGACTGCTGTCAACAGGACCATTCAATGGACCAAGTGATTTATTGGGAAGCCCAAATACATATTCAAGAGCACGCTCCACAGATTGCTGACCAAATTCATCAGAATATGATATAAGGCGGGGTTTCGACGGATTTTCCTTCCCATCCCCACTATTCAATATAACAGCCAAACCAGAAGAAAGCCCACCAATCCGGAGACTATTTTCTGCCATTCCCAATAACAAGAAACAATATACGCCAGAAATTTAACTCAACATCCAAATCCTTGTCCACCCAATAATCAAGTATATACTTCAAACGCACATAAATTTCATGAGCCTTGCAATAATTTCCCACCCAGAAACTGCAAAATTTGCAACTCATTTCAATATAAATGCACTATGAACCCCGAATAAGAAAAAACAGATAAAATTAACAAAATCAACAAGAATAACAAAATGAAATCGAAACTAAATTAAGCTCGCCCTGTCATAAAATAAATAAATTCTCAGTTCCTAAAATCCTCATTTCCCCTATGCCTTGTCTCTCGAAACTGAAGAAAATAACATCCCCAGATATTGAAATTCGAAAAAAAAGAGGAACTTACGTGCGCGCGTACTAAGTTTGAATCACAACTAGAAATTGGAAAGGCGGCTGTCTGGAGCTAGGGTTTTCATGCCATTTAGAGATTGTAAAAAAAGAGAGAAATATAATAATTTGATAATTAGAGGGAGAGAGAGAGAGAATAGGAAAAATCAAACAGCGGTTTTTGTATTTATTTTTATATTATTTTGCTTTTTCCGATGAAAGGGAAGGAAGAAGAAACGGAGAGTGTGGACTTTTCCTTTTATTTTCCGTTACCCTCAGGATTTTCCCTTCCTATTTATTGCCCAAAGAGTTTGGAGAAAAGTGAACCGGGTCGAACCAGGAGGCTGCGCTCCGCAAGCCATCAAAAGCTGACTCGAGACTGCTGATGGTACGCGTGGCCGACACGTTGCATTAGCTGCTCCTGCTATGCCCCCTTTTTGAGTTGCCTCACGGGTTTCTGTATTTGGGTCAATGGATTAAAAAACTTGCCTACGGTTGCTCCTACACATATTAGAGAATCACTCTTTTTTTATTCTCTTTTTCTTCGCATTAGTTAAATTTTATTTTTATCCAATAATCTTAATATTTGTGAAGGGAGTGAACTGATATCGATTTATAATAAATTGTAAGATTTATTATTTAAATTATTCGATCAATAAATTAAAAGATAATTATTTAATGTATTATCCTTAAATTTTATTTTCACATAAGAGTTTCTAAAACCGTCACATATCTTTTTAAGAGCCTTAAACTCTAACCTCTACATTCTAAACTTCATAAAATTTATTCACAAATACTAAAACCTAATCACAAACATTAAAAACCTCTAAAAACTATTCGTAAGTGAAAAACAAGTTTTTCCATCGTCAGTGATAGAATACTTTCCCTAAATTAAATACATATAGTTTTCACAATTACCTTAGTTTTTGGTTTTAGTGATTTAATTTAGGGTGTAGAGTTTAAAAATTAATGATAATTGTTAGAATTTAGGGCTTAGAGCTTAGTGTTTATGTTTTTAGGGTAATATGGTGGGAGTTTATGTTTTAACATATAAATCCCAAATTCTAACACACCACTGCACACCACTAACGTAACACATCATTGCACATCATTAAATTTTTAATGAATCTTAAATTATTATTAAAAATCTCTAAAGATTAAACATGTAATTAAATTTATTTTAAAACAAAATTAGAATTTTGATTTAATAAATCATTTTATATCTGTTTTATAGTATTTGTTAATTAAAATATTAGAATAAAATCATCCATCATTCACAAACCCTAGCCTAACAAACTTTTTTCCTTCTAAATACCTTCGAAAATAAACAAACGAACACACCTTATATTATTAAGGACTCCAGGATTGCAAAGCATGGTTGTTAATCTTATTGGGTGCTTTGGTGTAAATTTGGAAAATTTGTACGACGGACGTCGTACACCACTGGACACTACTAACGCAATATACCGTTGAACACCATTATTTTTTAATAAAAATTAGAAATATGAAGAACTCGAATTATAATTAAAATTATTTTAAAAAATAAAAATTAGATTTAATAAAGTTTTTATATTTTTATAATATTTTTAATTGATATGTTAGAATTAAATATCCTAAATTCTTCTCAATATCATAAACCCAATCCTTAAATCATAGCGGAATCTGGATTCCTTGAAATCCCTTTCAGTTCTTGTTTACGAACAATGTTGCGTATCATGATGTGCATCATCAGCTCTACGGTGGCAAATACAACTTTGCTCAGTCGTTCTTTCCGTTTTGAGACAAAATATTGGGAATATATATGGATTATAGGGTGGAGAAAAGAGAGGGAGGAGGCTTCCGGTTGTGACCTATTAAGGCGAGCAAGGATTAATCACTGCTTGCTTTGGGACTTGGAGGAATTTCTTGGTTGCAGGGTTCATCTGGGGAGATAATTGTACAAAGTTATAAATTAGGGTTTACGATATTAAGAAGATTTTAAAATATTTAATTCTAACATATCAATTAAAAGTATTATAAAAAATAAAAAAGTTTATTAAATATATATATATTTTAAAATAATTTTAATTATAATTTGAATATTTTAAATTTTTATTAAAAAAATAATAACGTTTGATGATATATTACGTTAATAATATTCAACCGTGTCTGATATGGTGGTAGACTCATCCGTGATTTTGAGAAAGTACCTACTTTAACCACTTAAACATGAATCATCGTCGACCGATTATGCGCCGTAGCGGGAATTCCCTTGAACACACTTGACTGCCACATATTCCCTTAAAAACAGAGAAACTATTTGCAAATCCCATTATTTTACAGCCCACGCGCCGTTGCCGCCGTCTCTGGCGACCAATTATCGGATCTGTCTGAGTTCACTTTCAGTATAACATTAAATTATTCGAAGGTAAAGACATATTTCTGACGATTAAAGAAAAAAGTTTTAATTAACCGAAAGTTTTTTTAATCACTTTTGGCTTAAGAAAACCTTGGGTTAAGGCTAGGGTTTGTAGATGAAAGAGGATTTGATTATAATATTTTAAGTAATAAATAATATAAAATAAATATGAATAGTTTACTAAATTAAAATTTTAATTTTGTTTTGAAATAATTTTAATTACATGTTTAAGTCTTAAGTATTTTTAATAATAATTTTAAAATCATTAAAAATTTAATAGTATATAACAGTGTGTTGCGCTAATGATGTATAACAGTATGCATCGCCCATTTTAAAATTTTCCAAAAAAGTAATACCTTAAACTAAGTATAAATGTGTTCATATTTAGTGCAAGACAATACTTTATTATACATAAATGATATATGATAAGATAATACAATATAAAAAGGACGAATAAAATGAATATATAAATTATTTTATCTGATTTTGATTATTTTTTGGCTGTCCTTATCAATCATTCTGTGTGATATCATATGATTAATTCTGATAGTAAGCAACCGAATTATTTCAGCAAACTATGAATAGTAAAAATTCTTTTTCCGTTTTTTTATTTGATAGCAAAAATTCTTTAATTGTGGAACTTTTGTACCAACTTGATCTGTCCACCTTGAAATGTAATATCAATGTTGGAATATGTTAATGTTAATATCTTTTTAAATGAATTTAAATAAACATTCCTAAAATTTATAAATGAACTATTTATGGCTGTGAAAAAAATCTATGAAAACAAAGTGAAGAAATTGTAAAAATAATATTTTAAAAATAGTATCGACGTCTTATAATCATTATATTTATAAAATTTTATTAATTTTTCATTTAAATTACTATAACTGTATTCAAAACATTGATATATATTGGGAAAGTTTAGTAAATCGAAGTTTTTCAACTACACAATAAGGATCTTTTTAATTACACTGTATTTTTTTTTTAACAATAGTGAAAATTTGGATTTCATTAAGAATAAGTAAAGATATGATAAATACAACATACTCAAATCGTAAAAAAAATTATTGAAACTAATTTTATCAAGAAAATTTTTGAATAAATAAAATTAAAACATGTAAATTCAAAAATACAAATAAAAAATATTGAACTTTCTTATAAATATATCATTCATTTTCTACAAGAAAATCAACAATCATCATGAAAATCTCCGTGTCTCTTCTAACTAGAGGTTACATTGATGTATGAGTCGAGATTGAGAAAAATAATTTTGCATATTGCTCCGCTAATTGTTATGATTTGTCGACAAAATATCGCTTGACAAAAGATTAAGTACTCTGTATGTCAATTCAGGAAATAATATCAAGGATATGTCTTTTTACGTGCAAATATATACGGTCAACAAGTAATAAAGTAGTGAGTTTAGTATCGTCTCCACAGGGATTAAGAATTAATTGTCACGATTAATACTGGTGAAATGGAAAATAAAGGTGATGACAATTGATTGAGGGAATGAGTAAAATAAAAGAATTAAAGAAATAAAAAATGATAAAGAAACTGACGTGAAGATCAAGGTAGATTGGCAAATAACTGGTGTAGCAATGATTGGAAAGCTTGTCAAAGGATGTTTGGGTTTTACGCCAATAAAGACAGCAATTAGTAACATTAAACTCCGATTTTATTACCGAGCAGATTTAAAGTTAGTATTGCCTCTGTCGATGGCAATACCCTAAGTTAAATACTCTCAACACCTATATGTCTATAGCAAGTTTTCAAACAACTAACTTGGTGAAGTTTCAATCTTTACTCTTAAGGGGTAGAATCACTTCAGGTGTAAGTTCATCTACTTGAATATCTTATGTCGAAGTTTATCTCCTTATTATTTGGCAATTAATCCTTATCTCCTAAGTCTGTTAAGATATTAGGGGATAATAAGCATTCAATGCCAACTGTCGTATGGCATAAAATATATAAAATGTAAGCACATGTGAAATAGACAATAATGCCAAAGTATGTAATTATTAAAAATTGAAAATACTAAGCGTTCATATCAAACACCCATGACTGGGAAACCAACAACAAATCATTGTTTTGATTCATCATCACAAAAACCAAAATTAAATAAAAAGAAATGAAACAAAAGAATGAGATATTTCGATGCAGCCCTTCAATGGATCCAGAGCTCTCGCGAAACTTCCCAGGTTGCTTCTACCCTTCTCTTCTCCTCACGACTCCAGCTTTCCCTTGGTTTATTCTTAAACGCATTTATATAGGCGCAGAGGAAGCCTTAATTAGGGTTAGGGTTGAGCCCCAAATTTTCGATGCCACAATCCTTGGACTCGACATTTACAAGTTATAACAACCAGGGCTGAAGTGTCTCTGACTTAGTGCGATTTTTTGGGGATCGTCCTTCATTCTTTTGACAACCAAGCTTGGCATTCTCCTATTACTTTTACTAACTACGCTCGACATTTCCTTCATGCATCTACTTGCTCTCGTCATGTCGATCCTGCACACCACGACAAGAAAAAACCATTTACTCTAGCAATAAAACTATACATTTTTAACTTCTAGATGCAAATGCATGAATTTACTGGCAAAATAGACTAATATGTACCTAAAGTCAAGCAATATTATGGCAATATATGCATGAGAAGTACACCTTTTGAGAAGTTAACATGATTGCATTGACAAACTACCACAAAAGGAGATCTAAACATATTTTGTTGAGATATTTGTTTTGATGTAACAAATGAAAAAAATTTATAAGAGTTTTTGGCTTGTATACATGTTTAAATACTCAAATATGTAAAAAATGGTCAGTCGTACCAGTACAGCCCTCAAACGTATCGATATGAGCTTGCTTTTAGAATTTTCGAAAGGAATTATGGTACCAGTACGAGACATCACGTACCGATACCCCTTGTACCGCATCGATACGAACGTATCACGTACTGGTATGCATATCTTAAATGTTACAACGATTATTTTTTTGGTAGGTACTGATACCCGAAGCCCGCATACCGATACTGACCTGGCCAGACTATATTTAATACTGAAAATTAAGTCCCTAACGGATCCAAACCACCCCAATGGCCATAAATGAATAGTAGTTCATTCCACACTTTAAAAGAAGACTTGAGACACTTGAAGATGGTTAGAGAAAACATCCAAGCATAATGATTAACGGAAATTGTCTTTAAGTCTTATTTCTTCATTTCTCTTGTATATAATGTATATAGAGTGCTTAATTGTCTTTATCTTTTGTACTATTGTAAGCTTAAATATTTGTGTAAACATCCACCTTGTGAGATATTCAATTTACTAAACAAACCTTGTAAAAGAGAGATGTTCTAGTTTAGCCTAAGGAAAAACTAGAGTGATTCTATCTTAGCCATTTAAAAGATAGGGTTGTAAAGGTTATCCCTTAAGCTTGTAAAAAGAAAGAATTCATAGTAGTGAATTGGAAAATTCCTTAGTGGTGTGCTAAGGTAGTGGATGTAGACTCGGTTGTGTAGTCGAACCACTCTAAAATCATCATGCAATATTGTCCACTATTTTTCAGTTTTAGGCAATTCATTCGGGAAGCAAACTCAACCCTCTTGGCACAATCGGTTGGAGTGTACCGATCCTTTCAATTAGTATCAAAGCCTAGTCTCCATCAAAGAACTAACATCCGAGAGTAAAGATCGATTGCTTGAAGTTCACCGATTCAATTTCTCAAATGGCAAGCAGTTCTACAATGATTTCATTCGAGAAAAGTCACTCTATCATGTGTCATCTCTTTAAAGGATAAAGTTACTTCCAATGGAGCTATATCATGAAATATTTCATCCGAGGCTTCAACTTTGACATGTGAATGATTATCGAAGATGGACATTTGGAAGCTCCTAAGAAGAAGAAGAAAATGAGTGTCAAAGACACAAAGAATGACCAACTCAATGCAAAGGCTATGCACATTCTTCTTTTTGTCCTCAATGAAGAGATTTCCAAAAAGGTCCCCTCATTCAAAAGTGCCAAAGAAATTTGAGAGAAGCTTGAGAAATTCTATGGGAGAGAAGAGAAGAAAGATGAAGTTTCGTCAAATGCAAACCTTCTTTCATCAAAGGTGGATGGTGTTATGGCTCTCGACGAGTTCAAGGTATCTTCTAACTCAAATAAATTAAATTCATATTCTTTTGATGAGTTACAAGATGCATTTGATGAATTATTTTTGAAATTTGAGACCATGAATTACAAATTTAAGAAAATGATTTCAAAACTTCAATTTGAAAATGATTTTCTTTTGAAAAAAAATGGATTTTGAAAACCAAAATGAGATTTTGAAAAATGATTTAGAGTTTTTAAAAATAAGCAATGGAGTTTTGGAAAAAGAAAATCTTGATTTAAAGGTTAAGCTTGAAAGCTTAACAAAAGAAAATGAAAATGTTTCAAATAATTCATCTCATCCCATAATGACAAAATGTTCACACGGTCATTATCATGGTCATTCTATGCATACTTGTCCTATAAAGAAAAAAAAAACTTATAGTATCAGACAAGTATGGGTTCCTAAGGGAACTAGGGACATTGAAACTAATATCAAAGGATCCAAAGCAATTTGGACACCAAAAATCAGGTAAATGTCTCTTGTAGGTGTGTTGGAGCAATGACAAGAAAAGCAAATATATGAAAATGCTCTAGTCACACAAGTGAAGAAGATGGGTAACCTCTAATCTAAATGTATTTGATTATAAATCATTTGGTTGCCTATTTTGTTGATAAATGTTCATGCATCATTGATTATTTATTTATAAGTGCATGACATTTTATGATGCTTTATGCATATGAATCATATTGTTTCATTCATATGTTTGCATAAATTTTTAAAAGTCTTGGATAAATTAAATTTTATGTGTTTTTAAATTGATTTGATTTAATGGTGAAATTCAATCTCTTGTGTTAAATTTTAAAAATAAATGGAATGATTTGATTAAGGGGGAGCTTTTGATTTTAAAAGTTTTATCTTATTCTCCATTGTTATTTTTACACCAACAATTGATATTTTCTATCAATTGGTACTAAATTTACAACGATTGGTATCAACCTTTCAACAAATTAGTATTTTGAACTTAAATGTGATTTCAAACTTAGTTTTAAAATTATTTTTGACATAACAAAAAGGGGGAGAGATGTGTTTGAAAAAAATTAGCTTTCAAAAAGAAAAATGGGGAGCGTTAATATTATCTCAAAATACTCTTTTTCAAAAATTATTTTCTTAAGGGGAAGCAATTTCAAAAATAATTTTTCAAGGTATTTTGTTATATCAAAAAGGGAGAGATTTTTGAGATATTTGTTTCGATATAACAAATGAAAAAAGTTTTTGTAAGAGTTTTTGGCTTGCATACATGTTTAAATACTCAAATATGTCAAAAACGATCAGTCGTACTGGTACAACCCTCAAGCGTATTGATACAAGCTTGCTTCCAGAATTCCAGAAAGGAATTATAGTACCGGTACGAGACATCGCGTACCGATACCCCTTGTACCGTACCGATACAGATGTATCGCGTACCAGTACGCACAACTTAAATTTTGCAATGGCTATTTTCTTTTTGGCAGGTACGATACTCGAAGCCCGTGTACCGATACCAACTTGCCCAGACTGTATTTAATGATAGAATTCCTTAACGGCTCTAAACTACCCCCAACTGCCATAAATGGCTAGTAGCTCATTCCACATTAAAAAAAAAGACTTGGAACACTTGAAGATGGTTAGAGAACACATCCAAGCATAATGATCAAGAGAAATTGTCTTTAAGTCTTATTTCTTCATTTCTCTTGTATATAGTGTATAGAGAATGCTTAATTGTTTTTATCTTTTGTACTCTTGTGAGCTTAAACATTTGTGTAAACACCCACCTTGTGAGGTATTCAGTTTACCAAACAAACATTGTAAAAGAGAGAGGTTCTAGTTTAGCCTAAGGAAAAACTAGAGTGGTTCTGTCTTAGCCATTGAAAAAATAGGGTTGGCAGCCATGGCAATGGTGCTGGTGTTATCACACCACATCTTAGGCAAATCATTCAATTGCACTCCCATCTCTTGCAATAGATTGTGGACCCACATTAATTCAGAAGTTGCATCAGCTAAATTTCTGTATTCGGCCTCGGTTGTAGACCGTGAGACAGAACATTATTATTTTTAATTCCAAGAAAGCAAGTGGTCACCATAATAGACAATACCCAGGAATAGCCTTCTATCATCCTCGTCACTTCCCCAATCCGCATAAAGAAAACAACACGATTGGGAAGATTATTTGGTTGGGCAGAGAACCACAACCCAAACTCAAGTGTCCCTTTAAGATATCAAAAGATTCGTTTGACTGCACACCAATGCATGACAGTGGGGCATTGCATATATTGTGCAACCTTATTTACGACATACGATATATCCGGGCGGGTATGACATATATACAGCAAAGTTCCAACTATACTACGAAACTTAGTAACTTCAGTAAAAATTTCACCATTGTACTTACTAAGTTTCGGCGAAATAACCATGGGTGTATCAACTGGTTTAGCATCGCCCATTTGTGTCCTTTCAAGCAAGTCTACTTTGTACTTCCTCTGTGTAAGGAACATTTCACCATTTTGAGCCAAGACTTGAATGCCTAGAAAATAGTCAATGGCACCAAGATTCTTCAACGAAAATTGATCATGGAGCTGTTGCTTAACCTGCGCAATGTGAGCTTTAGAATTACCAGAAATTAAAATATCATCAACGTAAACAATGACGTAAGTAATCACATCTGCAGCTGTGTAATTGAACAGTGACGCATCAGCTAATAAACATTGAAACTGCAATTTCAAAAGAAAACTTTTGAGCTTAAAAAACCAGCTCCTCGAGGCTTGTTGTAAGCCATATAATGCCTTCACAAGTTTGCATACAAGAGGAACTCCATTCTGACTTTTTTTTGTTTAAAGCCGGGAGGTTGCTGCATAAACACTTCTTCATACAGATCTTTCAAAAATGCGTTGTTAATGTCCACTTGATGCACAACCCACTTATTCGAGACAGCTAAAGAAATCAACACATTGATAGTGAGAGATTTAATCATGAGAGATTTAATCACCGGATTAAACGTATCAGTGAAATCATATCCGGGAACTTGAGAGTATCCCTTTGCTACTAATCAAGCCTTGCAGCGATTTACTGATCCATCCTCATTCCTTTTATCTTAAATAGCCACTTGTAGCCGATTGTTTTGCGTTCAGCTGGAGCTTCAACTAACTCTCATGTGCCATTAGCCAATAATATCGAGTACTCAGCCATAACAACGTTCCTCCATTCAACATGCTCCATGGCTTCATGTACATTCTGTGGCACATTACCACAGTTCATCAAGTAGACTTTGGGTTTAAAAATCCCATCTTTACTACGAGTTAGCATGAAGTGCTTGCTTCTCAGTAAATTTGTATTTGCGACTACAGCTGGTACTATACTGTGATCTTCATTCGTATGCAGAATAGTAGTTGTTTCCTCTTGATTTAAGGAATATACTTCTTCTGAAGCAGCAATGCCTTCTGCCATGGGATGTGCATTTGCAGTCATCGAGTATTCAGCAAAATTTCCTAACATAGGTGAGGCAGGACCACTTACAACCTCTCGAGCAACTGGTACTGAAGAATTTTGCACTAATTCTGTAGGAACAGACTGATCAGCTACTGGAATTGCATCTGAAGAGGACCCAGATTCATCTTAAAAATTCACCCTTGGTTCCTCAAGAACAGGTTGATTAGTTGCTGGAGTTGCACCTAAAGAGGACTCAAATTTAATTTGAAAATTAACCCCTAGTTCCTCAATGATAGGTTCATTTGGACTTGTAGAATGCTCTCTAGGGCCTGGAAAATTGGACACTGATTCAGACTAAAAATCAATTGAACGCTGAACTGGTTTAGGAGAAGAACCTGTTGCAAACGGAAATAGATGCTCATCAAATTTCACACGTCGTGTAATATAAATTTTACATTGAGTGTCAAGACACTGATAACCCTGATGCTTTGGAGAGTAGCCCTAAAAAGTACACTAGCGAGACCGAAAGTCCAACTTTTGTTTACTATATGGTCGAAGATATGGATAACAAGCACATGCGAAAGAAATTGTAGTATGATTTTCTTCCAGTCAGCTTCTCATAAGGAGATACGTTGCAGATGGCACGAGAAGACAATCGATTGATGATATAAGTTGCACTCAATACTGCATGAGACCAGTACTTTAAAGGGACCGAAGCTTGCGCGAGAATACATAAAGCAGTTTCAATTATCTGATGGTGTTTTCTCTCTACGACACCGTTTTGTTGTGACGTATGTGAACACGTAACACGATGTTGAATTCCTAGCGCACTTAGCTTAGCTACAATGGCTTGAAACTCGCCCCACCATCAGATTGAACAACTTTAATAGTAGAAGAAAATTGCATTTTTACTAAAATAAGAAATGCATCAAACACAGCAGAAACTTCACTCTTGTTTCTAAGAAAATATGTACATCAACTCCTAGTACACATGTCTACAAAGGATATATAATAACGAAAGCCTGCAGATGCAACTGGAGCAGGCCCCCAAACGTGTAGATCATATCCGAGTATTAGAGTAGTAGAGTTCTGATTTAATTAGGTGTTTGTAATGTAGTAGGAGTTTTATTTTCTTAAAAGATAAAGTTTAACTTAACTAAGGAGTTAGAGTTTAACTTAATTATTGTATTGCAATTAGTTCTTTAAAAGGAACTAACTTTCTGTAATTATTTCAGAATTATTCAATATCAGAGAAATAACTTTTCTCTTAATCTTACATGGCATCAGTAGGTTTCAATCTTTAACCTAATGGCAAAATCTTCTTCATCCAAAGTCATTTCAGGGGGAGAAATCAATTCCTACATTGATATTTTTCAAGATTCTACCACTTCTTCCGTAACATGCCATAAACTACGGGGTCCTAATTATCTACATTGGTCCCAATCAGTGAAGCTGTCATCACTGGTAGAGGAAAGCTTGGCTATATCACAGAAAAAGTGAATAAGCATGCTTCGATAGATCCAGCATATGAAAAGTGGTAGCAAGAAAATAGTGATGTCTTTATTAATCAACACAATGACACCAATTATTGGGGGTAACTTTCTCCTATATGAGATTGCAAAAGACGTATGCAATGTAGTCCAAGAAACTTATTCTAGTTCATACAATATTTCTAAACTGTTTGGAATTGAATGCCAGGCTTCTAACCTGAAACATGAGGATATGAATGTCACCATCTAATACAATACTCTAACAAGACTATGACAACAAATTGATCTCTATGAGTCCAATGACTAGACCAACGCAGAAGATGATATTATTTACAAGAAAAAAATTGTCTATTTTTTTTCTTCAATTCTTGAATGGTCTAAATAAATGGTTAGATGATGTAAAAGAAAGAATCCTGAGTATCAAATCTCTTTCTTCTATTCAAGAAGTTTTCTCTGAGGTAAGAAGAAAATAGAGCATACAATTTTTTATGCTGATAGATTTACCTACGAGTGATAATTCTGCACTTCTTACACATGCAATATCTACCAGCAAACAAAAAAGAAAAAAAACCCATGATGTGATCATTGCAAAAAAATAGGACACCTTCAAAAAAATTGCTAGAAATTGCATGGTAAGCCAATAGGAGAAGAAACCAACCAACATCTAATACAGTAACAACAAAAAGTTTAGTTAGTTTCAGTAAGTAGCATATTGTAGATTTGCAAAAACTTCTCTCTTAGATGACACCAACACCTGATTCTCCTACTCAAACTGGTTGTGTTTCTTGTCTATAAACTTTTGCTAAGCATTTATGGATAGTGGATTCTGGTGCTACTGACCATATGACAGGGTATAAGATTCTTTTCTTTCAACTTAATGAGAAGCAATGTTTAAGAGATGTTAAAATAGTTGAATAACAATATCTCTTTTCTTTATTTTATATGTTCTTAATTTAGAGTGCAACATGTTGCCAGTAAGCAAATTGTGCAATAATCTTAAGTATTCTACTATAATTAATGCTACTGGTTGTGTGTTTTAGGAAGTGGATTCATGGACATAGATTGACATTGCTAAGTTGTGTTGTAGACTTTACATCATTGAAGGCCTTCCCCCTAAGAGACAAGTCCAACCAAGTTGCACATTTTCTTTATCCTTGAATACTTCAATTTTAGGTTCTAGTGATGTTTTATTATGGCATTTCAGACTTAGACACTCAAATTTTATTTATCTTCAAAAATTGTTTCCAAATTTATTTATTAATAAATATCCTTTATCCTTTTCTCGTGATGTATGCAACTTGCAAAACACAAACGATCACCCTATCCTCCTTCATCTTATAAGGCTTCTACACATTTTTCTTTAATACATAGTGATATTTTGGGTCCTACTGTTAAGAATGTTAATGGGCTAGGTGGTTTGTCTCCTTTATAGATGATCATACTAGAATCATTTGAACTTTCTTGATGAAAAACAAATCTAAAACTAAAAATATCTTCAAAGCTTTCTACTTAATGGTAGAAAATCAATTTAATAGTAAAATTAAGACTCTTAAGAGTGACAATGGGAGTAAATTTTTCCATAATGAGTAAGTTTTTCAATAATACTTTAGGTTTTTTTAAGACAATGGTATCATTCACATAAGTTCCTGTGTAGATACTTCTCAATAGAATGGAGTGGCTGAAAGAAAAAATTGACATCTCTTAGAGGTTGTTAAATCCTTACTATTATCCTCTAATGTTTCTCATCTTTTCTAGGGAGAGGCTTTACTTTATGCCACTTTTCTTATAGACATGTTACCTAGCAGGATTTTGGGATTCAAAACTCCTAAGGAAATTTTTCTTCAAACCTTACCTTTTTTTTAAACCTGTCTTGTAGTTTGCCTCTAAAAATATTTGGTTCAATTGTCTTTGTTCATATTCATAAGCAGTTTTGGGGAAAGTTAGATCCTAGGCCAATTAAATGTGTTTTTCTAGGATATTCTAACAATAAGAAGGGATTTAAATGTTACTCCCCTATACATAGAATTTTTTTATTTCTATGGATGTCACATTTCATGAATATATGCCTTATTTTTCAGATTATAAAATTCAGAGGAAGAGATGAGATGAATTTCAGTCTCCTAATATCAATTTACCACTAACTGAACCAAAGCATGTTCGAAATAACCCTATTCTAGAACTTGTTTCAAATCCTATTCCAGAACCCATAACACCTATGACTGAAAACATTAACTACTACACCTAATGTTTTTTCAGAGAACCAATTTGAAACTAAGGAACTTATTGTCTATACAAGGAAGAAAAAAAGGCCTACTTAGGAAACTACACAAACTATGACTACTCAAAAAATGGAACCAATTCCACTATCCTTAGAGGATGAAGGTATGAAAAATTTAAATGATATTGTTGATGCTTTCATTGATACATCTGACTTACCTATTGCTTAAAGAAAAGGTGTCACGAAATGTACAAGTCATTAAATCCAGAGATATGTGGCCTATGGGAAATTAATGCCATCTTTTAAAGCCTTTACTACTAAAATTGACAAAGTGTAGATTCTTAAAGCCATGTATAGAGCATTACAAGATCCTAGGTGGAAGAAAGTTGTAGAGGATGAAATTCAGGCTTTAGAGACAAACAAGACTTGGATGATGACTGATTTACCTCTTGGGAAAAAGGCAGTAAGATGTAAATGGATTTTTACAATAAAGTACAATTCAAATGGAGGCATTAAAAGGTTTAAAGAAAGGCTGGTTGCAAGGGGATTTATTTTGTCCCATGGGATTGATTATCAGGAAACATTTGCCCATGTAGCAAAATTCAACACTGTAAGGATTCTCTTATCTATTGCTGCAAACCTAGACTGGCCACTTCATCAACTTGATGTGAAAAACACATTCTTAAATGGGAATTTAGAGGAGGAAGTCTACATGCATAGGCCAGTTAGTCTAAGTGGTAGTACGGACCAAGTGTGTAAGATAATGAAATCATTGTATGGCCTAAAACAATCACCTCGGGCTTGGTTTGATAGATTTACTAAAGCCATCTTGAATTTTGGTTATTATCAATGTCAATCTGACCATACTTTATTTATAAAGATTTTTTTAGAGAATAAAAAACTATATTAATAGTCTATGCTGATGACATAATCATCACAGGTGATGATGACCAGGAAATAAGAAAGCTAAAAAGGTTCTTGGCCATTAAGTTCAAAGTAAAGGACTTGGGATATTTGAGGTACTTTCTTAGAATAGAATTAGAAAGGTCAAACTCTGAAATTGTAATAAACTAGAGAAAATACATCCTGGACCTTCTTTCAGAAACATGAATGCTAGGGTGCAAGCTTACACGGACACCTATAGAGTCAAACCTAAAATTTAGAACTGATGACCAATGAGTTCCTAAAAACAAGGAACAATACTAGAAACTAGTGGGTAAGCTAATTTATTTATCACTCACCGAGCTGACATTACTTTTTCATTGAGTGTTGTCAGCCAGTTCATGAATGATCTTAAAGAAGAATACCTAGAAGTAGTAATGAGGATCCTGAGATACTTGAAGATGACTCCAGGACACGAGATGATTTTCACTAAAAATAACAGCAAAAAGATAGAGATCTTCATAGATACAAGCTGGGCAGGTGAGCTAACAGCTAGAAGATCTACTAGTGGCTATTATGCTTGAGTATGGGGAAATTTGGTGACATGGAAAAGCAAGAAACAACAAGTAATTTCAAGAAGTAGTGTAGAAGTAAAATTCAGAGCATTGGAAAATGGAATCTATGAAGGAATTTCAATTCAAAGGCTCCTATCAGAATTAAAATTAAATTATAGTAAAGAGTTTGAGATCTACTGTGATAATCAATATGCAATCAGCATTGCAAAGAATCCAGTGCACCATGACAGAACCAAATATGGAATTGGAAATGCACTTCATATCAGAGAAAATCATGAATGGGGTGGTTAAATTGAATTTCATCCCAACACAAGAACAATCGGAATATATACTTACTAAGGCACTTCCAAGAAATACCTTTGACAAACTTGCATTCAAGTTAGGACTATACAATGTCTACTTACCAGCTTGAGGGGGAGTGTAGAACATATTCGAGTATTATAGTCATAGAGTTATGATTTAATTAAGAGTTTGTACTGTAATAGGAGTTTTATTTTCCTAAAAAATAGAGTTTAACTTAACTAAAGAGTTTAGAGTTTAACTTAACTACTGTATTGTGATTAGTTCTTTAAAAGGAACTAACTTTCTGTAATTATTTCAGAATTATTCAATATCAAAGAAACAACTTTTCTCTCAATCTTACAAAATGTCCATCTATACAAGTTCAAAGGGTACTTCATATTCAGTGTTAGAAGGCCAAAAAGAACGTTCATGTGCTTTCCCTATCTAACAAGCTTCACACACTGTCTTCTTGTCAAGAGAGATGTCTTTATTCAACGTCGAACGAAGAACTTCAGGTGACAGATGCCCTAGCCTCTTGTGCCAAATCCAATAAGCTAAGGTATCTTTATTAACTGTTGTGCTACAAGCTGAAAGAGATTGAACTACTGGTCGAATGGGAAAAATTATGTTGTGAGGCTCGAACGATTAACCGAGTAGCCAAGAAGGGGATGAATTAGATTTTTGCTTTGGTGGATGAATGGCTAAGAAATAAAAATATTGACACAATTATTTATAGTGGTTCAATTACTCAGCTGAGTATACTTCCACTACCTTAGCTATCCACACTAAGGATTTTCTACAATCTATTAATTTGTCTTTCCTTTTTCCGAGATCAAGAAGATAACCCTTACAACAAAGACTTATACCCCAAAGTCTTGAGACACTCTCTTACAAAGAGAATACAAATTAGCAAACAATAAAAAACCTCTATAGGCAAATGTGTTTGTAATTCTAAGCACTCACTCAAATCCTAATACTTGAGCATATATAACAATTAAGTTCACAAGTGTGTTCTACAAAGAAATATGACAAAAATAAGCTCTAGAACAATTCTCTAACATTGAATGTTGGTAGTTGGTTTCTTTTTTTCCATGGCCACTGACTGAGTCTCCTCTAAGAAGTTTGTGGCCATTACTAGCCGTTGGGGACTTTAATTCTAGCAATAAATGTACTTTTGGGCTCAGCAATATCGGTATGCGTACAGGGCATTGGTACACTTGCTCAAAATAGAAAGAGCCGTTGGGCATTTTTACACTGGGTATCGGTATGCTATACAAGCGTATTGGTATGACCCATAGGGTATCTGTACAGCTAAGCCTGTACCGATACACCTTTTGGCTACTGAAATTTTCTAAAACTCGAGGACAAAGGGGCGTATCGGTACTCAAAAATTAGTATCGGTGTGAGAACTTTAGGTATCGGTACGGGTCTAACTGTACCGATACTCAGGGCATGTTTTTGATACTTTGGCTATTTAAAATTATTTAAAACATGTTAAAAACCCTTTGAAAAACTTTCAAATATATTTTTCAAGTTTATGAACTTTTGAAATATTTTTGCCAATTAGTTCAAGTCCTAAAACATTTTTTTTAAGTTATATCAAAATTAAATATCTCAACACAATATAAACCTCCATCTTGAACTCCTTATAACAACACTGCCCATGTTCTTTTATCCTTCATATAGCATTTAGTGTGGTGAAATTAAAAAAAACACGTGATTATCAGCAACAAACTTTGAAACAGACATAAAATTACGTGATATTTGAGGCACATAAAGCAACTTATCAACAATTAATTTTTGATCAGATGCAAATATATTAGAATGACCAATGTGATATATTCTAATAAGAATATCATCACCCCAAGTGCACCTTACCCTGACCGTTGTAGCTTGTGATTGAGGTCATGGTAGATTTGTTGTTGGTGACATGGTGCGTTGCTCTAGAATCAGGGTACCACCTGACTGAGCTGATGCCTACACCAAAGGTAGTCAAAGAGTTGACTTGAGCTGACTCTCTTGGCTGTTGATTCTCTACTGCACTTGTTGTCCCTACAAATGAGTCAATAAATAGCTCATAAAATTGTTCAAATGTCTTAGTTTGCTAGTGGAAAGTATTGGCGTGAGGAGCATCAGCCTACCTAGCCTGTTGGGAGGTAACTCTTTTGAAGTTTCCATCGAACCTATACCAGCAAGTATCCAATATGTGTTCGATTTTGCCATAAAATTGGCACTATGGCCTCTTAGAGGATCTAACACGGAATTGACCACCACGATAAGGGCCTGACCTCGATCCTCTGCCTCAATCTTGACCACCAGAAGAATGCGTGTACTCAGCTCCTCAGAGGACTCATTGAACTGATATTGTGACAAATTAATGCCAATAGGTGTGTTAATTGTGTCCACAAGTCTAAACTCTGCATCGACCAAAATTGAGACCACTCTATCAAGGGAGTATAACACTTGGCTTACAGTGATGACAACGACAAACGATGCAAACTTTGATGGAAGGCCATTCAAAATGGTTGCAATATGCTCCACCTTGACACTTGTGACCAGATAAAGCCAACAAGTCGCAGATCTCCTTTATCTTAACTGTGTACCCCAAAATGTGCATCACACCTTTCTTCATGGATCTGAGTTTGCAGTTTAAATACATTAGTAGCCAAGATGCCAAGAAACTATTTTGTTTCACACACTGAGTGTATGCTAGATTCACGACCTCCTCATCAGTTGCCATTAAATGAACTTCACTGGTTTAGAGGTTTTTGGATCTATAAATTCCTCCAATCTAAGTCTGCCAATAGTAAGAATTATCAGATGCTTCTATAATAGGAAATTAGAATAATCTAAACAGACATTAATTCTTTTATTCTAGAACATATGAGACGTAAAGTCGTCACTACCATGGGCCACCTGTGAATCGCCACTAGTGGAATCAACTAGAGTCGCCATGCTTGCTTGTTAAGAGCTGCAGCACAGATCTGGAGAAAAAAACAATCGCCGGAAGGAAAACAACGATTTAAAAAAGATCTAGACAAGATCTGAAAAAGAAAATAAAAATAGATTTGAAATCGATCTGAAAAAGGTTGAACTAATGCTCTCTTAAATCAGAACCACTGGAACAACGATCAAAACAACCGCCGTAGCTCTGATACCATGTTGAACTAGCTCTATCGAATCAAAGAACGTAGGTTGATTGGAGAAGATGATCGGAACAATAAAATGGGAAATTGGAAGACTAAAACCCTAGGAATTGATATAGAGAAAATGGGCTACTTCTTTTATTGAATTTGTAAAAAATTGTATCAAAATACAAGAATTGGCTAATTTTGGGCCTTAACCCACTTAGAATATTTATATTAAAAATTCTAACAGAAATCCTAACTTCCTTAGCGGGCCAGCGGTAATACAGGCTGTACTGGGCCAAATAAATACAGGTTGTATTGGACCAGATGTGATCGCTAGAATCTTCTGGACTCTATTATTCACATGCTCCAACACCCCCACTACTTTTTTTCCTCCAAAACGAATGTCGCGGTTGGTACCTCATTATGAAAACTCGAATTTTATTATCTTGAATTCTAAAATTGTTAAGTCCGTCGATAGTTTTGAGCGCATCCTCTTTCCTGGCAAACCGTATAAATTTGAATATGCTTATTCCCGTGCTCTTTTTATTCAAAATAAGAGAATGCAACACCACTCCATAATTATCAAATATTAACAATAGACCTCGATAGTGAAGGTTCTCTGACAGGTCGAAAACAATCAGCGTGGTGCAGCTCTCACCAGAGTTCTTGTTCCCGTGTGACACCCGATATTCTCTCATGTTTATCCCTCAAAATATTTCATTGATGATTCGAAAAGTGAAGAGGTGATTGAATTGTGCCCTGATTAACTTAGCTTAATAAATCTCAAATTAATGATTTAATGAATTAACGATTATACTAAAATTTGTGTATGAGATAACATGTATTAAATTTTATTTTGTTAAAATGATATTTATTTCCCTTTTGTTTTGATTAAATATGTTTGAATTATGTAATGTAGACTTTTTACTTGTATTTAAGTTATTTGAATTGTATGATTTATAAAATAAAATTACAAATTTGTCACAACTCCCATAGACGGGCCTACATAGAAAGATTAGGGTTCAATTGACCCCACTAAAATATACCAATTGTATAGAAATATTAGAATTGTATCAGAGTTTTTATAGCAAATATTAAAATTAACTCCACTTAATTTGTTGGGTATGAGATTAACAATTTTTATTGCAGTGGTATGATAAGTCCCCGTACTTTATACCCTACTCTGACCCCATTATATGAAAATCCTAGCTCCGCTACTGACTACCCGACTAATGGTACTCGATTTTCACATATAAAAATACGAGTTATATTTTTTTACTATAGGGAGATCTGAATATTCAAAAATGCATATACCCGATAATAAACACCACCAATATTAAGTTTGTGATGGGTAACAGTTTTGGTTTCCAACATTCCTTCATTTCTACACTTTCTTCTGCCGTTCTCATGATTCCTTTGCTCGTTCCTGGTGCCATTGACATCTATGACACATTTATCTAAATTAATAATACATATAATCTTCCGTTTAGGCCTTGTTTAGTAAAATAGAGATAAAAAAGATGTATTGTATTAAATAACACTTGTGTATTAAAAAGATGGTTGTCACTACATCAAGATGTTTGGTTGATAAAATTTGAGATAAATTTAAAAGATAAGTGTATTGTATGAATGTACAGTTTTACCTTTAAAATTCTAGCTTCATATTTTTCTCTTGTTTTAACATTAATTATTATATTATTTTTTGACTTTAGAATTTAGGGTTTAGGATTTAGAGTTTATAGTTTAGGATTTAGTTATGATTTAGGGTTTAAGATTTATTATCTAGGTTATGGTTTAAGGTTTGGGGTTTGGAGTTATGTGTTTAGGTTTAGAGGTTTAGGCTTATGGTTTATTATAGTTCAAGATTTATGGTTTAGAGTTAGTATACTTACATTGACATAAATATGTGAAAAATAGTATGAGAGTTTAGGTGCTAGGGTTTAGGGTTAGCTTACATTGATGTAAATACGTGAAAAATAGTATAAAGGTATAATTAACAAAATTGGCATAAAACTACCGTGTTAAATAAATACTACATGTGGGTCAGTGATAAATATCACCCAACTTGCTTATTAAATAATACGACATATTAAATATCACATGTACCAAACACATGATTAATTGTTCTATTAGATGAATAACATAATCTTCGGATCATTTGGAGGTCAATAAAGAGTTGTGAAGAGCCGTAGAGATTTGATCAATGGAGATTTAATATTTCATTATTTTTCTTATCATCAAAATATGATTTTATTGAAAGACGTTGATAAAGCAACACCTAAAATCATACAAAGAAGCAGTACAAAACTGCACATCTTAGATTATTAATTTTGTGCCTGATTAAAACTTCATTGAAAAAAGTACAACAAAATGAACCAAACCTACTACAAAACACCTAAGGTCTCGCCCAATGCCAAAACACCAAAAAGGCCAACGCGCCCGACACACACCACTCGGTCACAACCAACTCCTCACAACAAAACATGCTATCAAAACAGAGCAGTGCCTCACTCCCTCACACAAACTGTAATAATAAACCCAATAATACTTTATGAAACCCACTGTAGCAATACCTCGGGCAAACCAAACAAAGTCATACTAGCATCAAAAATCATCACAAAACACAATGCCATCTGCAACGCAACGTAACAACGTTGTAGCTTCGGAATAAAATTGTACCAGCTTTACAAATCAAATCAACAAACGTCTTATTTTTCTGTGACCTTAGTTAACTACGACTTCTCTTCTTTATAAGTTGTTGGCAAGATCGAAGTCATGTCCCTTGGGCTTAAAGGGCATTTTTTGAATGGCAAATGTTTTGAAGGAAAACCCTACTCCTCAACGGGGAACACAAATTTACGACCATCAGCCTAATCAAATATACAAGAACAAGAAAGAACCAAAGATGGTCAAGAAATCAATCCAGAAAGTAGAAATCTTAGAGGCAAGCGAAAACTCTAAAAACCAAAATTTTAAACTAACCATAGAAGCAGAACTTAAACGGATATTTTTTTATTAAATAGAGATGCATTATATGTCTATGTCGAAATTCAAACTAATATAAAATAAAAGAATATAAGTTTTTTAACCATTAACTCTATTAGTGAATCTCAAACAGATGTTATCTTTATGTGTTAATTGTATCGACCATCGGGTAAAACTTAAATTTTGAGCTAAAAAAAATAAGTCATGAATATTTTTTTTCACCACATACTCATGAGTATTATTAAGGTCATATTTCATCTCATCATTTTAAAATTAGGGTAAACTACACAGATGACAACTTAACTATAAGGTTGGTGTCAATTTGATCACTATATTTTTAATTTTAGCAATTTTACCATGTAACTATTTAAATGGTTTCAATCAAGCCACCAACCGTTAAAAATGGAGAGGTTGACTATTAAATAAAATTGTTACAATTACACATTTAGTCCTAATTTTAACTTAATAAAATAAATTAATTATTCAATTAGAGGAAAATAAATGCAAGCAAATTGGCATTAGAGGGAATTAAACCTCAGCATACTAGGTGTAAGTGGCGTGGCTTTGCTATTGGGCCAATCACACTTTTGTGATATAGAATACAAATATTTAATATATGTCTTAGTTAATTATGCCAAGGAAAAACAAATAAATATGGATTAAGGGGATGCGAACATGACACACGTAGAATGCATAAAAACATCTAAATCAATGAAATAAATCGAATAATTAAATTAAAGTTAACAAAATTTTGGATATATTTTAAATTATAGTTAATGCACGATTTAAAATAAAAATAGTTTTAATATTTTGTATTTTAAACTAAATTTAATATATTTTTCTTTTCCGTATTTATTTTTATAATTTCACATATATAATCGCTGAATTAATTTTTTAACTTAATTAATAATTTTAACATTTATTAAAAATGTAATTTAATTACTATAATATAATTATATTAAAATTTTAAGATTATATTAAATTCATTTAGCGAATCTAAACTCACGAACGTAATTCAAATGAATTTATATAATTTTAAATTATAATTTCACATAATTCAAGTGAAAATATATTAAAAATCAAAATTTTAAAAATATCAATTTATTTGAATTATTTTTTTGATTTTACTATATATATAGTAATTTAATATAATTTTAAATCGTGCACTAACTATAATTTAAAATATATACAAAATGTTGTTAACTTTATTATTAGATTTATTTTATTCATTTAGATGTTTTTATGCATTCTAAGTATGTTATGTTCGAATCTCCTTAATCGACATTTATTTGCTTTTCCTTGGCATAAACAACTAACTAAGACATATTAAATATTTGTATTTTATATCACAAAAGTGTGCTTGGCCAAGTGGCAAAGCCATGCCACTTGTACCTAGTATGCCTATGTTTGATTCCTCCTAAAATCAATTTGCTTGCATTTATTTTTTTGGCTAAAGGGGTTATTTTGCCCCTGAGTTCGACCCAAATTTGCAATGTTTCCCCTTGCACAAAAGCGCGTTCAATTAGGTCATTCAGTTCGCACATTGTAGCAAATTAGCCCCTTGACCAACGTTGACTGACGGAAATCGTTAATTTCTGTGTGAGTCACCGTTAACTTATTTTCAGTCAACTTTTGACCCAACTTGATGCTGACGTGGCATACAATAAAATTTTTTAATCTCCCCAATTTCTTCTTCTTTCATTACCGTCTTTAACATCAGATCTCTTAACCTCTTAATCTCCATCACCTACCTTCCACCCTCCACCCTCCAATCTTCATCTTCCTCCTTCACTTTTCACGTCTCTCTCTCTTGATCTTTTAATCTATGATTTCATCCATTGTTGAGCTTTTTTTTTCTCTCTCTCTCTCTTCTTCAGTAATTTATCAACTGCAACAGCCATGAGCTCGCACTAAAATCGGCGGCTATCCTCGGGCGTTTTCATCGTCGATGAGATGACAGCTTCTATGGGCTTTCTCCGTTTAGGCTCTGGCGGCAAATTTTGTGGATTAACATGGAATTACTTTCTTACAGGGTCATAAAACGTTACTTTCTTACTTTATTTTCTTCTCCATTTTTAGTTGCAGAAGCTTAATGAATTGGTTGTCAAACCTCATGACATAAATAAGGCTAGTAAGGGTTTTGTTGGAGATATCAAGTGCGAGTAATCGAGTCCGGATTTTCAACATGCTTTATTGGAAGACAAGGAGTTGCTCGGCTTACAATGTGGAAAAATAGAAAATGGAGCACGCAGGGCAGACAATAGAAGAACTCATGAGCATATACAAATATAGGAACGAGTTGCCGACATCCCCTGAACTTTTGGATTCGAGGAGAGGACTAAACCTGCACAAAACTGTGTCCATATCTGTTCGAATATCAATTGTCTTCTTGGTGCCATTAAAGTGGCTGAGATTCAGGAAATGAATCAATTAAACAAAGAAAGTCAAAGGCTTAGAAAGCAGACTAAGTAGCCATAATGTTTGTCATCATATTCGGAATAAGGAAGAGAGTTGGCTACCCAAATCCCGGTCTCCACGAATTTACTGGTAAAGAGTGACAGTGGTTGTTAATCCACAAGTTTCTTTGATTTCGTATGTTATTATGATGATTTTAGAACACCATACGTATAGCTAGATGATTTCTCCACGGTGCAAGTGCTTGGCGTGCCTAGGAACAACGTAAAATCATGTGTTATCACTTTATTTAAACAATGCTCAGAGAAGATGCCATCTCATCGGCGACGATTACGCCTGTGGATAGCCGCCAATTTTAGCGCGAGGGAGAATGATTGTGGCGATGGCAGTGGAGAAGAAGGAAATTTGGGTGAGGAAGGGTTTAATGGCGTTGGGGAGGATAAGCCGTCCCAAGAACTGGCGTTGCAGATTCGAGAGTCCTCCATTAATGGACGGTGATGAAAAAGCAAGGAGGGGAAAATAAAAAAATAAAAATAAAAAAAGAAAAAATAGATTTTATTTTTTATTTTTTACCACATCAGCATTTTGACTTTTCAACGCTGACATGGCATGCCATGTGGCGTAGAGGTTGACGCGTTAACGGAGTAACGTCTAGTTTAACGGTTCCGTCATTCAAGGGGCTAATTTGCTTCAATGTTCGAACTGGAGGACCTAATTGAACGCGTTTTCGCGCGAGGGGTAACATTGCTAATTGGGGTCGAAATCGTGGGCAAAATAAGCCCTTTAGCCTTTTTTCTTAAATAAGGTGACATGTGTCATCACTTGATTGAAGGAGGAAAATAAATTTATTAAATTAAATAAAATAGCTAAAGTCCTCCAATAAGGTGATGACACGTGTTACCACCTAATTGAATAATTAATTTATTTTATTAAATTAAAATTAGGACCGAATTGATATATTGTGTAAATAACAGATACCAATGTGTAATTATACCAGTTTTGTTTAACAATCACGTCAGCCTCTCTATTTTTTTAACAGTTGGTGGCTTGATTAGAACCATTTAAATAGTCACGTGATAAAATTACCAAAATTGAAAATATAATAATTAAATTAACACTAATCTCATAGTTAAGCGATCATCTGTATAGTTTACCCTTAAAATTATAGTAAAAAATTGTAAATAATTATTGTTACTCCAATATAAAAGTGATTCAATTATAATTGTTTTTAAATGATGACAATAAAGTCAAGTTGACGAGGGACTGTCTAAAATTTCTAGTACAAATTTGTTTGAATTTTTTTTATAATTTTTATTTTTTTACATTTTTTAAATTTTTAATATTTTCTTGAATATTTTAAATTTTTATTTTAAAAAATAATTATATTTAATTTTCATAATACTTTTGTAAGTTTTAAAACTTTGAATTCTGAATTATTTTTATTTATCATTTTTAACATTATAAATGTTTTTCGGAATATTTTTAATTTATTTAAAGTTTTTTGTAAATATTTTTAAATATAATTTTTAATATTGACTATATATATATTCGGCCTTTCTTCCACCTTTGAAACCAGTAGCATTTATTTTCCCGCTTTCTTCAGTGAAATAATTCGTCAAAACCCACCCTTCTTGTCTCTCTCAAATCCTTTCAAGTTTCAAGAATCAGACCAAGAAAAGAAAAACCTGCAACAAGATCCAATCCGGTTTAGGTTGACGTCTCATCGTCATCATCATCACCGGTGAAGAGGCCGTCGATCACCGGAAATCAAAGCAAGAAGGCCGGTGCTGCGAAGAAGCAACACAGCCAACCAATAAATGGTTTTCAAAGCGAGTCAAAGACCCCATGGTTCGAAACAGAAATGTTCACTTCTTTCTTCTTCTTTTTAAGTTTCTTGAATTCTGAAATATGTGATTTCATTCTTAGTTGTACAAAAAGAAGGCTAATTAAACTTGTTTCTTAAGGTAACTCCTACTTCGCCTACTTTCAAATCCTTGGAGTGCTTCGAATCACTCTATACATCGTCTTCCTTGGAATCACTCTATGCATGCAACGAATCATTTCAAGAAACTTCGAATATTTAGGGGACGAGAAGTCGACCGAGACGAATGCAAACAACAATTTAGTTGCAGTTACCATTGCTCATGAACTTGCGTGATTATGAGGTACGCAGAGGCTGTTTGCTTCATTTTGAATAACATGACCTATGGCTATGCTATGTTATATCTTTGCTCTTAGACTCTCCTGCTCGATGTGTTTCGTCATATTTCCGGCCTTCCACGGACTACATGGAGACGGTCCAGACGGATATTAAAGCGGTTGTGCGAGCTATTATCATCGATTGGCTAGTGAGGGTAAGCTATGTTTACATAATACAAAAAACTACCCCTTTCCAGCTCTCTGCTTCAGGATTATCTTTATTTTCTAATGGCCACTTCAACTATTTCAATGGGATTCTTACCTCCTGATTCCAACTGTAGGTAACTGACCCGAGGCCAGTGGCGGAACTTGGAGTGAAAGCTTGAGGGGGCCAACTTAAATTTTTAAAAAATTTGGAGACTTCAACGAAAATTTTCAAAAAATTGAGGGTTTAACTAAAAATTTTAATAATTTTGAGAGATTTAACAAAAAAAATTTAAAAAATTTGAGAGGAAACTTAATTAAAAATATTCAAAATTTTGAAGCTTAATATGAATATTTAAAAATCTTGAGGGGGCCAAATTAAAATTTTCAAAAATTTTACGGATAAAATTTGAATTTATCAAAATTGTGTGAGGTCGTGGCCCCCACTAGTCCTTCAAAGCTTTCGCCACTGCCCGAGGCGCTGTTTTTGACTGTGAATTTCATCGATCGTTATCTTTCCGGCATTTCAATTAACAAGAGAACGTTTCCGTTGCTTGTACTTGCCTGCATACTGATTGCTTGGTAAGATTTCATGCTTCCTTCTGTAATAACTATTTCTGTCATGGCCTCTAAGCCCGATTGAATTACAGACTGTAATCACTCATTTTTATCATGTAAATACATATTAGTATTGCATGTATACATATTATATTATATGTTTATTGTTTGCATGAGTATTATTAATATATATAAGGTGTGGTGTGCATGTATATTATAAGCTATGTATGTATACGTATTAATGGTGTATGTGTGTCGCGTATGTATCTAGAGTACGAGCGTATTTGTTTAATGTATATAGATGTTATGTTAATTATGTGTATGATTATATATACGTATACCAATATGTTATACTTGTATAAGTATACGTTTGTATTATGTATGTGTATTGCTGCTATAATTATATTATTATTAATATTATTGGGCTGATATGAAATGAAATCCAAAAAAATTATATATATTAAATAAATAAATTACAGTCCAAGTCCAGTTACAAATAGTTACAAGGCCCGGTTGGCCCAAACCTTATCTAATTACAACTGTGTGTGTGTGCGGTGGTCGTGTGGGCCGTTGGATCAAGATCTGATCCAACGGCCACGATCCAACCAAAAAGCCAAAATATCTGCCAGCCGCGTGTTCCACACGTATGGACCGTTCGAGTGCCACACGCTCGTGCGGTCCACGCGCGGACGCTTTGATATCCCACGCGTGCGTGAGCCCCACGCGCTCTGACTCTTCGACTGCGGAGCTCCACGTGGCAAGATCTGGAGCTGTTTCACCAAATCGAGGCTTCATCCAGGCCGTTCGTCCCTCAAGCCATCTCGACCGTTAGATCAGATCTGATCTAACGGCCGAGAACGCGTCTGGCCGCTGGCAGAACACCCACACCGCCACCATGCCGATCTTCAACCACCGTGCTCAGAACATGCCAAATACAACAAGCAATAAGTTTGTCAGTCCAGATCTGAGAAAGCAAGTAATATACAACTTGTACCAAAAAAGACGGGGATATATATGAAGCGAAATATTTTGTAAACGAGAGGTGGTAGCAAAAAAACAAGAGAGTTGTAACAGAGATCTTGTAACAAAAAAAAACTGAAAGTTGTAACCAGTCAAGTGATAATTGAAAGTCAGTCCAGTGGTAAACACTTGTTTCCTTTTCTTATTTGTTTTTTTGCATGCATATACAAAGAGATAAACAAAAAAGGAGAGAGAAGAGATTTTACCGTCGCCGTCCGTGGGTCTCCCTTCCTCAGTGACAAGCCTTTCGGCTTCCCCAAGCCAGAGACGGTGAACTGAAGGAAGGGGAATGCCCTTTGTAGTTTCGATTTTAGGTTTAAAAATGTTTTTTTTGTTTCGTATTTCCTAGATCTAGGGTAAATCGAGGCTTATCCTCTGAATCCAACCTCGGATTCACATCGAGGATGAAACGGGGGTTATTTTGGTGTGTTTTGAAGGCTCGCCGGCGCCGGTTAGCGGCGGCCGGAGGTGGAGAACACGACGGCCGGCCACCGGATTCTGGGTTTCAGGGGATATTTGAGAGAAAATGAAGAACATAAGCAGGATTACAAAAAACTGAAAATGAAAGAAATGAGGGGAAAATTGGTTTCGGTCTAAAAATAGGGTTTATATAGGTGTTATTATTTTTTAAATGGGTAAATCACACACTTAATCCCCCCGCGTTTCCAATATTTTCATTTTTGTCTCGCCGCATGGTATAATTACAATCCCAGTCCCCCTGATATTTCAAAAGCTTACAATCTAGTCCCTAAATTACACTGAATCAGACTTTAAATGGTAAAATTACGCCTTTAACCATCCCGCGTTTTTGAACTTTTCATTTTGGGTCTGCCCCTTGGTCCAATTACAATTTTGATCCTTCTAGGTTCATTTTACTTAGCATTTTAGTCCTGAAATTATATATTATTGTTCTTTAATTTTACTTTGACTTTTATTTTCTTTTATTTTGATCCTGTCTCTTTGTAAATACTCATGTTCGTATTATAATCGTATATGTTGATGTATTCTTTTGTCTTATTTTATATCCCTCCTATATGCCTCGTATTTTATGTTTAAATGTATATGTGTATTAAGCTTACGATAGTTATGTATCTTTTTATCCAGTTATTCGTATTAAAGTATGCTATGTTCTAGTTGGTTCAGATATCTGACATGTTTTATATATTTTTATATGTGTATGTTCTCTTGGTTTTTTTTTAGGTTACATGTTAGTGTGTTTTTTTATGATATATTGTCCCATATATGTTGAAAATACGTTTTATTACTAGTATGCATGTCTTTTTGAAATATTTGTTCGTCTATATATATTTATTCTTATCTTGTTATTGTGGCATGTTAAGTTTGCTTTTATCTGATATTAAGCTTGGTATGTATATGTGTATTTTAATTGCGTATTTCATTTATGTTAGATTAGTATTACGATATGTGAATATTTCTTGTTTTTAAATCATCCGCTATGTCTTCTATTTTTGTCATTAAGATTGCATATGGTATATAAATTGTTAATGCGGTGCCTTTTATCCGAGCGTAAACGGGGCCGATGATCAGCGTAGTGATAGTGGTTGGACGTTTATCCTCGGATAACGGGGCCCTTAAAATTTATTCGCAATTATGACCGAATTTTAAAATAATCGTCACTTTAATCCGGAAAATCCAATATTAATAAAGCGGTAATTATTAAAGTACCAATTTTGGGCGGTGTGGGGGTGCTAATCCTTCCCCATTCGTAACCGACTCCCGAACCCAACAGTTTTTTAAATCTCTGGTTTTATGGTGTCCGACCTACCTAAGTGGCCGGTGGCGACTCCATTTTTTTAAATGCGGTTTTTTTTAAAACCTCACGGAATAAATATTTTATATCAAAAAAATCACAAGCACCTTTCAAACACCTTCGAAAACACTCGTTTTTATTTAGCGATTTAAAAAGGGACATCGCTACAGATGGCGACTCCGCTGGGGATAACTTTTGTTTTTTTTTTATAAAAAAAAAACAAATGAGAGTCAAGCTTTTAAAATAATTACTGCTTTACTAATATTGGAAGTTCCGAATTAAAGTGAATATTAAATTAACATTCGGTCATAATTGCGTGTTTATTTTAACGCATTTAAAATATGACATATAAACCCGTTTTTTTTAAGTGGGGGAAAACGCTAATGCTTTCGTGGAGATATCGTTCTCCCGTATGGGCCTAGCAAGTACCTTCGGGGCTCGAGTACCTTATGCTTTCGTAAGGATATCGTTCCTTCGTAGGGCATAAGCGAATGGGTCCCCCTGAATTGAACCCGGTTGAAAGGAGCCTATAATGGGTGATGATCGGGGGCCTTGCTACTCTTAGTAGAGGACAGCAAGGAAAATTCGGGTACCTCCTAGCACCAACACTGCATGTAGAGAACATAGAAACCCACCCTGTTAGAGCCATGCGGATAACCTTAGGTGTTTTAGACGGATAAATAGGGTTGTTTTGTGTGTTTATGTTGTTTAATTTTGTCCTTTTATTTACATATTTATTAATTTTATCTGGTACTGACTTGTTTTCTTTTCGCTTTTGTTTTTTCATACATCATGCATTTGCATCACATAAAGGTACTGGATCAAGTGGTTTTCCTGATCAGAAAGTCTTTCACCATGGAAAAAAGGTGTCTTAGGAAAGAAGAGCTTAATTTGTCAGTCAGACATTGGTCAGAGGTCAACCAGAAAATCCAAGGAGACAGTCTGCCGAACGAACGCGTAATAGCAGGATACACCTATGTGAGTCTCCAACAGAACGACCTATGGGTTCTTCAAAGCATTTGGGAAAGATGGGACCGAAGACTACAAGACTTGTTCTGTGATAGTTATGGCGACATTGCACAATTGTTATATGTTCGGGTTAATCAACCCCTACTCCGAGCTATAGTCCAGTTCTAGAATCCGGCTTTTTGCTGCTTCACCTTCAATGGGTAGGACATGATGCCTACGGTAGAAGAATACACTACTTTACTTAACCAGAAAAATATTCAGGAAGATTGGATCTACGCGAAGCCTCCGAGAAATCAGAATTACACTGCGAAACTCAAAACCTTTGCGGGAATGAGTGATGATTGGGTTAATGGCCTCCTTCAGATCCGAGGAGACAATACAGTCTTTGCATGGGAAAGTATTCGGGACATCATACCGATACATCCAGACGAGGCAAAGAAAATGGACTTGTTCGCTTTAGGAATATATGGCTTGGTGATCTTTCCAAGAGTACTCGGGAACATTGACATAGCCATTCTGGATTTGTTTGAGCGGGTGAAACGGAAAGCAAACCCAGTACCAGCAATCTTGGTCGAGACTTTCATTTCCTTAAATGCTAGCCGGAAACATGAAGAAGGACGTTTTCGAGGATGCGCACAGCTGTTACAAGTATGGATTCAGAGTCACATGTGGAAGACGCCGATGAGGGTCCTACCGGGGATATCCTTCCAAGGTTTTTCGCCTTTACGAGAATACTTAGCAAAGGAATGGCGAGAGGATTTGAAAGCAAAAATGTGGACCAATTTCTTCAGGAACATTCAAGATGAAGACATAGCATGAAGGGTCCCATGGCTCGGCAAAGTTAATTATTTTCTATACAGTTGTGGTGACTTCAACTGGCTGATGATGTTGGGATTGCATGGAGGGATCGCCTGTGCTCCGCTTTTAGTGTCTCGACAGTTCGGATCACGACAGTTCATTCCCAATACCGCCGGATTAAGCCAAACTGAATTTCTTTTCAAAGGGGAGTTCAAAGGAAAAATTCAGACCATCATGAGGGCCTGGGACCATTGCTACCGGATCAGGGTGGAAGGAGATACCGAGCACATGACTACCCCAGACTACGATCTTTGGAGACATTTGAGGGTTAATAATGTGATTCCCGAATCTGATCAAGGACCAGTAGTGTCACTCGAAGAGCTTACAAGGGTGGTACCGTCTGAAGCTGACATCTTAAGGAATGAACTCGAAGAAGTTAAAAGGAAAATGGACATCCAACAGACTCAACATGCGAGTGAGCTCTATAAGGCAAGCTTAGAGGTTGACGAGCGGGACGGGATCATTAGGCAGTTGAAGAAATTAAATGCAGATTTGAGCGACAAGAACACTCTTTATCAAAAGATGCCCTTCTACTACAAGCAAAAATACAGAAGGCCAGCCGGAGTCAATTCATAGCCGTGGAAAGAGAAAGGATGAACGACATCCATTTGGTGGAAGAAGAACGAGAAATCAGCAAGAGGACAATCGAAAAAGAGATAGAAAGCTACCGGTTGGCTATAGAAGAAGAAAAACAGTCCTCCAAGAAGGCCATTGATCAGGAAAAGGAAAGACTCATGCAAGAAATCAACAAGGGAAAACAAGTTGTCCATCATGAGAAAGAAAGCGTTGCCGTATGGAAAAGAAAGTCCATGAGTAGCCAAAATAGACTGTTAGAGATGCAAAAACTGTACGATGACACTATTCAAAGTCTGGAGCAAAGCCAAAGTCAAAATGGCGAATTAAAAGGAAAGGTGGCGGAAGTTGAACACTCACTTCGAATGTACTGCCGCAGGAATAACTTCGCTGAGCTACAAGAAAGAGAACGCGAAGTGGGTGTGTTACGAGCACGAATTGAGTCCCTTGAAGCAACTGTTGAGGATTACAAGGAAAGAATTAATGTGTTCGAGGAGGCTGCAGCCGGAGGGGACACCTATTGGCAGAAGAGACTACGCGACGCTGCTCGAATGGTACAGGACAGAGACCAGTATTACGCAAACCTAATGGTGGATATACAATGAGTCGCCAGACATGTGAATGATTTAGCTGTCGAGGCTGAGACACTCCGACCTTTCATAGCCCCGGGAATGGAAGAAGCTCCCAGGTTCCTCAAGCTGCTTAGGGCAATTGGAAAATTAGGAGATAGAGCTAGAGCCTATCTATAGGACTCTGTGTTGTAATTAGATCTTTTGTATTAGGGATCTTTATTTTGTAACACGAACTTTGTTGTAATCTAGACCCTTTAATTCCCGTGGAAGTAGTTCAAAAGGGTGATTACCAACGGAATCAGTACCTTATCTGCATACATTCTTGCATTTGCATCATAACATTCGCATCATTATACATGCATTTATTTCTTGCAACCATATTAACATTATGAACATTGTGGCGTTGTGTGTAGTTAACCCGCAATCATTCATCACCCATACTTTACCCGGCTACAAAGAGAGCTCATGGAAGAAAGGATAATCAGTCTAGAAAGAGGGCAAAGAGAGCTCGAGACAAGGCTTGAAGAGACCCAGAGAAGCCTCAGTGATCAGATTGCACAGTCGCAAACATCTATAGTATCCGACATAACCGCATTGCTGGCAAAGAGTCTTGGAAAAATAGTGGAAGGAGAAAATGTTCAAGAGCCAGAATGTACCCCAGCTCACTACAAGGTTCAACCAACTACACCAAACACGGCTAGGAAGGTGTATATCGACCCTGCAGGAATGTCATCTAGTTTTCAAGTAGGGGCACCTGAAACTCAACCCCTTGATGCTGAAGCACTCTATGAAGAAGAAGTGCCGGACCTGAACATGGTTGAAAAAATTAGGAATGAGGTAGAGAAAAAGTGGGAGGAAAGATTTTGCCTCATGGAGGAAAAATTTAAAGCGTTACAATCAAATGAAGAATCAGGAAATGACGCTAGTGACTTAAGTCTGGTGTCCGATCTTGTCCTACCGCCAAAATTTAAAACGCCAGAGTTCGACAAATACGATGGAACCACATGTCCTTCTACACACATAACAATGTACTGTAGAAAGATGGCGGCCTACCATAAGGACGAAAAGCTACTGATCCATTGTTTCCAGGATAGTCTAACTGGAGCGGCGTTACGTTGGTACACCCAGTTGAGCAAGGCAAATGTTAAGACATGGAAAGATCTGTCAAAAGCATTTACTGAGCAATACAAGCATGTAACAAACATGACCCCCAGCAGAATTATGTTAGAAAATATGGGGCAGAAGTCCAACGAAAGCCTACGGCAATACGACCAAAGGTAGAGAGAAGTGGCCGCCCAAATTCAGCCACCTATCCCGGAGCATGAAATTACGCCATTATTTGTCAATACTCTGAAAGGGGCACTCTTTGAACGTCTCATTAATAACACAACGCAGTGCTTTGCTGACTTAATCAGGATTGGGGAGTCCCTTGAACTGGCAATTAAGAGCGGTAGAATTGATGGTGGGGAAGGGTCTCGAAAGTATAACAAGAGAAATGAAGTAAACACTACCAACACCTATACCGCCCCAAAGAACTTCACGGTCTCACAGCCACAAGCGCCTGTGGGAAAAACACAAAACTCGAATCAAAGAGATGAGAGAGTCACCAGAAAAGAGAAAGAGCGAAGAACTTTCACTCCCCTACCTGTTTCTTACTCAGAACTTTATTCCCAGTTGTATGAAGCAGACCTGGTCCGGCCATACATCATTACTCCTGTCAATCCGCCCTTCCCACCTTGGTATAATCCAAGCGCGCATTGCGACTATCACGGCGGTACCCCTGGACATCCCACTAAGAACTGCCTTGCCTTCAAAAAGCTTGTGCAGAACTTTATCGATTCCGAGATATTGAAGTTTGAAGAGCCGAGTGTAGCCAACAACCCGCTGCCTAATCATGGGAGCAAGGGGTAAATGTTATTGAAGAATACTTTACCAGGAGGATAAAGGATGACGTGTCAGAAATCAAGTCTCCTTTACGGTGGATATTTCAACAGTTATGCATGGCTCGTGTGATCGACAAAGGCATGATAACAAGGCAGAAGGAATGTGGAAAGTATTGCGAATTCCACCAGACTGAAGGGCATGATATCCAAGAATGTGATGAGTTCAATAAATTGGTGCAGCAATTGATGAATGAAAAGCAAATAGAATTCTTCGAGGAGCCCACGGGGAAGAAGGGGGTGGACGGATAGCCCCAAGTCTAAATACGGGAAGGATAGACCTTTTATCATCTCCCCCAGGCCAGGGAATGCAGGTGTCTCCCAGGGAGAAACCAGCAAGATAAGTCCCAAGATCATCATTTCAGCACCATCTCCATTCCCATTCAAAGATATGCGACAAATCCCTTGGAATTATGCTGTAAATGTGACCACGCTAGAAAAACCAGAACACGGTCAGGTAAAAGAGCCTACGCTGAAAGACCAACAAAGCCAGAACGATGTGAACGTTGGTGAGGCAGGCCATTTCACAAGGAGCGGCATATGTTATTCCTCCGAGGCTTTGAAAGCGGCTGAAAAAGATAAGGGGAAGAGTACAACAGTTAGCCCCACGCAGATATTTGGAGAAGAACCTCCCCCAAAGATAAATGAGCCGGTAACTGAGGCCCAGGCCAAAGAATTTCTAAAGTTCTTGAGACATAGCGAGTACAGCTTAGTGGAACAACTACGAAAGCAACCGGCCAGGATCACAGTGCTGGAATTACTCTTGAGTTCAGAGAAGCATCGGGAGATGCTATTGAAAGTGCTGAATCAAACTTTTGTGCCCCAGGACATTTCTGTATCAAACCTGGACATGATAGTGGGGCATATCACTGCCTATAATCATATCACGTTCAGTGATGATGAGATCCCGGAGGGAGGAATGGGGTCTACCAAAGCCCTTAACATCACTACCCACTGCAAAGGGTATGTATTACCAGGCGTACTGATCGACAACGGGTCAGCATTGAATGTCTTGCCTATGGTGACCCTGCAAAAACTGCCAATAGATGGTTCTCACCTAAAGCCCTGCCACAACTCGGTAAGAGCCTTTGATGGTACGCAAAGAGGAACAATGGGGAAAATTGAGGTGCCCCTATTGATCGGACCAACTGAATATGTGATCGATTTTGTGGTGATGGACATAAAACCATCTTACATCTGCCTGTTGGGAAGACCATGGATCCACTCCGCAGAAGATGTCCCCTCATCATTGCATCAGAAATTAAAATTTGTAGTCGAAGGCAAATTGGTCACAGTAGAGGCAGAGCAGGAATTTGTTGCTTCAGTGACATCAGACGCCCCCTACATTCAAAATGATGAAGATGCTGCAGAATGCTCATTCTGAGCATTGGAACTAGTAAATGCCACATTCGTTTCAGAGGGAAGTCAGATTCCATACCCCAGGTTATCTAATTGTACCAAGATGACCGTCACAGAAACTTTGGGCCGAGGAGCCAAAGTAGGAAAGGGCTGGGGAAGAAATTACAAGGAAACCTGAGACCCAAGAATATGATAACCAAGAAGGATCGTTTCGGGCTGGGTTACCAACCAAGTGTCCAACAGAAGAAAGAGGAATATAAGAGGAATGAGGAGCATAGAAAAGCCAGATCTAAAGGAGAAGACATTCCCTGGAGACCGATGTCCTTTCCTAGTTTGAAAACCACTTTTGTCTCCGGAGGGTTCTACCAGCCAGGTCAAGATGTTGGAGAGGCAATGAAGAAAAATGAAGTACTCAACCAGGAGGAGATGCTCAGTGAATCATTTAAAGGGATGTACATCAACATGATAGCTGAAAAGGACCGAGGCAGCAAAATGTTGACCAACATCCGCCCTTGCCATCCCGGGGAAACACACGATAACTGGAGCTGCATTGATCTACCTGTAGTTTTTAGGAATAGATCAGAGTAATGCTCCGAATCAACCTTTTGTTTTTTCCCGTAAACAATGGGGATCTCTTGTACGGGGAACCTATGTTAACTTTTTGATTGAAATGAAAATATCCCCACTTTCCTAAAATGACCAAAGTTTCATTTATTTCATTCATGCATTCTTCATGTTCATTCCCTTCATATAAAGCCGTCTCTTTCCCAATACAATTCCTTCTCATTTAATGCAGGTCGCTCATGATTGACAATATGAATGATACTGGATCCAATCCTGGAGTGAATTTCGAATGCCCTGAGGTCTCGAAGGGAATTGAGGAAGGATATGATGAGATAGAAAGTGAGGTCCCAGAATAGTTAAAGAGAATGATGGATAACGAAGAAAGGCAGATCATGCCCCATTAAGAAGAAACAAAAGTTGTAAACTTGGGGACTGAAGAAGAGAGAAAAAAATAAAAGTAGGAACGACGATTTCCTCAAAAACCAAGCATGAACTGATAGCCCTACTTCAGGAATTCAAGGATGTCTTCGCCTGGACTTATCAAGATATGCCAGGGTTGAATACCGACATAGTGGTGCACAAACTGCCAACAAAATCAGAGTGCAAACCAATACAGCAAAAACTTCGGAGAATGAGACCAGATATGTTGTTAAAGATCCGAGAGGAAGTGAAAAAGCAGTTTGATGCTGGATTCTTGGAGGTAGCCAAATACCCCGAATGGGTTGCAAACATTGTACCAGTACCAAAGAAATATGGGAAAGTTCGTATGTGTGTAGATTATAGGGATCTGAACCGAGCCAGCCCTAAAGACAACTTCTCTTTACCACATATTGACACGCTGGTTGACAACACTGCAGGACACTCATGGTTTTCCTTCATGGACGGCTTCTCAAGGTACAACCAGATAAAGATGGACCCTAACGACATGGAGAAGACCACATTCATAACCATGTGGGGCACTTTTTGTTATCGAGTGATGCCGTTTGGGTTAAAGAACGCAGAGGTAACATACCAAAGAGCAATGGTGACTCTTTTTAATGACATGATGCACAAAGAAATAGAAGTATACGTGGATGATATGATTGCCAAGTCCCGAACAGAGGAAGAGCACTTACAAAACCTGAGAAAACTATTCCAAAGACTACGGAAGTACCAACTGAGGCTCAATCCTGCCAAGTGTGCCTTCGCTGTTACTTCTGGAAAACTCCTAGGGTTTGTGGTAAGCAGAAGAGGGATTGAGATTGATCCAGATAAAGTGAAAGCCATCCAGGACCTCTCACCACCCCGCACTCAGAAAGAAGTTCGCGATTTCCTGGGGAGGCTGAATTATATCTCTCGTTTCATTTCCCAATTAACCGACCAATGTGACCCGGTCTTTAGACTTCTTAGAAAGAATAATCCTGGCATGTGGGATGAAGAATGTCAAAGAGCCCTAGAAAAGATCAAAAAGTACCTGAAAAATGCTCCAATTTTAGTCGCACCAATATCTGGTCGACCACTAATTCTCTACTTGACAGTTTTTGAGAATTCAATGGGATGCGTACTGGGACAACACGATGAGTCAAGAAAAAAGGAGCAAGCCATCTATTACCTAAGCAGGAAATTCAATGATTGTGAAACGCGGTACCCGCCAGTGCAGAAGCTGTGTTGTGCTCTAGTTTGGGCTACCAAGCGGCTTAGACAGTACATGCTGTACCATACTACCTGGTTGATATCCAAGCTAGATCCATTGAAGTTCTTAATAGAAGCGCCAGCACTAACGGGAAGGATAGCCCGATGGCAGATGCTCTTATCCGAATTCGACATCGTATACGTTAACCAGAAAGCCGTAAAGGGGAGTGCCGTAGCATATTTCCTAGCTAGTCGTGCTTCAGATGACTATGAGGCATTGAACTTTAATTTCCCAGACGAAGACTTGATGTGCATTACAACCGAAGAAGAGGTTTCAGATGATAAATCATGGAAACTTTACTTCGATGGAGCCTCTAACGCTCTCGGACATGGGATAGGGGCAGTGCTAATTTCTCCTGAGGACATCTATTATCCTTTCACCAGCAGATTGGAATTCTTCTGCACAAACAATATAGCTGAATACGAAGCTTGCGTTATGGGACTGAACTCAGCTATTGAAAGAAAGATTAAAGAGCTTCGAGTATTCAGAGATTCATCCTTAGTAATTTACCAACTGCGCGGGGAATGGGAAACCAGGGACCCGAAGTTGGTCAAATATTACGAATTGATCCAGGAGCTCACCAAAAAGTTCGAAAAGGTCAGCTTCAATTACCTGCACCGAGAAGAAAATCAGATGGCAGATGCATTGGCAACCTTGGCATCCATGTTTAAAACAAACACCGGGGCAGAAATGAAGCCCATTGAGATGCAGACGTTTGAAAAGCCTGCTCATTGTTGTAATGTACAGGAAAAGATTGACGGAAACCCATGGTACTATGACATCTTGCAATATATTAAGCTTCAAAAGTATCCAGAAGGGGCAAACGACAATGACAGAAAAACACTCAGAAAAATGGCAACAAAATATGTCCTAGATGGATAGATCCTATATAGGAGGAGTCATGACCAGACATTGCTGAGATGTGTGGATGCCTGGGAAGCGAAGGAGATTTTAGCCGAAGTACATGACGGGCTCTGTGGAACGCACGCCAACGGGCTGTTTATAGCCCGGAAAATTATGAGATATGGTTATTTCTGGTTGACCATGGAGGGAGATTGCATTGATTACGCCAGGAAATGCCAAATCTACGCTGACAAAATTCACGCACCCCCATCGCCTTTACACACCATGAATTCTCCGTGGCCTTTCGCAGTATGGGGCATGGACGTCATCGGGCAGATTCATCCGAAAGCTTCCAATGGACTCCGTTTCATTTTGGTCGCCATAGACTACTTCACTAAATGGGTAGAGGCAGCGTCTTACGCCAACATCACAAGGACTACAGTATGTAAGTTCCTAAAGAAGGAGATTATTTATCGATACGGATTGCCGGAAAGGGTCATACCGATAACGCTTCCAACCTGAATAACAAAATGATGACGGACGTGTGCACTCAATTCAAGATAACACACCATAATTCCACAGTCTATCATCCTAAAATGAATGGACCAGTGGAAGCAGCAAACAAGAACATAAAGAAGATCATAGCGAAAACTACGGATACCTACATGGATTGGCATGAGAAGTTGCCATTTGCCCTTTTCGCCTATAGGACGTCCATTCGCACGTCAACAGGGGCAACACCCTACTCGTTGGTGTATGGTACTGTAATCACTAATTTTCACTTGTAAATACATAGTAATATTGCATGTATGTTTATTATATTATATGAATGTTACTAATATATATATAAGGTATGGTGTGTGCATGTATATTATAAGCTATGTATGTATACGTATTAATGATGAATGTGTGTCGCGTATGTATCTAGAGTATGAGCGTATTTGATTAATATATATAGATGTTATGTTAATTATGGGTAGGATTATATGTACGTATGCCAATATGTTATACTTGTATAAGTATATGTTTGTATCATGTATATGTATTGCTGTTATAATTATATTATTATTATTAATATTATTGGGCTGATAAAATAATTTTTTTTAAATATATTAAACCCAAATAAAAATTACAGTCCAAGTCCAAATACAATTACAAGGCCCGGTTGGCCCAAACCCAAATCTTATCTAATTACAGTTACTGTGTGTGCAGGTAAATGTGGGCCGTTGGATCAAGATCTGATCCAACGGCCACGATACAACCAAGAAGTCAAAAATATCTGCCAGGCGCGTGTTCCTCACGTATGGACCGTTCGAGTGCCACGCGCGCGTGTGGTCCACGCGCGGACGCTTTAATATCCCACGCGCGCGTAAGATCCACGCGTTCTGACTCCTCGACTGCGGAGCTCCACGTGTCAAGATCTGGAGCCGTCTCATCAAATCGAGGCTTCATCCAAGCCGTTCGTCCTTCAAGCCATCTCGACCGTTAGATCAGATTTGATCTAACGGCCGAGAACGCGTCTGGCCGCTGGCAGAACATCCATACCGCCACCACGCTGATATTCGGCCCCCGTGTTCAGAACATGCCCAAGACAACAAGCAAAAATTGTCAGTTCAGTTCAGATCTGAAAAAGCAAGATGCAACTTGCAACAAAACGAAGACAATGATATATATGAAACGGGGACTTTTGTAACGAAAAAAAGGAAGAGTGGTAACAAAAAAAAGGAGATAACAGAGATCTTGTAATACAAAAAAAAAACAGAAAGTTGTAAACATTCAAGGAAATCGAAAGAAAAGTCCAGTGGTAAATCCTCTTTTCTTTTTTCTATTTTTGCATATACGAAAGAAGAAAACAGAAACAAAAAAAAAGAGAGTCGTCTTACCATCGATATTTGTGGGTCTTCCCTTCCTTAGTGATAAGCCTTTCGGCTTCTCCAAGTCTGATATGGTGAACTAAAGGGAGGGGAAGACCCTTTGTAGTTTTGTTTTGGTCTAAAAAAATATATTTTTTGGTTCGTATTTCCTAGATCTAGGGCGAATAGAGGTATATCCTCTGAATCCAACCTAGGATTCGTGTTGAGGACGAAAGGGGGGTTATTTTGGTGTGTTTTGGAGTCTCGCCGGCGCCAGTTAGCGGCGGCCGGCCGCCGGATTCTGGGTTTCATAAGAACGGTTGAGAGAAAACGAAGAACATGGTTCTTGTAAAAATCAGAAAATGAAACAAATGGCTAAAATTTTGATTTCGGCCTAAAAAGAGGGTTTATATAATTGTTATTATTTCGTTAAATGGGAAAATCACACACTTAACCATCCCGCGTTTTCAATATTTTCGTTTTTGTCTTGCCGCATGGTATAATTACAATCCCAGTCCCCCTGATATTCCAAAATCTTGTAATCCAGTCCCTAAATTACACTGATTCAGATTTTAAATGGTAAAATTACCCCCTTAACCATCCCGCGTTTTTGAACTTTTCATTTTGGGTCTGCCCCTTGGTCTAATTACAGTTTTGATCCTTCTAGGTTCTGTTTGTTTCGCAATTTCGTCCCTAAATTACATATTATTGTTCTTTAATTTCTACCACTGACTTTTATTTTTCTTTCATTTCAGTCCCGTATTCTTTGTAAATATTCATGTTCGTATTATAATCGTATATGTTGATATTCTATTATTTTATTTTATGTCCCTCGTATATGCCTCGTATTTTATGTTTATATGTATATATGTGTTAAGCTTATAATAGTCATGTGTTTTTTTTATCCAGTTATTCGTATTAAAACATGTTATGTTCTATTTGACTCGTAAAACAACATGTTCTTGTATTTTTGCACGTATTGTATGTTTTCTTGACTTTTAGGTTACGTGTTAGCGTGTCTTCTTTTATGCATAATATATTGTTCCATATATGTTGAAATATGTTTTATTACTAGCATGTATGCCCTTTTGAAATATTTGTTTATCTATATACGTAACTTTTCTTGCATTGTTATTCTGACTTGTTAAAGTTGTTGTTATCTATTATTTAGAATAATATGTATATATGCATGTTTTAGTCTAGTATAGCATTTTATGTTAGATTAATATTCTGTTATGTGAATATTTACTGTCTTTAAATTATCTGCCATGTTTTATATTTTTGCCACTAAGATTGCATATCGAGATATAAATTGTTAATGCGGTGCCCTTTTATCCGAGCGTAAACGGGGCCAGTATCAAGCGTAGTGATAGTGGTTGGACGTTTATTCTCGGATAACGGGGCCCTTAAAATTTATTCGCAATAATGACCGAATTTTAAAATAATTGTCACTTTAACCCGGAAAATCCAATATTAATAAAGCGGTAATTATTAAAGTACCAATTTTGGGCGGTGTGGGGGTGCTAATCCTTCCCCATCCGTAACCGACTCCCGAACCCAATCTTTTTGAATCTCTGGTTTTATGGTGTCCGACCTACCTAAGTGGCCGGTGGCGACTCTATTTTTTTAATGCGGTTTTTTAAAAACCCCATGGAATAAATGTTTTATATAAAAAAATCACGAACCTCTCTCAAAACACCCTTCGAAAACCACGCCACATTTTTATTTTAGCGATGAGAAGAAAAAGACATCGCTACAGGTACCGAAGCAGTACTTCCCATCAAGGTAGAGATCCCGTCTCTCCGGGTCTTAAACGAAGTAAAATTGGAAGAAGCTGAATAGGTGCAGGCCAGACTCGACCAGCTAAATCTCATTGACGAAAAGAGACTAAAGGCCATTTGTCATGGTCAGATGTACCAAAAGCGGATGGTGCAGGCATACAACAAAAAAGTGCGCCCAAGAGAATTCAAAGAAGGGGATCTGGTACTCAAGAAAATACTCCCTATCCAGAAGGATTTTCGAGGAAAGTGGATGCCCAACTGGGAAGGACCGTACGTCGTAAAAAATGCCCTCTCAGGAGGAGCCCTGATCCTAACAGAAATGGATCGGGATGAGCTAAAAAATCCCATAAATTCTGATGCCGTCAAGAAATACTATCTTTGAACTAAAAAAATGAAAAAGAGAACAAAAATGGAGAGCTCAGAGCGAAAACCCAAAACCGGGCGTTTTGAAGCAAAGGGAGGACCTGAGTTGAAAACTCGTAAAGAGCGGCTCGGGTAAATTGAAAAGTTGAATATCCAAAGAGAAGAGTATCCCCATGAACATCATGAAGAGGAGGCTTCAAGCAAAAAATTCTACGCCGATCGACAAGATCATGTATCATTCATATCGAAGATAATGAGGGATCTTGTATTTCATACTTAACTTTTCTTTTTTCTCATGTGTGTCATACCTTTCTTTTTAAGATATCCCAAGCCCTTAATCGTAATAAAACCGTGTTTTTGAGCATCCATTCCTTGCCTTCTTGTTAATTTCAGTCAGATAAGTTAACATAGGCGTATAGTGAAACAAGAGATTTCAGAGCAATACTGTGATTTAACCTTAAAAATGCAGGTGATCAAAGAAAACGATGTTAACTCCGTCTTCTAGTTCCCTACATGATGGCTGTTGATAGGGAAGGCGGAAAGCTTCAAATAACCGGATAGGATGACCAATGGCGTACGTCCTATCTATTCAAGGAAGGCATGCGAGATAACAAGAGAGATCTCTTGGGTGAAAACCCAGAAGGGCACCCCTAAAAAAAACTCTCTCTAAAGTGAAAACCCGAAAGGGCACTTTAGAATTCCAAGTCGTAATTGGAGAAAAAGAAAGGTTGAGATGGTTGAACCTGACAGTGAAGCGGGGTATCGATGCCCGTAAGAAAGGAGAAAGCGAACATCAAGATCAAATAAGGACCAAAACAAGCCCACCAAGATATTGACACTCATGCATCATGAATAGTGAGGCATCACTAGGATTAGGAGCATGTCAATTCATTTGTCATAGCATTTTGTTTTTATCTCAGACAGGTATCTGCAGATCCAAAGAGACATCGATGGCCATCATGGTGTGAATCCCAAATGAGAGGACAATGTTTTTACATACAAAAGGCATATGTTTTCAAGCTCCAGAGAGAGGTTCTATATAGGAAGAATCCTCCGCTCCGAGGCTTCAGAAGCTTAATGTTCCATATAGGAAGGACTGACAGCTCCAGGGTGAAGACTAGCGGTTCTATATAGGAAGGACTCCCAGTAGAAGGAATTCACCCATGACACGCAAGATTATATAGGTAATCCTGCTGTGTCGAAGCGAAGAGTTCTATATAGGAAGGGCTCCGAGCTTCAATGTCTTAGAGTAAAAGATTCTATATAGGAAGAATCCGTAGCTCCAAGATTTCAGACGCCGAAAAGTTCTATATAGGAAGGACCGACGGCTCCAAGGTGAAGACTCACAGTTCTATATAGGAAGAACTCCCAGTCGAAGGAATTCACCTATGACACAGGGTTATATAGGAAACCTGTTGTGTCGAAAGCGAAGAGTCTTATATAGGAAAGGCTCCTAGCTTCATTGTCTTAGAGTGAAAGGTTCTATATTGGAAGAACCTATAGCTCTGAGATTTCAGACACTAAAAGTTCTATATAGGAAGGACTGACGGCTCTAGGGTTTGAAGACTAGCAGTTCTATATAGGAGGAACTCCAGTCGGAAGAATCCATCAGCGGCGCAAAAGGCTTTATATAGGAGAAACCAGCGTTGAAGGCGAAGAGTTCTATATAGGAAGGACTCCAAGCTTTACAGTCTCGAGGTGAAAGGTTCTATATAGGAAGGACTCATAACTCGAGGTTTCAGAGCGAAGGGTTCTATATAGGAAGAGCTTGTAGCTCCAAGATCGGAAGGTGACGAAGCTCTATATAGGAAGAACTTACGAGCCCGAAGATTCAGCTAAGGAAGAGCGGAGATGTCCAAAAGAACACGTTTTTCCAAAGCTACAAACAGGGAAATCTGATAAAAATGAGTGCTTATGAATCTTTGCTTTATTTCCCATTCCATGAGAACAAGCAAAGAGGGGCAACTGTAATCACTCATTTTTATCATGTAAATACATATTAGTATTGCATGTATACATATTATATTATATGTTTATTGTTTGCATGAGTATTATTAATATATCTAAGGTGTGGTGTGCATGTATATTATAAGCTATGTATGTATACGTATTAATGGTGTATGTGTGTCACGTATGTATCTAGAGTATGAGCGTATTTGTTTAATGTATATAGATGTTATGTTAATTATGTGTATGATTATATATACGTATGCCAATATGTTATACTTGTATAAGTATACGTTTGTATTATGTATGTGTATTGCTGCTATAATTATATTATTATTAATATTATTGGGCTGGTATGAAATGAAATCCAAAAAAATTATATATATTAAATAAATAAATTACAGTCCAAGTCGATTACAAATAGTTACAAGGCCCGGTTGGCCCAAACCTTATCTAATTACAATCGTGTGTGTGCGGTGGTGTGGGGCGTTGGATCAAGATCCGATCCAACGGCCACAATCCAACCAAAAAGCCAAAATATCGCCCGCCGCGTGTTCCACACGTATGGACCGTTCGAGTGCGCGCGCGGTCCACGGTCCACTGCGGACGCTTTGATATCCCACGCGTGCGTGAGCCCCACACGCTCGACTCATCATTCGCGGAGCTCCACGTAGCAAGAGATCGGAGTCGTTTCACCAAATCGAGGCTTCATCCGGGCCGTTCGTCCCCCAAGCCATCTCGACCGTTAGATCAGATCTGATCTAACGGCCGAGAACGCGTCTGGCCACTGGCAGAACACCCACACCGCCACCATGCCGATCTTCAACCACCGTGCTCAGAACATGCCAAATACAACAAGCAATAAGTTTGTCAGTCCAGATCTGAGAAAGCAAGTAATATACAACTTGTACCAAAAAAGACGGGGATATATATGAAGCGAAATATTTTGTAAACGAGAGGTGGTAACAAAAAAACAAGAGAGTTGTAACAGAGATCTTGTAACAAAAAAAAACTGAAAGTTGTAACCAGTCAAGTGATAATCGAAAGTCAGTCCAGTGGTAAACACTTGTTTCCTTTTCTTATTTGTTTTTTTGCATGCATATACAAAGAGATAAACAAAAAAGGAGAGAGAAGAGGTCTTACCGTCGCCGTCCGTGGGTCTCCCTTCCTCAGTGACAAGCCTTTCGGCTTCCCCAAGCCAGAGACGGTGAACTGAAGGAAGGGGAAGGCCCTTTGTAGTTTCGATTTTAGGTTTAAAAATGTTTTTTTTTGTTTCGTATTTCCTAGATCTAGGGTAAATCGAGGCTTATCCTCTGAATCCAACCTCGGATTCACATCGAGGATGAAACGGGGGTTATTTTGGTGTGTTTTGGAGGCTCGCCGGCGCCGGTTAGCGGCGGCCGGCGGCGGAGAACACGGAGGCCGGCCGCCGGATTCTGGGTTTCAGGGGATATTTGAGAGAAAATGAAGAACATAAGCAGGATTACAAAAACTGAAAATGAAAGAAATGAGGGGAAAATTGGTTTCGGTCTAAAAATAGGGTTTATATAGGTGTTATTATTTTTTGAAATGGGTAAATCACACACTTAATCCCCCCACGTTTCCAATATTTTCATTTTTGTCTCGTCGCATGGTATAATTACAATCCCAGTCCCCATGATATTTCAAAAGCTTACAATCTAGTCCCTAAATTACACTGAATCAGACTTTAAATGGTAAAATTACGCCTTTAACCATCCCGCGTTTTTGAACTTTTCATTTTGGGTCTGCCCCTTGGTCCAATTACAATTTTGATCCTTCTAGGTTCTGTTTACTTCTCATTTTAGTCCTGAAATTATATATTATTGTTCTTTAATTTCTGCCACTGACTTTTATTTTTCTTTCATTTCAGTCCTGTCTCTTTGTAAATACTCATGTTCGTATTATAATCGTATATGTTGATGTATTCTTTTGTCTTATTTTATATCCCTCCTATATGCCTCGTATTTTATGTTTAAATGTATATGTGTATTAAGCTTACGATAGTTATATATCTTTTTATCCGGTTATTCGTATTAAAGTATGCTATGTTCTAGTTGGTTCGTATACAACATGTTTTATATATTTTTATATGTGTATGTTCTCTTGGTTTTTTTTAGGTTACATGTTAGTGTATTTTTTTATGATTTATTGTCCCATATATGTTGAAAATACGTTTTATTACTAGTATGCATGTATTCTTGAAATATTTGTTCGTCTATATATATTTATTCTTATCTTGTTATTGTGGCATGTTAAGTTTGCTTTTATCTGATATTAAGCTTGGTATGTATATGTGTATTTTAATTGCGTATTTCATTTATGTTAGATTAGTATTATGATATGTGAATATTTACTGTTTTTAAATCATCTGCTATGTCTTCTATTTTTGTCATTAAGATTGCATATGGTATATAAATTGTTAATGCGATGTCTTTTTATCCGAGCGTAAACGGGGCCAGTATCAGGCATAGTAATAGTGGTTGGACGTTTATCCTCAGATAACGGGGCCCTTAAAATTTATTCGCAATTATGACCGAATTTTAAAATAATCGTCACTTTAATCCGGAAAATCCAATATTAATAAAGCGGTAATTATTAAAGTACCAATTTTGGGCGGCGTGGGGGTGCTAATCCTTCCCCATCCGTAACCGACTCCCGAACCCAACAGTTTTTTAAATCTCTAGTTTTATGGTGTCCGACCTACCTAAGTGGCCGGTGGCGACTCCTTTTTTTTTAAATGCGGTTTTTTTAAAATCTCACGGAATAAATATTTTATATCAAAAAAATCACAAGCACCTTTCAAACACCTTCGAAAACACTCGTTTTTATTTAGCGATTTAAAAAGGGACATCGCTACACAGACCCTAGCACGAATTAAAATACAACCCATAACCCAACAAACCTAATCCGATAACCCATTTCAGATCCAATACCTAAAATTACCGAATGACCCAGATCTAAAAATACCCCTTTTTACAAAATTACCCATAGCTCTAATTACCAAACCCTAACGTCCTAACCCCTCACCTGCCGCCGCACCCCTGCCACCCCCACTGCCCGTTCGTGGCCGCCACGTGCGCCACCATTGGCCCGTGCTCCAACCACCCCGGCGCGTCACCATTGGCCCCTCGAGGCGGCCACTTCCCAAACCTGCAAAAAACAGAAGAACATCAGAAAACAAGTTGCATGCAATGTTATATTTTTTCTTTTGGGTTATAAAAACCCGATTAGCCTCGAATGTAAAGGAGGAGGGTTCGAATTGAAAAAAAGAGAGGGGAAATTCGAATAAATTTTTTTTATCATACATTTTATATTTTCGTTGTTAGAACAAAAATATGCAAATAAAAAATACAAAAAAACCAGAAATCAAGAGAAAAAAGAAGGTAAAAAAATGCATACCTTATTTTGTAGATCTAAGAGTTTGGGTGGGGTTCAAAAAAATCCGTGACCAGATTCGAATCCGGGACGTCGAAGTGTGCCGAAAAGGAGTGACCTTTCCACTTCCGGCCGCCAGCGACGACCACCACAGGCGACCGGCGATCCACTGCGGCGACAGACCGGCAGCTAGCCCTGGCCAAGGAGAGGGAGAGAGTTTGAAAACCCTCTGTTTTTTTATAAACTAATCAAATGAATATTTTATCCTTTTTTGGTTTATATACTCAAAAAAATGGGAAAATTACGCACTAAACCCCTACGTCCCAAATCATTTTATGTTTATGGACTGCCGCATGGTATAATTTCTCCCTAAGTCCCTTTTTGTTTTTATTTTTTTAAATTTGGTCACTAGATTCAATTTTATCCGATTTTAATGGGAAAATTACATGACCAGTCCCTCCACCCTAAATTTATTTTCAAAATGAGTCTTCCGCATTGTAAAATTACCTCTTTGGTCCCTGCTATTTTTAAATGTTTTACATTTTCGTCTTTTTTTAGTTTTTAAGTTTCCTTTTTTGCAATTCATTCCTTTTTAATTATTATTACTATTATTATTACATTTATATATTATTATTATTATTATTATTATTATATATTTTATTTTCCTACTATGTATTATACATTTTGTATTTATATATGTATATTATTATTACCTTAATATTATATATACATGTATATTATATAGTATTTATATCATATGTATAGTACCTTTATATATTATATCGTATATTATTTACTTAATATGTACATAATATTGTATAATGTATATTATATTTGTATATAATATATTTAGTATATATTATGTGTATAACATACGGTATATTTTTTATTTATAAAATCTTCCTTTTTGTACATTATCATTACTATTACATGCTTGTAATATTTATAATCTAACATATATATTTTAAATTTTCACTACGGATTTTCATGAAAAATGTACCTCGAACGTAAGGGATGCCGCTTTCCGTTAATCCCTATTACAAAATATCATTTTAAATTATAATTTTCGAAATAGGTTCCTTTCGTTCAGAATCTAACGAAAATTATGCCCCGAGTGTAGGGGCGTAAATTTCTTTCATGCAAAGAAATATTCTTTTAAATATATTAAGGGATCAAAAATTTTAAATTAAATTCGAATTCTTAATTTCCATCGTTTAGACATCAAATAATCGACCTGGTACCAATTTTGGGCGTTGTGGGGGTACTCACCCTTCCCCACATGTAACTGACTCCCGAACCCAAACTCTTCGAATCTCATGTTAACTTTTAATGGTGTCCGACCTAACGAAGTAGCCGTTGGCGATTCTATTCCATTCCAAAACTAATTTTTTCGTAAGAACGCGTCAAGCTTTCCTCCGAGGGCGGGACCATTGTCACAGCTGGCGACTCTGTGCAATCTTCTTCTCTGCACAAACTTAGGGAAATGTATCCTCCCGAATCGATGTCCTAGAGACAGTTCGGGTACCTTTTACTTTAGACCTAAACCACATATAGTGAGTCGTAGGAGCCAACCTTTTAAGCCATGCGGAACTCTGCCCGTTTAGTGGTTACCCCTTTTTAGGCTTTGATGCATTTATTTTTTTTATGTGCAACTTTTTTATTTGTTTTAATTTTTACTTTTATTAATTCATTCATTTGATTATTTTTATTTGAACTGACCTCATTTCCTTGTTTTGATCGCATCATATTAAATTCATTCATTTTACATTAATTGCATGACACTAGGGGTGATAATGAGCCTGACCGGCTCACGAGCTACTCGGGTTCGGCTCGGTCAAAGCTCAGTCAAAGCTCGGCTCGGGCTCGGCTCGAGACCTTAACAAGCCGAGCTGAGCCGACCCAAGCTCGACTCGAAAAGCTCGTGAACATGCTTGAAATAATTATATATATATATATATATGCTACATATACACTAAAAATAATCTCTTTAGCAAAAGAAAAGCAATAAAATAAATTAGGGGAAAATCCACTAAAAATAAATTAACTAAAATAAATTGGGCACTCTTTTCCCCTTCCCCGATATTTAATTTCGTTTCAGTGTTGGTTATGAAAGGGTTTTTAATTGTAGCGATGTCCCTTTTTTTAAGTTCGCTAAAAAAGTATTTTTATTTTATTTTGTTTTGAAAATAATGTTTTCCGTGGGTTTTTTAGAAAACTGTATTTTACTTAAAAATGGAGTCGCCACCGGCCATTTAGGTAGGCCAGACACCATAAAACCAGAGATTTTAAAAATATAGGGTTCGAGAGTCGGTTACAGACGAGGAAGGATTAACACCCCCACACCGCCCAAAGTTGGTACTTTAATAATTACCGCTTTATTAATATTAAACTTTCTGAATTAAAGTGGCAATTAAATTAAATTTTGGTTATATGTGTGAGTAAATTTTAAGGGCCCCGTTATTCGAGAATAAACTGATAGACCACCATCACTGCGCTTGATACTGGCCACGTTTACGCTCGAATAAAAGGGCACCGCATTGGCAGTTTATATGTCCAAAATGCAACTTAAAAACATGGCAAATAATTTAAATACAATGTGATAAAAATTAAAACATAAATGAATAAATACTAACACAGATACCAATCTAACATAAATAAAATATTAATCTAAAACATTCATAAATATTAATATAATACATAAATAAAAACAAATCTAACATAAATAAAACATTAATCTAAAACATAAATTTAAAACATAAATAAATACTAATCTAAAACATAAATAAACATACAAACTAAAAAAGAACATAATTTTAAATTAACTAATACTTCATTAAATCATAAAAATTACAACACAAATAATAAGAGAAGAAAATATACCTAACTAGGAGCTCGAATGACGAACCCCGACTGATCCCCACCGAGATCTACCACGACCTATCCAAAAATTAACTAGATCGGATCCAAAATAGGACACCGATCGAATGTTGGATCGAACCAACTGGGGCAGAGGGCACTGCCCCCAACCCCGACCAGCAGGGGACCCGATTGCTTTGCCAATTCATGGCATTTTGTGTGATTTTGTGGGGTGTCTTCAAGCCGCCCCTCCCCTGCCTTTTATAGGCAATTTGGGGAGGGTGGGGGTGACGTGGCTTAATTAAAGCCACATGAAAATCATTCATTTTTTCTTTTTTACTCATTTTTTACACTTTAATTTATATATATATATATTTACACTTTAATTTATATATATATATTTTCACTTTAACTCTCTTTTTGACCCATTTTTACCATTTTTTAATTTTATATTAATAATATTGCTATTATAATAATACTAAAAATACTAATACCCAGACAAAAATGAGTGATTACAGTTGCCCCCTTTTACCATTTTTTTAATTTTATATTAATAATATTACTATTACTATAATACTAAAAAGCACTCATTTTTGTCATTCTTCCTTGTCTTCAGCTTCGGAATCACAGGTTCTTCTGGAACTTTCCGTTCTTCCTCGACCAACTCTTCAAGCTTGTAAGTCCCTCCTATATAGAACTTTTTCGCCTTCTGATCTTGGAGCTACAAGTCCTTCCTATATAGATCCTTTCGCTTGAAGTCTTGAGTTACGAGTCCCTTTTATATTGAACTTTTCACTCTGAGACGGTAAATCTTGGAGTCCTTCATATATAGGACTCTTCGCCTTCAACGCTGCGGGTTTTTCCTATATAAAACCTTCTGCGTCATGGATGGATTCTTTCGACTGAGAGTTCCTCCTATATAGAACTGCTAGTCTTCAAACCTTGGAGCCGTAAGTTTTTTCTATATAGAACTTTTAGTTCTAAAATCTTGTAGTTACGGTTTCTTCCTATATAGAACCTCTCGCTGCGAGTGCTTGAAAATATAGGTCCTTCCTATATAGAACATTTATCTCCGCATTTGGGATTCACGCCAAACTGGCTACCGATCTTTCTGGACTCATGCTACTATGGCTGCCGAACTTTCTTCAAATTTGATGGATTCACGCCGAAAATGGCCACCTATTGTAATCACTCATTTTTATCTAGTTTGTGATTATCATTAATATATTAGTTTAATAATTAATGTATTATTATTGCCTGAATACGTATTATGTGATATGCGATTAATGTATGTAAAATGTGTGTGATGTGTACATGTGTTATTGGTATTATTTATTAGTTAATGGTATATCATGTGTTATAAGGTATGTGTACATATATGTATTATTTATTAGTTATTGGTATTGCATGTGTTATAAGGTATGTGTACATGTTAATAGTTATTATAGTATATGTGTATCACATGTATGTTTACGTGTTCATTGTGTGACTATGTAACATGTGAATATTTTTATTAGTTATGTGTATAATTATGCATGCATGTACATTTATATGTTATATTAATTAAGGACGTGTGACGTATATTAATGTTTGTATGCTATACGTATATGTGTGCGCGTATGAATATATATGTGTATGCATTATCGTATTATTATTATTATTATTATTATCACATATATATGAATAGATAATAAAATAAAACCCAAGCTATTTAGTAAAAATGTCCAAGTCCATTATTATAAATCAAAACCCAAATTCAAAATTACAGGGCCCATTTTTTTCGGCCTGAATTAGATTGGACTAAACCCTAAAAAAATATCTAACCCTAATACTTTCTTCATGCGCATCCAATCAAGAGCCGTTGGATCAAGTTTTGATCCAACGACCACAATCAAAGGGAGATGACTCCTCATCTGCCGCGCGTGAGCCCACTTGCCATCCAGCTGTCTTTCACGCGCGCGTGTGGAGCACGCACTGGCCTTTCAGATCACTGAATGCCATGTGTCGCGATCTGGTGCAATCTTGCTCATTCCAATATCACATCTGAGCCGTCCATGCCGTGAAGAATCCCAACCATTGGATCAGATCTGATCCAATAGCCGAGATTAAGACTGGCACCACTCCACCTCCACCTCGCTGCCACCATGTTCCCCATACCGGCCGTACCAACCATCGCTCAGAGAACGTGCCAAAAACACCAAAAGACAGTCTGTCAGTACCAAATCGCAGAAAATATGAATTACATGTCTTATTTTCTACCAAAAATAATCAGAGAGATCAGACATATATGTAAACCAACAAAAAAATTTGTATCATCCATCAGTTTCCAGAAATACAAAAGAGAACTTCTAGTGGTAATTTTTTCTCTCTCTCTCATTTTTTGTGCATGCATGTAAATAATAAGCCAAAAAATGAAAAAATGATAGAGTTGACCTAAATAAAACCCTTCCCTGCTGGCAATAATCTCCGAGGAGTGAGTCACAAAAGGGGTTTCTTTTTTCTTCGTTTCTTTGTTTCGAAAATAACAAGAGGGTCTGGTTTTTTGGTTTCAAAGCTGGGGGATTGTAAGCTTTAGGGTTTTTTCTTCTCATCGATAATCGGTCGTGGTTGATGAGGGTTTGAGGTGACCGTCACGGCCAAGACCTCACCCGAAACTGGTGTTCTGCGGCGGCCGAGAAAGTTTGGTTTTTCTTGGATGGTTCGTCTCTAGAAAACAGAGAATAAGAGGGCTCTTTCTCTCTTTAGGGTTAAGAAAAATGAACCAAAAATGAATTAAGGGGGCAGATAAGTTTGTTTTATAGATTCAAAAATAAAAAAATGGTCGAATTACATTTTAAATCCACCTCCCTCTCAGTATTTTCAAATTTGTCTTGCCCCTTGGTATAATCACAGACTTGGTCCTTCCCATCTTTTATAATCCTTCAATCTCGTCCCGAAATTAATCAAAATTAGTTTGTAAGTGGTATAATTGCACCCTAAGGGTTTCCGTGTTTTAGAAGGTTTCATTGTGAGCTCGCCCCTTGGTCTTTTTATAGAAATGGTCCATGTGGGTTTCTTTCGGCTTTTAATTTGGTCCTCAAATATGTGCTTTCCTTTTAATTTTTTTGACCTTCTATTTTACTTTACTTCAAGTTAATTCCCTTGGTGTTTTTTAAATGTTGAGTCTCTTTTTTCTTTAGCATGTTTATTTTGTTTATCGTGTTCCCCTTTTATGCTTTTACCTCATGTGTTTTTTCGCTTGTTTAAAATGTATCATGTTATGTTTTTTATATTTTCGTTCACTTGTTCATGTCATACATGTTCGATTTGTGTTTTTTTAGTTGTCTTGTACCTAGTACATTTGTATATTTCAGTATGCAGTGCATGTTAGCTTCTTTTTTAGGTTACGTGTTAACGTGTTCTATGTGGTCACATGTAAATGCCATAATTTTCTTATTATTTTATTTATGTAAATTATGTCACATGTTAGGCATTAAATATGTGTTTATTTATTTTTGTTTCGATTTACTAGTATAGTGCCATGTTACATGTATGCCATGCATATCTTGCATTATGTTTTATATTTTAAGATGTACACATGTATTCTAGCATGCTTTACTTTTGTTTTGTAATTTAGGGTATATACCAAAGCGGGTGTTCTTTGTCACATTATTAAAGTCATGTTTTTTTACTTTAAGTTGTGTCATATGTCAAGTATTGTTTTTTTGGAAGCATGTCGCTTAGATTTATTTAGTTTAATATCATGTTACATGTATGACGTGCATTTGTGGCATTTGCGATCTTATAGGTTCGAGTATGTTAGGATTAATTAATTTAGTCTTGAAAGTGTGTTTTTTAGTTCATGCCCATCCTTTGTTGTTATTATGATATATCATGTTTTATGTCTATGTGTTTAATTATTTTTTAGTTTATTTTGTAATATTCATATTTTATGTGTTTTATATCATGTTGATGTAAATTGAATGTTATTATTTGCCATGTTTTAAGTTGCATTTCGAGATATTAATTGTTAATGCGGTGCCCTTTTATCCGAGCGTAAACAGGGCCAGTATCAGGCATAGTGATGGTGGTTGGGCGTTTACTCTCGGATAACGGGGCCCTTAAGATTTACTCGCACTTATAACCGAATTTTAATTTAATCGTCACTTTGATCCGAAAAGTCTAATATTAATTAAGCGGTAATTATTAATGTACCAATTTTGGGCGGTGTGGGGGGTGCTAATCCTTCCCCATCCGTAACCGACTCCCGAACCCAACATTTTTAAAATCTATAGTTTTATGGTGTCCGACCTACCTAAGTGGCCGGTGGCGACTCCATTTTTAAATAAAATACGGTTTTTTTCTAAAACCCCATGAAATATTTTTTTTAAAATACTCAAAAGACCCCAAACACTTTGAAACCAGTTTTTTAGCGTAAAAAAGACATCACTACAGATGGTAACTCCGCTGGGGATAGTTTTTGTTTTTTTTTTCAAAAGCAAAATGAGAATCAAGCTTTTTAAAATAATTACCGCTTTACTAATATCGGAAGTTCTAGATTAAAGTGACTATTAAAGTAACATTTGGTTATAATTGTGCGTTTATTTTAACGCATTTAAAATTTGGCATATAAACCCGCCCTTTTTAAGTGGGGGGAACGCTAATGCTCTCGTGAGGATATCGTTTCTCCGTATGGGCCTAGCAAGTACCTTTGGGGCTCGAGTACCTTATGCTTTCGTGAGGATATCGTTCCTTCGTATGGGAATAAGCGAATGGGTCCCCCTGAGTTGAACCCGGTTGAAAGGAGCCTATTATGGGTGACGATCGGGGGCCTTGCTACCCTTAGTAGGGGACAACAAGGACAATTCGGGTACCTCTTAGCACCAAAACTGCATGTAGAGAATATAGAAAGCCCACCATTTTAAAGCCATGCAGATAACCTAGATGTTTTAGACTAGATGTAAATAAGGTTGTTCTGTTTGTTTGTTTTATTTAAATTTACCTTTTATTTATGTATTTATTTATTTTATCCAGTACTAACTCGTTTTCTTTTTTGTTTTTGCTTTTTGCATACATCATTGCATTTGCATTGCATAAAGGTACTGGACCAAGTGGTTTGCCCGATCAGAAAATCTTTCATCATGGAAAAAAGGTATCTTAAGAAGGAAGAGCTCAACTTATCCGTCAGGCATTGGTCAGAAGTAAATCAGAGGGCCCAAGGGAACAGTTTGCCGAGCGAGCGTATAGTGGCAGGGTATACCTACGTGAGCCTCCAACAGAATGACTTGTGGGGATCTTCAGAGGATTTGGGAAGGATGGGCCCGAAGACTACAAGACTTATTCTGTGATAGTTATAGTGACATAGCACAGTTGATGTACGTCCGAGTCAACTGGCCTCTACTCCGAGCCATCTTCCAGTTCTGGAACCCTGCTTTTTACTGGTTCACTTTCAATGGGCAAGACATGATGCCTACAGTGGAGGAGTACACCGCCTTACTTAATCAGAAGAATGTCCAAGAATATTGGATCTATGTGAAGCCTTTAAAGAACCATAATTACACTTCAAATCTCAAGACTTTTGCCGGGATGAGTGACGATTGGGTCAATGGCCTGATTCAACTTCGAGGAGAAAGTTTAACCTTTGCATGAAAGAGTATCCGAGGCATCATACCCTTACATCCAGATGAGGGGAAGAAGATGGACTTATTCGCTTTGAGAATATATGGTTTGGTGGTCTTTTCGAGGGTTCTGGGAAACATCGATGTGGCCATTCTGGATCTGTTCAAGTGTATGAAGCAGATGACGAATCCCGTACCGTCGATTTTAATTGAAACCTTTATTTCTTTGAATGCAAGTCGGAAGCACGAAGAGAGACGTTTCAGAGGGTATGCACAGTTACTACAGTTTTGGATTCAGAGTCATATGTGGAAGACAACGACGGGGGTTTTGCCGGGCATATTGTTTCAGGGCTTTTCACCCTTGCGGGAGTATTTAGCAAAAGAATGATGAGAAAACTTGAAAACGAAGAAGTGGTCTGGTTTGTTTGGGAACATCCAGGATGAAGACATAGTATAGAGAGTTCCTTGGCTCGGTAGAGTTAATTATTTCATATACAGCTGCGACGATTGCGACTGGCTGATGAAGTTAGGGCTGCATGGTGGAATTGCTTGTGCTCCGCTTTTGGTGTCCTGACAGTTCGGATCGTGACAGTTTGTCCCGGTCACCGCCGGTTTAAGTCGAAGTGAGTTTCCTTTCAAGGGTGAGTTTAGGGCGAAAGTTTAGACCATTATGAGAGCTTGGGATCACTGTTATCGGATAAGGGTAGAAGGAGACGCCAAGTGCATGTTCACTCTAGATTACGACATTTGGAGGCGTTTGAGGATAAATGACAAAATTCTGCAACTCGACCAAGGGCCAGCTATGCCACTTGAGAAGCTTATGAGGATAGTACCATCTGAGGTCGACATTCTGCGAAGTGAACTCGAGGAAGTTAATAAGAAGATTGAGACTTTATAGACTCGGCATATGGATGAGCTCCTACAAGGCAAGTTTAGAGGTCGACGAACGAGACGAGATCATTAGGCAGTTGAAAAAGTTGAACGCAGATTTGAGCGAGAATAACGCTCTTTACCAAAGAGATACCATCCAGCTCCAAGCAAAAGTGCAGAAGGCCGGTCGAAGTCAGTTCCTATCTGCGGAGAAGGAAAGAATGAACGATATGCGTTTAGTTGAAGAAAAACGAGAGGTAGGTAAGCGGGCAATTGAGAAGGAGATAGAAAGTTGCAAATTAGCCATCGAAAGTGAAATACGGTCTTTTAGGGATGCCATCAACCAAGAAAAAGAAAGAGCTAAGCAAGAGATCAACAAAGGCAATCAAGAAATCATCGACGAAAGAGAAAACACTGCCGTGTGGAAGTGGAAATCCATGAGGAGCAGGAATAGACTATTAGAGTTGTAAAGCCTGTACAATAACACTGTTCATAGCTTGAACCAAAGTCAGGATCAAAATGACTAGTTAGAAGGGAGGTTGACGGAGTTAGAGCAATCATTCCAGACATATCGTTAGAGTAATGGCTTTATTGAGTTACAAGAAAAAGGAGCGTGAAACTAGTATGTTATAGGCCTGAATTGAGTCACTCGAAGCAACTATTCAGGATTACAGGGAGAGAATCAAGGTATTCGAAGAAGCTGCAGCCGGTGGAGATAACTATTGGCAAAGAAGACTTCGTGATGCTGCCCAGATGGTTCAAGACAGGGACCAGTGTTACGCGACCCTGATGGTCGACATACAACGAGTTGCAAGGTATGTGAATGACTTAGCTACCGAAGCCACGGCTCTTCGACCTTTCATAACCCCGGATATGGAAGAAGTGCCTAGGTTCATCAAGCTGCTCAGGGAAATTAGGAGATAGAGCTAGAGCTTATGTGTAAAACTCTAGTTTGTAATCAGGATCTTTTTGTAATGTGGACCCTTTATGTAACCTGGACCCTTTAGTTCCCGTGAAAGTAGTTCAAAAGGGTGATTGCCAGCGTAATCAATACCTTTATTTGCATACATTCTTACATTGTATCATGGCATTCGCATCATTATGCATGCATTTATCTGTTTTTACAATAATATTAATAGTGTAAATATTGTGGCAGCGAAATTTAAAGTTAAGCCGCAACCATTCAGCATCCATATCTTACACATCTCCAAAGCAAGTTAATGGAAGATAGAATAGTCAGTCTAGAGAAGGGGTAGAAAGATCTGGAAGCGCGTTTTGATGAAGCCCGGAGGAGCCTCAGTGATCAGATCACTCAATCGCAGACAACAATAATGTCTGACATAACTACATTACTGGCAAAAAGCATTAGAAAAAAGGTCAAAGATGAAGTCGACCAAGAGCCGGAAGGTACCACATCTCACAATAAGGCTTAACCAAAGACGCCTAGTCTAGACAGAAGAGTATACATCGACCCTGTTGGAATAACTGCCAGTCTTCAAGCAGGGGCATCTGAAAACTAACCCATCGATACAGAGGTACTCTACGAGGAGGAGGTACCAGACTTGAATTTGATCGAGAAAGTTAGAACAGAGGTAGAAAAGAAGTGGGATGAGAGGTTTTGCCTCATAGAGGAAAAGTTTAAAGCATTGCAAGCCACAGACGAACCAGGGAACGAGGCCAGTGATCTAAGCCTGGTATCTGACCTTGTCATACCACCAAAATTCAAAACTCCAGAGTTCGATAAGTATGATAGAACTACATGTCCTTCGGCACACGTAACCATGTATTACCGAAAGATGGCGGCCTACCTAAAGGATGAGAAACTTTTAATTCATTGTTTCTAGGATAGCCTAACAGGAGCAGCATTTTGGTGGTATACCCAATTGAGCCAGGTAAATATCAAGACATGGAATGATCTTTCAAAAACATTCATCGAGTAGTACAAACATGTGACAGACATTATGCCCATCATGATCATGTTGGAAAACATGGGGCAGAAATTCAACGAAAGTCTACGACAGTACGCCCAGAGGTGGCGAGAAGTGGCTGCTCAGATCCAGCCACCAATTCTCGAGCATAAGATCATGGCCTTTTTCGTGAACACTCTGAAGGGAACATTGTTTGATCGCCTCATCAATAATACAACTCAGAGCTTTTCTGATTTGATCAGGACCGGGGAGTCTCTTGAGCTAGAAATCAAGAGCGGTAGGATTGACAGCGGAGATAACTCTTGAAAGTACAACAAGAAGCATAAAGTAAATACTATGAGTACTTATGCTGCTCTGAATAACTTCACGGTCTCTTAGCCACAAGCATCTACGGAGAAAGCTCAAAACTCGAACGAAAGAGATGAGAGAGCCCCAAGAAAGGAAAAAGAGAAACAAGCTTTTACTATGTTGCCAGTTTCATACTCTGAGCTTTACTCTCAGCTGCACAAAGCTGATCTAGTCCGCTCGTACTATGTTACCTTGTTCAAGCCTCCGTTTCTATTCTGGTATAATCCAAACACACATTGCGATTATCATGGAGGTGCCATTGGTCATCCCACAGAGAACTGCCTTGCCTTCAAAAAACTCGCGTAGAGTTTGATAAATTACGGGGTGTTAAAATTCGATGAACCGAATGTGGCCGCTAACCCATTGCCTAATCAAGGGAACCAGAGAGTGAATGCCATTGAGAAGTTTTCTACCAGGAAGGTTAAGGAGAACGTGTCAGAAATCAAGTCTCCCTTACGGTGGATATTCCAACAATTATGAATGGCCCGCTTGATTGACAGAGGCATAGTAGTGATACAGGAAGGATGTAAAGCTTATTGCGAGTTCCACTAAGACGGAGGGCATGACATCCAGTAATGTGAAGAGTTTAGGAGATTGGTTCAACTGTTAATGGACAACAAGAAGATAGAGTTTTTTGAAGAGTCTGCAAGAAGGAAGGGGTCAGATGTATGCACGACAGAGAGCCCCAGCAACTAGTATGGGAGAGACAAACCTTTTGTCATCTCCTCCAGGTCAGAGGGATCAAGTTCGTCCCAATGAGAGGCTACAAAGGTGACTCCCAAAATCATCATCTCAGCACCATCCCCATTCCCATTTAAGGACATGCGACAAACTCCTTGGAATTATGCCGCGAGTGTAACCATACCCGAAGAGCCAGAATCCGGCGAGAAGAAGGAACAAAAGGTAGAAGAAGAGTCTACACCAAAAAATGAGCAAATAAAGAAAGTTAAAAGTGTCAGTGAAGTGGGCCACTTTACGAGGAGCAACAGATGCTACTATTCGGAAGCTTTGAAGACTGCTGAAGCTGTAAAAGGCAAAGAAGAAGGTACATCGACCAGTCCTGCCCAAATATTTGGTGAGAAGCCCCCTAAGGATAAATGAGCCGGTAACTGAAGCTCAGGCAATGAAATTTCTAAAGTTTCTGAGGCACAGTTGTAGCGATGTCCTCATTTTCACTAAAAAATAGGGTTTTTTCGAAGGTGTTTGTGATTTTTCGGATATAAAATATTTATTCTGTGGGGGGTTTTAAAAACGACATTTTATTTAAAAATTCGAGTCGCCACCGGCCACTTAGGTAGGCCGGACACCATAAAACCAGAGATTCAAAAAACTTTGAGTTCGGGAGTCAGTTACGGATGGGGAAGGATTAGCACCCCCACACCGCCCAAATTTGGTACTTTAATAATTACCGCTTTATTAATATTAGATTTTCCGGATTAAAGTGACGATTAGTTTAAAATTCGATTATAATTGCGAATAAATTTTAAAGGCCCCGTTATCCGAGAGTAAACGCCCAACCACTATCACTACGCCTGATACTGGCCCCATTTACACTCGGATAAAAGGGCACCGCATTGACAATTTATATCTCGATATGCAATCTTAGTGGGCAAAATATAAAACAGGACAAATAATTTAAATGCAATAAATATTAACATAATAGAATACTAATCTATCATAAATAAAATACGTAATTAAAACATACATATATACATATCAATCTTAATAGTAGATAAAAACAAATTTAACATGTCACACATGTGTGGACAAAAACACATATTTCAAGAAGACATACATATTAGCAATAAGACACATTTTAACATATATATAACAATATATTATACATAAACAGAAAATATACTAACACGTAACCTAAAAGCCAAGAGAACATACAATACATACTAAAATACAAAACATGTTGTGTACGAGCCAACTAGAACATAATATGCGTGATACGAATAACCGAACAAATACATAAAGATACATAATCATCATAAACTTAACACACATATACATGTAAACATAAAAATACAAGGCATATACGAGAGATATATAATAAGACAAAATGTTACATCAACATGCACGATTATAATACGAACATGAATATTTATATGGAAACAAGACTGAAATGAAAAGAAATAAACATCAGTAACAGAAATTAAAGGATAATAATATGCAATTTAGGGACGAAAATGTAAGCAGGACCGAACTTGAAAGGACTGAAACTGTAATTGGACCAAGGGGCAGACCCGAAGTGAAAAATCCAAAAACGCGGGATGGTTAAAGGGGTAATTTTACCATTTAAAATGGATTCGAAGTAATTTAGGGACTGGATTGCAAAATTTTGAAATACAAGGGGGAACAGAGTTGTAAATATCCCCTGCGGCGAGACACAAACGAAAATATCGAAAACGCGGGAGGATTTATTACATAATTTGCCCATTTCACAAAATAAAAACACCTATAAAACTCCCTCTTTCAGCTTTATCTCAAAATTTTCCCATTTTCGTTTCAAAAGCCGATTTTATAATAACTCTCGTTCTTTCATTTTCTCTCAACCTCATCCCATGAACCCAGAAACCGGCGGCCGACCGCCGTCTTCTCCGCCGCCGGCCGCCGCTAACCGGCGCTGGCGAGCCCAAAAAACCACCAAAATGAACCTTGCCTTACTCTCAACACGAATCCGAGCTTGGATTTGGAGAAAAAGCCCCTATTCGTCCTAGATCTAAGAAATACGAAACGAAAAAACCCTCTTTTTTTTTCAACCCAAAACGAAACCAAAAATGGCCTCCCACTCCCTTCAGTTCACCATGTTCGGCTTCGGAAAGCCGAAGAGGCTTGTCACTGGTGAGGGGAGATCCACAGACGAAGGTAATAACTCTAAACCCCCTTTCTGTTATCACTACGTATGTTTTTTTGTATGCATGCAAAGAAGGGAGAAAAGAGAAGAGTATTACCACTGAAAACTCGATGTTTTTTTTGTATTTTTTCTTTTCGATTACAACTTTTCTGCCTTACAATTGCTTGTTTCATACATATATGCCTGTCTCTTTGGTTTGGTAACAAGTAATATAATATCTATTTTCAGATCTGGACTGATACTGACATAATCTTTTTTTTTCTGTTCTGATATGTCTGAACGCGGTGGTTGGAGATCGGCATGGTGGAAGCATGGTGGCGGTGTGGGGGAGTTGTCTTCGGCCAGAGGCGTTCTCGGCTGTTGGATCAGATCTAATCTAACGGTCGGGCTGGCTTGAAGGATGAATGGCCCAGATGAAACCTCGATCGGTGAAACGGCTCCAGATCGTGACACGTGGGGCTCAGCAGTTGAGGAGTTATAACGCGTAGGACTCACGCACTAGTGGGATACCGAAGAGTCCGCGCGTGGACCGCACGCGCGCGTGGCACTCGAACCGTCCAGACGTGTGGTTCACGCGGCTGGCTAGATATTTTTTCCCTCCTTGATCGTGGCCGTTGGATCAGATCTTGATCCAACGGCCCATAGTTATCTGCACAAAAATAATTAGATGTAAATAGGGTCTTGGGCTTGGGCCAACCGGGCCTTGTATTATTATTTTTGTAATAATGTGGACAATTTAATTTAAGTGGGCTTCCTATTATTTTTCCAGTTTTGTCCATACATACTAATATACTAATATAACAGTAAACACAGATACATACGTACTTACGTATACATACATACAATTGTGATGAAATACGTTCACACATACATATATTTAATAATACATGCAACACTTATTCGTATATATTCAATAATAACAAGTACACTAATATACACATGCAAACACATATAGACCTACTCATATACTAACATCTATTTGTACGATACTCCTAATATAACATATCATACGTATATTAATAGGTACGTAGTACACCATATCAATACATGCATACCCTCACACTTTACATATATTAATAACACTCATGCACATAATAAACATATAGCATAACATAATACTATGTATACATGCAACGCTAATATACTAATAATTATACTAATATGTATTTACAGACCAGATAAAAATGAGTGATTACAGTTGCCCCTCTTTGCTTGTTCTCGTGGAATGGGAACAAAGCAAAGATTCATAAGCACTCATTTTTATCAGACTTCCCTATTTGTAGCTTTGGAAACACGTATTCTTCTGGAACTCTCCGTTCTTCATCGGCTGAATCTTCGGACTCGTAAGTCCTTCCTATATATAGCTTCTTCCCCCTCCGATCTTGGAGCTACAGGCTCTTCCTATATAGAACCCTTCACTCTGAAGCCTCGAGTTATGAGTCCCTCCTCTATAGAACTTTTCACTTCGAGACAATAAAGCTTGGAGTCCTTCCTATTTAGAACTTTTCGCCTTCAATGCTGGTTTCTCCTATATAAAACCTTTTACGTCGCTGATGGATTCTTCCGACTGGGAGTTCCTCCTATATAGAACTGCTAGTCTTCAAACCCTGGAGCTGTCAGTCCTTCCTATATAGAACTTTTAGCTTCTGAAATCTCAAAGCTACAGGTTCTTCCTATATAGAACCTTTCACTCTAAGACAGTAAAGCTCGGAGCCCTTCCTATATAGAACTCTTCGCTTTCGACACAACAAGTTTTCCCTATATAAAACCTTGTGTATCATGGTTGAATTCCTTCGACTGAGAGTTCTTCCTATATAGAACTGCTAGTATTCACCCTGGAGCTGTAAGTCCTTCCTATATAGAACTTTTAGCTTCTGAAATCTTGGAGCTACGGATTCTTCCTATATAGAATCTTTTACTCTAAGACGGTGAAGCTCGGAGCCCTTCCTATATAAGACTCTTCGCTTTCAACACAACAAGTTTTCCCTATATAAAACCTTGTGTATCATGGGTGAATTCCTTCGACTGGGAGTTCTTCCGATATAGAATTGCTAGTCTTCACCCTGGAGCTGTAAGTCCTTCCTATATAGAACTTTCAGCTTCTGAAGCCTCGGAGCGGCAGATTCTTCCTATATAGAACCTCTCTCTGTAGGCGCTTGGAAACATATGCCTTTTGTATGTAGAACCACTGTCTTCACATTTGGGATTCACACCACGATGGCCACCGATGTCTCTTTGAATCCACATATACATGTCTAAGATAAAACAAAATACTATGACAAATGAATTGACATGTTCCTAATCCTAGTGATGTCTGACTATTCATGATGCATGAGTGTCAATATCTTGGTGGGCTTGCTTTGGTCCTTATTCGATCTCGTTGCTCACTTTCTCATTTTTCACGGGCATTGATACCCTACTTCACTATCGGGTTCAACCATTCCAACCTTTCTTTTTCTTCATTTACGGCTTGGGCTTCTAAAGTGCCCTTTCGGGTTTTCGCTTTAGAGAGTTTTTTTTGAGGGGTGCCCTTCTGGGTTTTCACCCGAGAGATCTCTCTTGTTATCTCGCATGCTTTCCTTGAATAAGCAGGACGTACGCCATTGGTCATCCTATCCAGTTGTTTGAAGCTTTCCGCCTTCCCTATCAACAACCGTTATGTAGGGAGTTAGAGGGCAAAGTTAACATCATTTTCTTTAATCACCTGCATTTTTAAGGTTAGATCACAGTAATGCTCAGAAATCTCTTGTTTTACTATGAGCCTATGTTAGCTTATTTGCCTGAAATTAACAAGAAGGCAAGGAACGGATGCTCAAAAACACGATTTTATTACGATTAAGGGCTTGGGATATCTTAAAAGAGGTATGACACACATGAGAAAGAAGAAAAGTTAAGTATGAAATACAAGATCCCTCATTATCTTCGATATGAATGATACATGATCCTGTCAACCGGCGTAGGATCTTTTGCCTGAAGCTCCCTCTTCATGATATTTATGGGGATACCCTTCTCTTCGGATATTAAACTTTTCAATTTACCCGAGCCGTCCTTTACGGGTTTTCAACTCGGGTCCTCCCTCTGCTTCAAGACGCCCTATTTCGGGTTTTCGCTCTGAGCTATCCATTTTTGTTTTTTTCTTCTTTTTATTTTTCTTTTTCTTCTCTTCTCTTTTCTTTTTCTTTTTTTCTTTTTTCTTTTTTTTTCTTTTTCAAAGATAGTATTTCTTAACAGCATCAGAATTTACAGGGTTTTTTAGCTCATCTCCATCCATTTCTGTTAGGATTAGGGCTCCTCTTGAGAAGGCCTTTTTTACCACGTACGGTCCTTCCCAGTTGGGCATCCACTTTCCTCGAGAATCTTTCTGAATCGGGAGGATTTTCTTGAGCACCAGATCCCCTTCTTTGAATTCTCTTGGGTGCACATTTTTGTTGTATGCCTGCATCATCCGCTTTTGGTACATCTGACCATGACAAATGGCCATTAGTCTCTTTTCATCAATGAGATTTAGTTGGTCGAGTCTGGCCTGCACCCATTCGGCTTCTTCCAATTTTACTTCATTTAAGACCCGGAGAGACGGGATCTCTACCTCGATGGGGAGTACTGCTTCGGTACCATACACCAAGGAGTAGGGTGTTACCCCCGTTGATGTGCGAATGGACGTCCTATAGGCGAAAAGGGCAAACGGTAACTTCTCATGCCAATCCCTGTAGGTATCCGTCGTCTTTGCTATGATCTTCTTTATGTTCTTGTTTGCTGCTTCCACTGCTCTATTCATTTTAGGATGATAGACTATGGAGTTGTGGTGTGTTATCTTGAACTGAGTGCACACGTCCGTCATCATTTTGTTATTCAGATTGGAAGCGTTGTCGGTGATGACCCTTTGTGGCAATCCGTATCGACAAATAATCTCCTTCTTTAAGAACTTACATACTGTAGTCCTTGTGATGTTGGCGTAAGACGCTGCCTCTACCCATTTAGTGAAATAGTATATGGCGACCAAAATGAAACGGTGTCCATTGGAAGCTTTCGGATGGATCTGCCCGATGACGTCCATGCCCCACGCCGCAAAAGGCCACGGAGAATTCATGGTGTGTAAAGGCGATGGGCGTGCGTGAATTTTGTCAGCGTAAATTTGACATTTGTGGTATTTCCTGGCGTAATCGATGCAATCTCCCTTCATGGTCAACCAGAAATAACCATATCTCATAATTTTCTGGGCTATAGACAGCCCGTTGGCGTGCATTCCACAGAGCCCGTCATGTACTTCGGCTAAAATCTCCTTCGCCTCCCAGGCATCCACACATCTCAGCAACGTCTGATCATGACTTCTTCTATATAGGATCTCCTCATCTAGGACATATCTTGTTGCCATTTTTCTGAGTGTCTTTCTGTCATTGTCATTTGCCCCTTCTGGATACTTTCGAAGCTTGACATATTGCAAGATGTCATAGTACCATGGGTTTCCATCAATCTCTTCCTGTACATTACAACAATGAGCAGGCCTTTCAAACGTCTGCATCTCAATGGGCTTCATTTCTGCCCCGGTGTTTGTTTTGAACATGGATGCCAAGGTTGCCAAGGCGTTTGCCATCTGCTATTCTTATCGGGGTAGGTAATTGAAGCTGACCTTTTCGAACTCTTTGGTGAGCTCTTTAATCAATTCATAATATTTGACCAACTTCGGGTCCCTGGTTTCCCATTCCCCGCGCAATTGGTAAATTACTAAGGATGAATCTCCGAATACTTGAAGTTCCTTAACCTTTCTCTCAATAGCTGAGTTCATTCCCATAACGCAAGCTTCGTATTCAGCTATATTGTTAGTGCAGAAGAATTAAAATCTGCTGGTGAAAGGATAATAGACGTCCTCAGAAGAAATTAGCACTGCTCCTATCCCATGTCCGAGGGCGTTAGAGGCTCCATCGAAGTAAAGCTTCCATGATTTATCATCTGAAACCTCTTCCTCGGTTGTAATGCACATCAAGTCTTCGTCTGGGAAATTAAAGTTCAAGGCCTCATAGTCGTCTGAAGCATGACTAGCTAGGAAATCTGCTACGGCACTCCCCTTTACGGTTTTCTGGTTAACGTACACAATATCGCATTCGGATAAGAGCATCTGCCATCGGGCCATCCTTCCTGTTAGTGCTGGCACTTCCATTAAGAACTTCAATGGGTCTAGCTTGGATATCAACCAAGTAGTATGGTACATCATATACTGTCTAAGCCGCTTGGTAGCTCAAACTAGAGCATAACACAGCTTCTGCACTGGCGGGTACCGCGTTTCGCAATCATTGAATTTTCTTCTTAGGTAATAGATAGCTTGCTCCCTTTTTCTTGACTCATCGTGTTGCCCCAATACGCATCCCATTGAATTCTCAAAAACTGTCAGATAGAGAATTAATGGTCGATCTGGTACTGGTGCGACTAAAATTGGAGCATTTGTCAGGTACTTTTTGATCTTTTCTAGGGCTCTTTGACATTCTTCATCCCACACACCAGGATTATTCTTTCTAAGAAGTCTGAAGACCGGGTCACATCGGTCGGTTAATTGGGAAATGAAACGAGAGATATAATTCAACCTCCCTAGGAAACCGCAAACTTCCTTCTGAGTGTGGGGTGGTGAGAGATCCTGGATGGCTTTCACTTTATCTGGATCGATCTCAATCCCTCTTCTGCTTACCATGAACCCTAGGAGTTTTCCAGAAGTAACGGCGAAGGTACACTTGGCAGGGTTGAGCCTCAGCTGGTACTTCCGTAGTCTTTGGAATAGTTTTCTCAAGTTCTGTAGGTGCTCTTCCTCTGTTCGGGATTTTGCAATCATGTCGTCCACGTATACTTCTATTTCTTTGTGCATCATGTCATGGAAAAGAGTCATCATTGCTCTTTGGTATGTTGCCCCTGCGTTCTTTAGCCCAAACGGCATCACCCGATAACAAAAAGTGCCCCACATGGTTATGCCCCTGCGTTCTTTAGCCCAAACGGCATCACCAGCGTGTCAATATGTGGTAAGGGGAAGTTGTCTTTAGGGCTGGCTCGGTTTAGATCCCTATAATCTACACACATACAAACTTTCTCGTCCTTCTTTGGTACCGGTACAATGTTTGCAACCCATTCGGGGTATTTGGCTATCTCCAAGAACCCAACATCAAACTATTTTTTTACTTCCTCTCGGATCTTTAACAACATATCTGGTCTCATTCTCTGAAGTTTTGCTGTATTGGTTTGCACTCTGATTTTGTTGGCAATTTGTGCACCACTATGTCGGTATTCAACCCTGGCATATCTTGATAAGTCCAGGCGAAAACATCCTTGAATTCCTGAAGTAGGGTTATCAGTTCGTGCTTGGTTTTTGAGAAAATCGTCGTTCCTACTTTTATTTCTTTTCTCTCCTCTTCAGTCCCCAAGTTTACAACTTCTGTTTTTTCTTGGTGGGGCATGATCTGCCTTTCTTCGTTGGCCATGATTCTCTTTAACTCTTCCGGGACCTCACATTCTATCTCATCATATCCTTCCTCAATTCCCTCTTAGACCTCAGGGCGTTCAAAATTCACTCCAGGATTGGATCCGGAATCATTCATATCGTCAATCATGAGCGACCTGCATTAAATGAGAATGAATTGTATTGGGAAGGAGACGGCTTTATATGGAGGGAATGAACATGAAGAATGCATGAATGAAATAAATGAAACTTTGGTTATTCAGGAAAGTGGGGATATTTTCATTTCAATCAAAAAGTTAACATAGGTGCCCTATACAAGAGATCCCCATTGTTTACGGGCAAAACAAAAGGTTGATTCGGAGCATTACTCTGATCTATTCCTAAAAACTACAGGCAGATCAATGCAGCTCTAGTTATCGAGTGTTTCCCCGGGACGACAGGGGCGGATGTTGGTCAACATTTTGCTGCCTCAGTCTTTTCCAGCTATCATGTTGATGTACATCCCTTCAAATGATTCATTGAATCTCTCCTCCTGGTTGAGTACGTCATTTTCCTTCATTGTCTCTTCCACCTCTTGACCTGGCTGGTAGAATCCTCCGGAGGCAAAAGTGGTTTTTAAACTAGGAAAGGACATTGGTCTCCATGGAATGTCTTCTCCTTTAAATCTGGCCTTTCTTTGCTCTTTCTTTCTCTTGTATTCCTCTTTTCTCTGTTGGACACTTGGTTGATAACCCAGCCCAAAACGATCCTTCTTGGTTATCATATTTTTTGCTCTTAGGTTTCCTTGTAATTTATTCCCCAGCCCTTTTCCTACTTTGGCTCATCGGCCTAAAGTTTCTGCGACGGTCATCTTGGTACAATTAGATAACCTGGGATAAGGGATCCGACTTCCCTCCGAAACGAACGTGGCTTTCACTGGTTCTAATGCTCGGAACGAGCATTCTGCAGCATCTTCATCATTTTGAATATAGGGGGCGTCTGATGTCACGGAAGCAACAATTTCTTGCTCAGCCTCTACTGTGACCAATTTACCTTCGACTACAAATTTTAATTTCTGATGCAATGATGAGGGGACAACTCATGCGGAGTGGATCCATGGTCTTCCCAATAAGCAGCTGTAAGATGGTTTTATGTCCATCACCACAAAATCGATCACATACTCAGTCGGTCCAATCAGTAGAGGCACCTTAATTTTACCCATTGTTCCTCTTTGCGTACCATCAAAAGCTCTTACTGAATTGTGGCAGGGCTTTAGGTGAGAACCATCTATTGGTAGTTTTTGCAGGGTCACCATAGGCAAGATGTTCAATGCTGACCCGTTGTCAATCAGTACGCCAGGTACTACATATCCTTTGCAGTGGGTTGTGATGTTAAGGGCTTTGGTGGACCCCATTCCTCCCTAGGGATCTCATCATCACTGAACGTTATATGATTATAGGCAGTGATATGCCCTACTATTCTGTCCAGATTTGTCACAGAAATATCCTGGGGCACAAAAGTTTGATTTAGTACTTTTAATAGCGTCTCCCGGTGCTTTTCTAAACTCAATAGTAATTCCAGTACTGTGATCCTGGCCGGTTGCTTTCGTAGTTGTTCCACTACGTTGTACTCGCTATGTCTCAAGAACTTCAGAAATTCTTTGGCTTGGGCCTCAGTTACCAGCTCATTCATCCTTGGGGGAGGTTCTTCTCCAAATATCTGCGTGGGGCTAATTGCTGTATTCTTCCCCTTATCTATTTCAGCTGCTTTCAAAGCCTCAGAGGAATAACATTTGCCGCTCCTTGTGAAATGGCCTGCCTCACCAACATTTACATCGCTCTGGCTTTGTTGGTCTTTTAGCGTAGGCTCTTTTACCTGACCATGTTCTAGTTTTTCTGGCATGGTCACATTTGCAGCATAGTTCAAGGGGGTTTGTCGCATATCCTTGAATGGGAATGGGGATGGTGCTGAAATAATGATCCTGGAACTTATCTTGTTGGTTTCTCCTTAGGAGGCACCTGCATTCCCTGGCCTGGGAGAGATGATAAAAGGTCTATTCTTCCCGTATTTAGATTTGGGGCTATCCGTCATATGTACGTCCGACCCCTTCTTCCCCATGGGCTCCTCGAAGAATTCTCTTTGTTTTTCATTCATCAATTGTTGTACCAATCTCTTCAACTCATCGCACTCTTGGATGTCATGTCCTTCATTCTGGTGGAATTCGCAATACACTCCACATCCCTTCTGCCTTGTTATCATGCCTTTGTCGATCACACGGGCCATGCATAACTGTTGAAATACCCACCGTAAAGGAGATTTGATTTTTGACACATCATCCTTAGTCCTCCTGGTAAAGTATTCTTCAATAACATTTACTCCTCTGCTCCCATGATTAGGCAGCGGGTTATTAGCTATACTTGCTTCTTCAAACTTCAATATCCCAGAATCGATTAAATTCTGCACAAGTTTTTTGAAGGCAAGGCAGTTCTCAGTGGGATGTCCAGGGGCACCGCCGTGATAGTCGCAATGCGCGTTCAGATTATACCAAGAAGGGAAGGGCGGATTGACAGGAGTAACGATGTATGGATGGACTAGGTCTGCTTCATACAACTGGGAATAAAGTTCCGAGTACGAAATAGGTAGGGGAGTGAAAGTTCTCCTCTCTTTCTCTTTTCTGGAGATTCTCTCCTCTCTTTGATTCGAGTTTTATGTTTTTCCCACAGGTGCTTGTGGCTGTGAGACTGTGAAGTTCTTCGGGGTGGTATAAGTGCTGGTGGCGTTTACTTCATTCCTCTTGCTATATTTCTGAGACCCTTCCCCGCCATCAATTCTACCACTCTTAATTGCCAATTCAAGGGACTCCCCAGTCCTGATTAAGTCAGCAAAGCACTGCGTTGTGTTATTAATGAGGCGATCAAATAGTGCCCCTTTCAGAGTATTAACAAATAATGGCGTAATTTCATGTTCCGGGAGGGGTGGCTGAATTTGGGTGGCCACTTCCCGCCACCTTTGCACGTATTGCCGTAGATTTTCGTTGTACTTCTGCCCCATATTTTCCAACATATTTCTACTGGGGGTCATATATGTTACATGCTTATATTGCTCAGTAAATGCTCTTGACAGATCCTTCCATGTCTTAACATTTCCCTTGCTCAACTGGGTGTACCACCGTAAAGCCGCTCCAATTAGGCTGTCCTGGAAATCAGTAGTTTTTCGTCCTTAAGGTAGGCCGCCATTTTTCGACAGTACATTGTTATGTGTGCGGAAGGACACGTGGTTCCATCGTATTTGTCGAACTCTGGCGTTTTAAATTTTGGCGGTAGGACAAGATCGGACACCAGACTTAAGTCGCTAGCGTCATTTCCTGACTCTTCCATAGATTGTAACGTTTTAAATTTTTCCTCCATGAGGCGAAACCTCTCCTCCCACTTTTTCTCTACCTCGGTCCTGATCCTTTCAACCATGTTCAGGTCTGGCCCCTCCTCTTCATAGAGTGCTTCAGCGTCGAGGGGTTGAGTTTCAGGTGCCCCTATCTGAAGACTAGCTGACATTCCAGCAGGGTCGATATACATCTTTCTGGCCGGATTCGGTGCAGCTGGTTGAACCTTGTAGTGAGCTAGGGTATCCTCTGGCTCTTGAACGGTTTCTCCTTCCATTCTTTTTCCAAGGCTTTTAGCGAACAGTACGGTTATGTCGGATACTATTGATGCTTGTGACTGAGCAATCTGGTCACTGAGGCTTCTTTGGGCCTCTTCAAGGCTTGTCTCGAGCTCTTTTTGCCCTTTTTCTAAACTGATTATCCTGTCTTCCATGAGCTTGCTTTGTAATCAGGTAAGGTATGGATGATGAATGATTGCGGGTTAACTACACACAACGCCACAATATTCATAATGTTAATATGGTTGCAAGAAAATAAATGCGTATAATGATGCGAATGCAATACAAGAATGTATGCAGATAAGGTACTGATTCCGCTGGTAATCACCCTTTTGAACTACTTTCACGGGAATTAAAGGGTCTAAATTACAACAGAGTTCATATTACAAAATGAAGATTCTTAATACAAAAGAGCTAAATACAACACAAAGCCCTATAGATAAGCCCTAGCTCTATCTCCTAATTTTCCAATTGCCTTGAGCAACTTGAGGAACCTGAGAGCTTCTTCCATTTCCGGGACTATGAAAGGTCAGAGCGTTTCGGCCTCGATAGCCAAATCATTCACATGCCTGCGACTCGTTGTATGTCCACCATCAAGTTTGCGTAATACTGGTCCCTATCCTGTACCATCCGGGCAGCAACACAGTCTTTTTTTGCCAATAGGTGTCCCCTCCGGATGCAGCCTCCTCGAACACACTAATTCTTTCCTTGTAATCCTCAACAGTTGCTTCGAGGGACTTAATTCGTGCTCGTAACATGCTTACTTCGCGCTCTTTTTCTTGTAGCTCAGTGAAACCATTTCTCTGGCAGTACATTCGAAGGGAGTGTTCAACTTCCGCCACCTTTCCTTTTAATTCGCCATTCTGACTTTGGCTTTGCTCCAGACTTTGAATATTGTCATCGTACAATTTTTGCATCTCTAACAGTCTATTTCGGCTACTCATGGACTTTCTTTTCCATACGACGACGCTTTCTCTCTCATGATGGACAGCTTGTTTTCCCTTGTTGATTTCTTGCCTGAGTCTTTCCTTTTCTTGGTCAATGACCTTCTTGGAGGACCGTTTTTCTTCCTCCATAGCCAACCGGCAGCTTTCTATCTCTTTCACGATCGCTCTCTTGTTGATTTCTCGTTCTTCTTCCACCAAACAGATGTCATTCATTCATTCTCTTTCCACAGCTATGAATTGACTCCGGCCGACCTTCTGTATTTTTTCTTGTAGTAGAAGAGCATCTTTTTGATAAAGAGCATTCTTGTCACTCAAATCTACATTTAATTTCTTCAACTGCCTAATGATCCCGTCCCGTTCATCAACCTCTAAGCTTGCCTTATAGAGCTTGCTCGCATGTTGAGTCTGTTGGATGTCTATTTTCTTTTTAATTTCTTCGAGTTCATTCCTTAAGATGTCAGCTTCAGACGGTACCACCCTTGTAAGCTCTTCGAGTGACACTGTTGGTCCTTGATCAGATTCGGGAATCATATCGTTTACCCTCAAACGTCTCCAGAGATCGTAGTCTGGAGTGGTCATGTTCCCAAGCCCTCATGATAGTCTGAACTTTCTCTTTGAACTCCCCTTTTAAAAGAAATTCAGTTCAGCTTAACCCGGTGGTGTTGGGAATGAACTATCGCGATCCGAATTGCCGAGACACCAGAAGCGGAGCACAAGCAATCCCTCCATGTAGTCCCAACATCATCAGCCAATTGAAGTCACCACAACTATATAAAAAGTAATTAACTCTACCGAGCCACGGGACTCTCCATACTATGTCCTCTCCTTGGATATTCCTGAAGAAACTGGCCTATTTTCTTGTTTTCAAGTCCTCTCGCCACTCTTTTGTTAAGTATTCTCGTAAAGGCGAAAAATCTTGGAAGAATATTCCCGGTAGAACCCTCGTCGGCGTCTTCCACATGTGGCTCTGAATCCATACCTGTAACAGTTGTGCGCATCCTCGAAAACGCCCTTCTTCGTACTTCCGACTGGCATTTAGAGAAATAAAGGTCTCGGCCAAAATAGCTGGTACTGGGTTTGCTCGCCATTTTATCCGCTCAAACAAATCTAGAATGGCCACATCAATGTTTCCCAAAATTCTTGGAAAGATCATCAATCCATATATTCCCAAGGCAAGCATGTCTAACTTTTTCTCCTTATCCGGATGTGCAGGTAGGATGTCTCGAATGTTTTCCCATGCAAATACTGTACTATCTCCTCGAAGTCGGATCAAGCCATTGACCCAATCGTCGCTCATTCTGGTAAAGGTTTTGAGCTTGGAAATGTAATTCTGATTCCTCGGAGGTTTTGCGTAGATCCAATCTTCCTGAACATTTTTATGATTAAGAAGAGCGGTGTATTCTTCTACTGTATCCATCATGTCCTGTTCGTTGAAGGTGAAGCAGCAAAAGGCAGGATTCCAGAACTGAAAAATGGCTCGGAGTAGGGGCTGGTTGACCCGGATGTACATCAATTGTGCAATGTCACCATAACTATCACGGAACCTTTCTTGTAATCTCTGGTCCCATTCTTCCCAGATACTTTGAAGATCCCCTAAGTTGTTCTGTTGAAGACTCACATAGGTGTACCCGGCTATCACGCGCTCACTTGGTAAGCTGTCCCCTTGGGCCTTCTGGTTGACTTCTGACCAATGTCTAACAGACAAGTTGAGTTCCTCTTTTCTAAGACACCTTTTTTCCATGGTGAAAGACTTTCTGATCGGGTAAACCACTTGATCCAGTACCTTTATGTAATGCGAATGTAATAATGCATGAAAAAATAGCAAAAAAGGAAACAAGTCAGTACCAGATAGAATTAATAAATACACAAATAAAAGGACAAATTAAATAAGGTAAACAAACAAAAACAAAAAACCCTATTTATCCCGTCTAAAACACCTAAGGTTATCCGCATGGCTCTAAAGGGGTGGTTTCTATATATTCTCTACATGCAGTGTTGGTGCTAAGAGGTACCCGAATTGTCCTTGCTGTCCTCTACTAAGAGTAGCAAGGCCCCCGATCATCACCCATTATAGGCTCCTTTCAACCGGGTTCAATTCAGGGGGACCCATTCGCTTATGCCTGCACGAAGGAACGATATCCTTACGAAAACATAAGGTACTCGAGCCCCGAAGGTACTTGCTAGGCCTACACGGGAGAACGATATCTCCACGAAAGCATTAGCGTTTTCCCCTACTAAAAAAACGGGTTTATATGCCAAATTTTAAATGCGTTAAAATAAACGTGCAATTACAACCGAATATTAATTTAATAGTCACTTTAATCCGGAACTTTTAATATTATTAAAGCGGTAATTATTTGAAAAAGCTTGACTCTCTTTTTTTTTGTTTTTTGAAAAAAACAAAAAATGTCCCCAGCGGAGTCGCCATCTGTAGCGATGTCCTCATTTTCGCTAAAAAACGGGGGGTTTTCGAAGGTATTTGTGATTTTTCGGATATAAAATATTTATTCTGTGGGGGTTTTAAAAACGGCATTTTATTTAAAAATTGGAGTCGCCACCGGCTACTTAGGTAGGCCGGACACCATAAAACCAGAGATTAAAAAAACTTTGAGTTTGGGAGTCGGTTACGGATGGGGAAGGATTAGCACCCCCACACCGCCCAAAATTGGTACTTTAATAATTACCGCTTTATTAATATTAGATTTTCCGGATTAAAGTGATGATTAGTTTAAAATTCAATTATAATTGCGAATAAATTTTAAAGGCCACGTTATCCGAGAGTAAACGCCCAACCACTATCACTACGCCTGATACTGGCCCCGTTTACACTCGGATAAAAGGGCACCGCATTGACAATTTATATCTCGATATGCAATCTTAGTGGGCAAAATATAAAACAGGACAAATAATTTAAATGCAATAAATGTTAACATAATAGAATACTAATCTATCATAAATAAAATACGTAATTAAAACATACATATATACATATCAATCTTAATAGTAGATAAAAACAAATTTAACATGTCACAATAACAAGGCATGAATAAATACATGTGTGGACAAAAACACATATTTCAAGAAGACATACATATTAGCAATAAAACACATTTCAACATATATATAACAATATATTATACATAAACAGAAAATATACTAACACGTAACCTAAAAGCCAAGAGAACATACAATACATACTAAAATACAAAACATGTTGTGTACGAGCCAACTAGAACATAATATGCGTGATACGAATAACCGAACAAATACATAAAGATACATAATCATCATAAACTTAACACACATATACATGTAAACATAAAAATACAAGGCATATACGAGGGATATATAATAAGACAAAAGGTTACATCAACATGCACGATTATAATACGAACATGAATATTTATATGGAAACAAGACTGAAATAAAAAGAAATAAACATCAGTAGCAGAAATTAAAGGATAATAATATGCAACTTAGGGACGAAAATGCAAGCAGGACCGAACTTGAAAGGACTGAAACTGTAATTGGACCAAGGGGCAGACCCGAAGTGAAAAATCCAAAAACGCGGGATGGTTAAAGGGGTAATTTTACCATTTAAAAACGGATTCGATGTAATTTAGGGACTGGATTGCAAAATTTTGAAATACAAGGGGGACCAGAGTTGTAAAAATCCCCTACGGCGAGACACAAACGAAAATATTGAAAACGCGGGAGGATTTATTACGTAATTTGCCTTTTTCACAAAATAAAAATACCAATAAAACTCTCTCTTTCAGCTTTATCTCAAATTTTCCCCATTTTCGTTTCAAAAGCCGATTTTATAATAACTCTCGTTCTTACATTTTCTCTCAACCTCATCCCATGAACCCAAAAACTGGCGGCCGACCACTGTCTTCTCCGCCGTCGGCCACCGCTAACCGACGCCGGCGAGCCTAAAAAACCACCAAAATGAACCTTGTCTTACCCTCAACACGAATCCAAGCTTGGATTTGGAGAAAAAGCCCCTATTCGTCCTAGATCTAAGAAATACGAAACGAAAAGACCTTCTTTTTTTTCAACCCAAAACGAAACCAAAAAGGGCCTCACACTCCCTTCAGTTCACCATGTTCGGCTTCAGAAAGCCGAAGAGGCTTGTCACTGGTGAGGGGAGATCCACAAACGAAGGTAACAACTCTAAACCCCCTTTCTGTTATCACTACGTATGTTTTTTTTGTATGCATGCAAAGAAGTGAGAAAAGAGAAGAGTATTACCACTGAAAACTCGTTGTTTTTTTTGTATTTTTTCTTTTCGATTACAACTTTTCTGCCTTACAATTGCTTGTTTCATACATATATGCCTGTCTCTTTGGTTTGGTAACAAGTAATATAATATCTATTTTCATATCTGGACTGATACTGACATAATCTTTCTTTTTTTGTGTTCTGATATGTCTGAACGCGGTGGTTGGAGATCGGCATGGTGGAAGCATGGTGGCGGTGTGGGGCAGTTGTCTTCGGCCAGAGGCGTTCTCGGCCGTTGGATCAGATCTGATCTAACGGTCGGGCTGGCTTAAAGGATGAACGACCCAGATGAAACCTCGATCGGTGAAACGGCTCCAGATCGTGACACGTGGGGCTCAGCAGTCGAGGAGTTATAACGCGTGGGACTCACGCACGCGTGGGATACCGAAGAGTCCGCGCGTGGACCGTAAGCGCGCGTGGCACACGAACCGTCCAGACGTGTGGTTCACGCGGCTGGCTAGATATTTTATCCCTCCTTGATCGTGGTCGTTGGATTAGATCTTGATCCAACGGCCCATAGTTATCTGCACAAAAATAATTAGATGTAAATAGGGTCTTGGGCTTGGGCCAATCGGGCCTTGTATTATTATTTTTGTAATAATGTGGACAATTTAATTTAAGTGGGCTTCCTATTATTTTTCCAGTTTTGTCCATACATACTAATATACTAATATAACAGTAAACACAGATACATACGTACTTACGTATACATACATACATACAATTGTGATGAAATACGTTCACACATACATATATTTAATAATACATGCAACACTTATTCGTATATATTCAATAATAACAAGTACACTAATATACACATGCAAACACATATAGACCTACTCATATACTAACATCTATTTGTACGATACTCCTAATATAACCATATCATACGTATATTAATAGGTACGTAATACACCATGCATACCCTCACACTTTACATATATTAATAACACTCATGCACATAATAAACATATAGCATAACATAATACTATGTATACATGCAACGCTAATATACTAATAATTATACTAATATGTATTTATAGACCAGATAAAAATGAGTGATTACAACAGTGAATACAATATAGTGGAGCAGCTACAAAAGCAACCGGCAAGGATTACAGTGTTAGAGTTGCTTCTAAGTTCGAAGAAACACCGTGATGCACTGTTAAATATGCTGAATCAAACTTTTGTACCCTAAGACATCTCTGTATCAAAGCTAGAAAGAATAGTGGGGCATATCACTGCATACAACCACATCACGTTTAGCGATGACGAGATTCCAGAAGGAGAAATGGGATCCACCAAAGCTCTCAACATCACGACCCACTGCAAAGGGTATGTGTTACCAGGAGTACTGATTGATAATGGGTCGTCATTAAATGTACTACCAATGGTGACTTTGCAAAAAGCTGCCGATAGATGATTCTCACATGAAACCCTGTCACAACTCCGTGAGAGCCTTTGATGGTACACAAAGAGGAACACTTGGGAAGATAGAAGTACCTTTGTTGATTGAGCCGACTGAATACATGATCCACTTTGTGGTGATGGACATAAAACCAACATACAACTGCTTATTGGGAAGGCCCTGGATTCATTCTGCTGGAGCCGTTCCCTCATCACTCCATCAAAAATTAAAATTTATGATTGAAGGCAAGTTGGTCACTATGGAGGCCGAACATGAGATTATCGCCTCGGTTACATCATGTGCCCCCTACATACAGAATGATGAAAATATCACGGAATGCTCTTTCTGAGCACTGGAACTGGTGAATGCTACATTTGTCGTGGAAGGTAATCAGATCCCTTGCCCTATGTTATCTAACTGTACCAAGATGATCGTGTCTAAAACTCTGGGCCGAGGAGCCAAAACTGGAAGGGGGTTAGGGAGAAGATTGCAAGGAAGTCTACGAGCCATGAGCATCATCACTAAGAAGGATCATTTTGGGCTCGGCTAAAAAACCAAGCATTCAGCAGAGAAGAGAAGAATATAAGAGGAAAGAAGAACAGAGAAGAGTTAGACTCAAGAGAGAAGATATTTCGTGGAGGCCGATATTTTTCCCCCATGTAAAGAATATTTTTGTTTCTGGAGGAGTCAATCGTACAAGATAGAAATTCGAAGAAGCAATTAGAGAGAATGGCGTACTCAATGAGAATGAGATGTTTAGTGAATTACTTGAAGGGATGTCCATCAACATGATAGCTGAAGGTAACAATGGTAGCAACGTGTTGACCAACATCTGCCTTTGCCATCCCGGGGAAACTCTTGATAACTAGAGCTACGTTGACCTACCTGTAGTCTTTAGGGCCAGATCAGATTAATGCTCCGAATTAACCTTTTTCTTTTGCCCATAAGCAATGGGGATCTTTTGTATAGGGCACCTATGTTAACTTTTTGTTTGCAATGAAAGAATATCGTCTTCATTTTCTCAAATGGCAAACATTTCATTTGTTTCATTCATTCATTCCCTACTCATATTCATTCATTTCATTTAAAATCATTCTCTTCCCAATACATTCATTCTCATTTCATGTATGGTCCCAATAATCAACTGCATGAATGATTCTGGATCTGATCCCGAAGTAGATTTCGAATGCCCCAAGATTTTGGCAGAAATTGAAGAGGAGGGTGATGAGACAAAATACGAGGTCCCTGAGGAGTTGGTAAGGATGATGGCTCACGAAGAAAGGCAAATCATACTCCATCAAGAGGAGACAAAAATTGTAAACTTGGGGATTGATAATGAGAGAAAATAAGTAAAAATTAGGACTACATTTTCCTTAGAAACCAGGCGTGAACTAATAGCCATGCTTCAAGAGTTCAAGGATGTCTTTGCTTGGACCTATCAAGATATGCTGGGGTTGAATACAGACATAGTGGTACACAAGCTGCCAACGAGGCCATAATGCAAACCAATCTAGCAAAAGCTCAGAAGAATAAGGCCTGACATGCTGTTGAAGATCATAGAAAATATGGAAAAGTAGTTCGATGCTGGCTTTCTGAAAGTGGCCAAATACCCTGAATGAGTTACAAACATTATACTGGTGCCGAAGAAGGATAGGAAGGTCCGTATGTACGTAGATTACAGGGATATCAACTGAGCATGCCCTAAAGATAATTTCTCTCTGCCACATATTGACACGTTGGTTGATAATACTGCAGGACACTCATGGTTCTCATTCATGGACGGTTTCTTAGGATACAACCAAATAAAGATGGACCCGAATGACATGGAGAATACCACATTTGTAACCATGTGGGGCATGTTTTGTTACAAGGTGATGCCCTTCGGTCTCAGGAACGTAGGGGCGACTTATCAGAGAGCAATGATGACTTTTTTCCATGATATGATGCATAAAGAGATAGAAGTATACGTGGATGATATGATCGCTAAGTCCCGAACAGAGGAAGGACACCTTCAAAACCTGAGAAAGATATTCTAGAGACTACGAAAATACCAACTAAAGCTTAACCCCGCTAAGTGCATCTTCAGAGTTACATCTGGAAAACTCTTGGGATTTGTAGTAAGCATAAGATGGATTGATATCGATCCAGAGAAAGTGAAGGCTATCCAAGACCTACCACCGCCTCATACTCATAAAGAAGTCCAAGGTTTCATGGGAAGGTTAAAGTACATCTCTCGTTTCGTCTCTCAATTAACAGACAAGTGCGATCCAGTCTTCAGGCTACTCAGGAAGAATAATCCTGGAGTCTGGGATGAGGAGTGCCAAAAAGCTCTAGAGAAGGTTAAGAAGTATTTGAAGAATGCTCCATTTTAGTCGCTCTAGTACCAGACAGGCCTTTAATCCTCTACCTGACAGGTTTTGAAAACTCGATGGGTTGTGTGTTAGGACAACATGATGAGTCTAGGAAGAAGGAAATAGCCATCTACTACCTAAGCAAGAAGTTTTGTAATTGCAAAGCACGGTACCTGCCAATTCAGAATCTGTGTTGTACTTTGGTTTGGGCTGCCAAAAGGCTTCGACAGTACATGTTATACCATACCACCTGGTTGATATCCAAACTGGATCCCTTGAAGTTCCTGATGGAAGCACCGGCCTTAACGGGGAGGATGGCCCATTGGCAGATGTTGTTGTTTGAATTCGACATTGTATACGTGAGCCAGAAAGCTGTGAAAGGAAGTGCTATAGCAGACTTCTTAGCTAGTCGCACTTTAGGTGATTATGAACCATTGAACTTCAACTTCCCCGATGAAGACCTAATGTGCATTACTACTGGGAAAAATATTTCAGAGGATGGTTTATGTAAGCTTTACTTCGATGGAGCCTCCAATGCAATTGGCCACGAAATAGGGGCTGTGCTAATCTCTCCAGAGGATGTCTACTATCCTTTCACCAGAAGACTAGAATTCTTCTGCACCAACAATATAGTTGAGTACAAAGCTTGTGTCATAGGACTGAAAGCTGATGTTGAAAGAAAGATCAAGGAACTTCGAGTATTCGAAGATTCATCTTTAGTGATCTATCAGTTACGAGGAGAGTGGGAGACTAGGGACCCAAAGCTAGTCAAGTATTATGAGTTGATCCAAGAGCTCGTTAAGGAATTTGAAAGGGTCAGTTTCACTTATCTTCCTAGAGAAGAAAACCAGATGGCGGACGCCTTGGCAACCCTGGCTTCTATGTTCAAAGTAAATACGGGGGCAGAAATGAAGCCAATAGAGATGCAGACTTTTGGAAGGCCAGCTCACTGTTGTAATGTGCTAGAAGAAATAGACGACAACCCTTGGTATTACGATATCTTGCAATATATCAAGTTTTAAAAGTATCCCGAAGGGGTAAATGAAAATGACAAAAAAACGCTCAGAAAGATGGCAACGAGATATTTTTTGGACAGAGAGATTCTGTACAAAAAAGCCATGACCAGAAGTTAAGATGTGTAGATGCCCGAGAGGTAAAAGAAATTTTGGCAGAAGTGCACGATAGTCTGTGTGGAACACATGCCAATGGTCTGTCAATAGCCTAGAAAATTATGAGATATGGATATTTCTAGTCAACTATGGAGGGAGACTACATTGATTATGCCAGAAAGTGCCACAAGTGCCAAATATATGCTGACAAGATCCATGCTCCTCCTTTACCTTTACACACCATGAACTCGCCATGGTTGTTTACAACTTAAGGCATGGATGTCATTGGGTAGATTCATCCGAAATCGTCCAACAGGCATCATTTTATTTTGGTTGCCATCGATTACTTCACTAAGTGGGTGGAGGTAGCATCTTATGCCAACATCACAAGGACGACGATGTGCAAGTTCTTGAAGAAGGAGATTATTTTCTGATACGGTTTACCGAAAATGATCATCACTGATAATGCTTCCAATCTGAATAACAAATTGATGACTGAGGTATGCCACCAGTTCAAGATAACACACCATAATTCCACGGCCTACCGCCCTAAGATGAATGGGGCAGTGGAAGCGACAAACAAGAACATAAAGAAAATCATCGTAAAGACAACAGGCACATACAATGATTGGCATGAGAAGTTGCCATTTGCTCTGTTCGCCTACCGGACATCTGTTCGTACATCAACAAGGGCAACACCCTATTCTCCAGTATATGGTATAGAGGCGGTATTACCCATTAAAGTAGAGATTCCGTCATTCTGGGTTCTGAATAAAGTGAAGTTGGGAGAATCAAAGTGGGTGCATGCTAGGTTCGACCAGTTAAATCTCATAGAGGAAAAGTGGCTGAATATCATATGCCATGGTCAAATGTACCAGAAATGGATGATGCGGCATATGATAAAAAGGTACACCCGAGAGAATTTTGAGAGGGAGATCTGGTACTTAAGAAGATCATCCCAATTCAGAAAGATGCTCGAGAGAAGTGGATGTCTAACTGGAAGGGCCATATGTTGTCAAGAATGCCTCTTTTAGGGGGATGCACATTGATCTTAACTGAAATGGACAGAGAAGAATTAAAAAATCTTGTGAACTCCGATGCAGTTAAGAAGTACTATGTTTGAAAAAAAGAGAAAAAATTGAAAATGAAGAAGAAGAAGAAGAAAAATGAAGCGCAAACCTGAAAAGGCGTTTCATCCAAAAAATAAGGAGAGCTCTAGGTAAAAACCCGAAAGAGGGCACCTTAAAGCAAAAGAATGATCCGAGTTGAAAACCCGTTAAAGGCGACTCAGATAAGTTTTGAGGATGGGCTTCCGACAAGTAAAGTCATCTCTACGGGTACCAGAAGAATGAGCTCCATGCAAAGATTCTACTCCGGTTGACAGGATCACGCATCATTCCTACAGTGGATACTTGGGGTTTTGCATTTCATGATTTGCTTCCCCTTTCCTCATGTTTGCCACGACTTCTCTAAACCTGTTCCAAATCTTTAATGTTAATAAAATCATATTTTTGTGCATTCCCTTTCTTGTTTCCCCATCATTTTCATAAATATCATGCAAACAAGTTAACATAGACTTATGATGAGCAAAATATTTCTGAGCATTACTATGATATAACCCTGAGAATGCAGGAGATTGGGAAACAAAGTTAACTTTGATTTCAAGGGGTCTACATGATGTATGTTGGGGCAGGGCAAGCAGAAGGCTTCGAGCATCAGGATAAGACAACCAATGGCACACACCATTCACACTTGCCTGAGGAAATATTCAAGGTGACAATAGAAATCTCCCAGGTGAAAACCCGTAAGGGCACCTTAAAAAAACTCTCTAAAGTGAAAACTCGAAAGGGCACTTTAGAACCCTGAACCAGAAATTCAAAAAGAAAAGGCTGAAAAGGTTGAATCCGACGATGAGATAGGGGTACCGTCACTAGAGGAAAAAAGGAAGAGAAAGCAAGCAGAAAAACGAGATTGACTGATTACAGAAGCATGCGCATCGAGATATTGACATTCATGCATCATGGCATCCCTAGGATTAGGAACATGCTAATTCATAACATTTTGTCCATTTCAAACATGTATTTATAGATTGCCATTAACTTTTGATTTGCCTCTTAGCAGTGAGGAGGTGGATTTATCAATAAAAAATTTCGACAGCCTTAGTAGCATGAGTCCGAAAAGATCGGTTGCCATTTTGGCATGAGCCCCAAATACGAAGGTAAAGGTTCTATATAGGAAGAGCCTATATTTTTGAGTACTCGCAGCGAGAGGTTCTATATGGGAAGAACTCGTAGCTATGAGGTTTCAGAAGCTAAAAGTTCTATATAGGAAGGACTTGCGGCTCCAGGGTTTGAAGACTAGCATTCTATATAGGAAGAACTCCCAGTCGAAGGAATCTATCTATGTCGCAGAAGGTTTTATATAGGAAAAATCAGCGTTGAAGGAGAAGAGTTCTATATAGGAAGAACTTCGAGCTTTACCGTCTTAGAGTGAAAAGTTCTATATAGGAGGGACTCATAACTCAAGACTTCAAGCGAAAGGTTCTATATAGGAAGGACCTGTAGCTCCAAGATCAAAAGGTGAAGAATTTCTTTGTAGGAAGAACTTATGAGCCTGAAGATTCAGCTGAGGAAAAATGGAGAGTTCCACAAGAACACGTGATTCTAAAGCTACAGACAGGGAAGTCGGATAAAAATGAGTGCTTATGATCTTTGCTTCTTTCTTGTTCCACAAGAACAAGCAAAGAGGGGAAACTGTAATCACTCATTTTTATCTGGTTTGTGATTATCATTAATATATTAGTTTAATAATTAATGTATTATTATTGTCTGAATACGTATTATGTGATATGCGATTAATGTATGTAAAATGTGTGTGATGTGTGTATGTATATCATGTATGTGTACATTATATTTATATGAGTGTGTACATATATGTATTATTTATTAGTTATTGGTATTGTATGTGTTATAAGGTATGTGTACATGTTAATAGTTATTATAATATATGTGTATCGCGTGTATGTTTACGTGTTCATTGTGTGACTATGTAACATGCGAATATTTTATTAGTTATGTGTATAATTATGCGTGCATGTACATTTATATGTTATATTAATTAAAGACGTGTTACGTATATTAATGTATGTATGCTATACGTATATGTATGCGTGTACGGATGTATATGTGTATGCATTATCGTATTATTATTATCATTATTATTATTATTAATATTATTAATATTATTATCACATATATATGAATAGATAATAAAATAATACCCAAGCTATTTAGTAAAAATGTCCAAGTCCATTATTATAAATCAAAACCCAAATTTAAAATTACAGGGCCCATTTTTTCCGGCCTGAATTAGATTGGGCTAAACCGACCATGCCGTGAAGAATCCCAGCCGTTATATCAAATTTGATTCGACTGACACCACTCCACCTCCACCTCGCTTCCACTATGCTCCTCATACCGGCCGTACCAACCATCACTCAGAGAACGTGCCAAAAAAACACCAAAAAATAGTCTATCAGTACCAAATCTCAGAAAAATATGAATTACATGTCTTATTTTCTAGCAAAAACAATCAGAGAGATCAGGCATAAATGTAAACCAACAAAAAAATTTGTATCATCCATCAGTTTCCAGAAATACAAAAGAGAACTTCTAGTGGAAAATTTTTTCTCTCTCATTTTTTGTGCATGCATGTAAATAATAAGGCAAAAAATGAAAAAAATGATGGAGTTTACCTAAAGAAAACCCTTTCTTGCCGGCGATAAACTCCGAGGAGTGAGTCACAAAAAAGGTTTCTTTTTTCTTTGTTTCTTTGTTTCAAAAATAACAAGAGGGTATGGTTTTATGGTTTTAAAGTCGGGGGGATTGTAAGCTTTAGGGTTTTTTCTTCTCATCGATAATCGGCCGTGGTTGAGGAGGGTTTGAGGTGGCCGACACGGCCAAGACCTCACCTGAAACTGGTGTTCTGCGGCGGCCGGGAAAGTCTGGTTTTTCTTGGACGGTTCATCTCTGGGAAACAGAGAATAAGAGGGCTCTCTCTCTTTAGGGTTAAGAAAAATGAACCAAAAATGAAATAAGGGGGCAAATAGGTTTGTTTTATAGATTAAAAAATAAAAACAAATGGTCGAATTACATTTTAAATCTGTCGCCCTCTCAGTATTTTCAAAATTGTCTTGCCCCTTGGTATAATCACATACCTGGCCCTTCCCATCTTTTATAATCCTTCAATCTCGTCCCGAAATTAATCAAAATCAGTTTGTGAGTGGTATAATTGCACCCTAAGGGTTTCCGCATTTCAGAAGGTTTCATTGTGAACTCGCCCCTTGGTCTTTTTACAGAAATGATCCATGTGGGTTTCTTTCGGCTTTTAATTTGGTCTTCAAATATGTGTTTTCCTTTAAATTTTTTCGACCTTCTGTTTTACTTCTCTTCCAGTTAATTCCCTTGGTGTTTTTTAAATGTTGAGTCTCTTTTTTCTTTAGCATGTTTATTTTGTTTATCGTGTTCCCCTTTTATGCTTTTACCTCGTGTGTTTTTTTGCTTGTTTAAAATGTATCATGTTATGTTTTTTATATTTTTGTTCGCTTGTTCGTATCATACATATTAGATTTGTTTTTTTTAGTTGTCTTGTACCTAGTACATTTGTATATTTTAGCATGTAGTGCATGCTAGCTTCTTTTTCAGGTTACGTGTTAACGTGTTCTATGTGGTCACATGTAAATGTCGTGTTTTTCTTATTATTTTATTTATGTAAATTATTTCACATGTTAGGCATTAAATATGTGTTCATTTATTTTTGTTTCGATTTACTAGTATAGTGCCATGTTACATGTATGCCATGCATATCTTGCATTATGTTGTATATTTTAAGATGTACACATGTATTCTAGCATGCTTTACTTTTGTTTTGTAATTTAAGGAATATACCAAAGCGGGTGTTGTTTGGTCACATATTAAAGTCATGTTCTTTACTTTAAGTTGTGTCATATGTCAAGTATTGTTTTTTGGAAGCATGTCGCTTAGATTTATTTAGTTTAATATCATGCTACATGTATGACATGCATTTGTGGCATTTGCGATCTTATAGGTTCGAGCATGTTAGGATTAATTAATTTAGTCTTGAAAGTGTGTTTTTTAGTTCATGCCCATACTTTATTTTTATTATGATATATTAGGTTTTATGTCCATATGTTTAATTATTTTTAGTTTATTTTGTAATATTCATATTTTATGTGTTTTATATCATGTCAATGTAAATTGAATGTTATTATTTTCCATGTTTTAAGTTGCATTTCGAGATATTAATTGTTAATGCGCTGCCCTTTTATCCGAGCGTAAACGGGGCCAGTATTAGGTGTAGTGATGGTGGTTGGGCGTTTACTCTCAAATAACGGGGCCCTTAATATTTACTCGCACTTATAACCGAATTTTAATTTAATCGTCACTTTGATCCGGAAAGTCTAATATTAATTAAGCGGTAATTATTAAAGTACCAATTTTGGGCGGTGTAGGGGTACTGATCCTTCCCCATCCGTAAACGACTCCCGAACCCAACATTTTTAAAATCTCTGGTTTTATGGTGTCTGGCCTACCTAAGTTGCCGGTGGTGACTCCATTTTTAAATAAAATACATTTTTTCTAAAACCCCACAGAATATTTTTTTAAAATACTCAAAACACCCCAAATACTTCGAAACCCGTTTTTAGCGTAAAAAAGACATCGCTACACCTATCTTTCTAGACTCATGCTACTATGGCTGCCGAACTTTCTTTAAATTTGGCGATTCATGCCGAAAACGGCTAACGAACTTTCTGGACTCATGCTACTGAGGCTGCCGGTCTTTCTAGACTCATGCTACTAAGGCTGCCGATATTTTTGGACTCACGCTACTAAGGTTAACGGAATCTTTCTTCAAATTTAAGGGATTCACGCAAAAAATGGCCACCTTTCTTTCGAGACTCACGCTATTATGGCTGCCAAAATCTGGCCTCACGCTACTATGGCTGCCACATCATGCTCGAAGGACTTATTGATGGCCCGAAGGACTTATCACCGTGCTCAAAAGACTTATTGATGGCCCGAAGGCCTTATCATCATGCCTGAAGGTCTTACTGATGGCCTGAAGGATTTAATATCTGGCTTTACGCTACTCTAACTACTGTCATCTGACCTCACACTACTATGGCTACCGACATCTGGCCTTACGCTACTATGGCTGCCGCATCATGCTCGAATGACTTATTGATGGCCCGAAGGACTTATCACCATGCTCGAAAGACTTACTAGTGGCCCGAAGGTCTTATCATTATGCCTGAAGGACTTAATATCCAGCTTTACGCTACTCTGGCTACCGTCATCTAGCCTTACACTACTATGGTCGCTGACATCTGGCCTCTCTACTATGGCTGTTGCATCATGCCTGAATGACTTATTGATGGCCCGAAGGACTTATCACCATGCTCGAAAGACTTACTAGTGGCCCAAAGGTCTTATCATCATGCCCAAAGGTCTTATTGATGGCCCGAAGGACTTAATACCTGGCTTTACGCTACTTTGGCTACCGATCTTTCTTCAATGAAATCTATTTCTTCAAACTTTTTGACAATTCTTTAAATACCTGTCTAAAACAAACAAAAATTGACATGCCTCTATCTATATATGATGCATGCAATGTAATGCTTTCTTTTTCTTCTTTTTTTCTCTTTTTTTTCTTTTTTTCCTATTTTTTTCTTTTCTCATTATTTTTTTCCTCTCTCACTTTCTTCTTTCTCTTTTTTCCCCTTTCCTTCTTTTTTTCTTTTAATATTTTTCTGTTCTAAAGTCTTACACCCTGAATGCTCGTTCCTCATATTTCTTCATCTCTTTACTTCTTCACTGTATGCTTTTAAATCCTCATTTGATCAATCACTTCGAATCTGAATTACCATGGTTTCAAATCTTTCGTGCGGAAGGCTTTCTTGTCTTCAGGGTTATCACTCGTCTTCATAAATGATCTTTTGGTCCTTATATTATTCTTATAAGAACCATTATCATATTCTTCGCTTGGCGTTGCCCCATTCAATCACGGGCTCCACTGCTTCGAATTTTGTGACCCATCATACAGAGCCTTGATCTATTTCTAATCACTAGGGTGAGCAAAAATGCTTCTATCCCCTGAGCTCATCCTTGATATTCTCGTAGCATTTCAACTGGAACTAACTCTCGGTCCCTATGCTTTAAATCTCATCATCATTTATTTTTAAAGTAATGCAAAAGGCAATTTACTTGTGTATATTTCAATAAAAATTAATGATTGTTTGAAAAGATAATAGTCATTTTGAAAATCACAACTTGGAGGGAATACCAAACATTTTAAAATATTGTTTGGAACAAACGGTAAACATCTTTTTTTCTTTTTTCCTCTCTTTATTTTTAAAGCCAAACATTTTTGAAAATTAATGTTTGGAGAATGGTAAACAAAATTTGAAGTACTGCCAAACACTTTAAAAGTTAGTGTTTAGGGAGAATGGTAAACATCAAAATTTGAAAAGAAAATACCAAACACTGTAAAAACATGTTTGCCCCCAAAATATCGAATGCAATAGCACATCTGCTTCAAATTGCCAGGGATAAACTCTAATGAAGCTTATATTTAAAAGATCTTGACTATTGTGGAGATATATGCAAATGTATAGTCTCTTCTAGTCTATTAGGCTTTTGAGAGAAACAATCCCCTACCTAATTTCTACCCTGTTTAAGGTGGCTCTCTTAATGTCACTATCTCGCCATGCGCCATTCTTTCTTCATCTGGGTGTCGATCAGGCACTTCGAAGTTTGACGTTCCTTGAAGAAAGGCTAACCCTTATATTTGGGACGTAATCTGAAGGTATTCTCATCCAACTTGGATATCCATGGATGATCAGAATGGTCTTTGGAGGCTTATAATGTAAGCCCTGGGTTCACGGTTAAGTGAAACAACATTTCTGTAATTGTGTAACTTGGATATGCCCATTCTTCTTTTTTTTTGGATCACTCTAGACTGCTCATTTTTTGGTTTCCAACCTAGAGTTCATTTCCTCACTCTCTTTCTTTTGGTCCGCCTTGCATTCTGGCTGTGTATTGATGCTTGTTTTCCGTAAAAAATGATTGATCCTCCAAAGTTCATTGAATGAAAGATTATGTACATTTTTGGGAGTTCTTGTGATTGTTATGCCAGATGAAATGTTCATTTTTTTGCTCTAGACTGCCCACCTTTGGGTTTTCACCCTAGAGTTCACTTCCTTCTTCTGTGTCTTCAGATCAATGTATTTTGGTTGGATATTAATGCCAACATGCTCAAGCAGACTACTCCTTTCTCTTTATTTTCGGGATCGCTCTAGACTGCCCATTTTTGGGTTTTCACCCTAAAGGTCATTTCCCTTTTCGAAATTGGCAATCTTCAGGCCGACTTGTCTTGACTTGGCTTAAATTCAAGCTCCTATACAAATCTTCAAAATTGTGGATTCTTTATGAATCTCTGGCTCATTTCTTACAGTTGAAGTCTTGATCTTGTATTGTTTGATCTGTGTGTGAAGTATATACATTATTCTTTTTTTTTCTTTTTTCTCTTTTTTCTCTTTTTTTTCTATTTTTTGTTTTTTTAGACTACCCATTTTGGGTTTTTATCCTTGAATCTATTTCTTCCCATTCAAGTCTGTGGATGTATCCTCGAATCAACACGTATTTATATTGGGTATTGATGCTATCTGCCGCTCGAAGTTAATTGCCTCTCTGCAACTCTTCTGATATTGAAATCTATGGAAAAAATTCTTATATTTACTCGATCTGGATTGCTTCGGCCTTCTGATTGACATTTCTCTTCTTTTCTTCGGTTTTTCGTTTGGACATATCCTTGTTTTCAACTACTTTCTTCTGATGATTTTCTGATCTTCTTATCCAATCTGTCTGGTCTTATCTCTTTCTTCTGGTAAAGTAAAAGAATATCATTCGTCATCACGTTCACAGATGTCCTGAGAAAGCCTTCAGAGGGTAGAGGTTTAGGGTCAACTCTCGATTCAAGGATCTTAAACGACAAGTGCCTGAGAAGGAAATTTTATAAAATGGGAAATGCCCTTTGTCTAAACACTCGTATTGTTCCTCTGTTGGCCTAAGTAAACTAGCAAATACTCACATTTACAGTATCCTCACAACATTCAATCTCTTCTAAATATAAGCAACTTAGAGTTAATCTTTGGATCTGAAACAAAGGTACTATTGCATTCAAAATTCGAGGACTTGGTATAGAAATGATATATACATATGTCAATTCAAAACTTCGTGTATATGCATATGGGAGAACAAAAAACTACCCCATAAAATATTTAAAGAATCAAGAATGTAAAAATGCTTTCTAAATGGAATTGTGATTTGTTATTCAGACAAACAATGAGAGTTTTTGTTTTTGTTGTTTTTTGTTTTTTGTTTTATTTATTTTATGTTGAGAATTTCTTTGTGAAATGATGAGAAAACCGTAGGGACCTTCGGACTATCTCTAGGGTACTAACTCATTCCGGCCCTTTTAAGATAGTGTAGGCTTGCCACTTCTCTTATTTTTTCCTTGCTGGATCAATTCTTGCGTTAGGACTCCCTCGCCAACCGGCTTCTGGATTTTTTCAATTAACGACCCTAAATTTCTTGGTGTCATGCCCCGGTGCCTTAATGTGGAACTCACATGTACTGTATGGATCAAAACTATAGGCAGATGAGCTGGGCGTAATCTTTATTGGCCCAGAGGCAAGGTACTAACCATTGACCAGATGAGGCCATATGTCAGAGATGGAATACTCTGAATATCTCTAAATATGTACTCGTTCGAGGAATTTTTCTCGGTGATTTGGAGGAATCTGCATGTCTTCTTCTCTTACGATCACGAGAACCTTGAAAGTGGTACTCATTTATCTCTATCTGTCCTTCTGCTCCTAGGCATGTCTGGTTTGTTGAATTAAGACTCAATTTCCCTTCTTGGATCATGTATTCTATTAAAGTCATCACATTTGCCCCACAATTTCCCGAGCAGCTTATCAAAGAGGAAATATGGAAGATGGCTTGAGACATGGAAGTCACTTTCCTTTTCAGCAATGGGAGGCTGCACTTGGGCGACTAACCTCCGCCATCTCAAGGCACATTCCTTGAAACTATCATCAGGTTTCATCCTCGTACCCTGGAGATACTGACGACTTGGTGCTAGGTCTAAAGCATATATGTATTTCCCATAAAGACGTCGGTTAAGTCTCCGCATGACTACACTTGGTCTCTACTCAAGCAGTTGTACCATATCACGGTAGGTCCTGCTAGACTGTCGTGGAAGAAGTGAATCGGCAATTTTTCATTCTTGATATAGCCCTCTATCTTTCTACATGACGTGGCCAGGTGAATTTTGGGGCAGCTTGTTCTGTCATACTACACAAATCTTAGAATCTTGAAATTCGGTGAGATGACCAAATCAGGGCTTTCTTGCGTCGAAGGCATCGATCTTTTTTTCTTTTGTTATTTTTCTAAGCCCATCTTTTAACTGCTCGAATCTTGATTTTTGAGTGTCTTCAATTCTTTTATCCATGATAAAACCCTAATTGGTCTTTGGATTACTCCTCATAATAATGCAAGGTAATGATAATGTCATATAAAATTTGCCAGGATTGTGCAATGTAATGCAATGCAATACATGAATGCAAATATGGTGTTGATTCTCGAACAGTCCTTAAATCGTTCAATAGAAAAATGTCTGATTGCAAGAAACTAATAATGAATTACAGGTAACAATTAGCTTCCTTCTGAAGATCTTGACTTCAGGAAGCAAAGCTCGTGTTCCACGTCTCGACGTCGTCTTCAGGATGATGGGTGACCTCGTCTTCTCCTCTTATGCTACTCCATAGACTTGTGACGTCACGATCTCCATGTTTTGGCTTCTAAAAAACATTGACAAGTGTAGGCATAATGCATACAAGAGTTTCTTCTTCGATTGATCTGGGTGCAAACAAACCGATCTTCGAATAATGCGTCTAAACAAGGATGGATTCTATCAATCCTAAGGGGAATACTTTAAAACTTTTGGGGTTTAAAATAAATTCTCAAGGATCAATTGGTTTAAAAAATTTCTTTCTTTCTTTTTTTCTATTATTATTTTATTATTATTATTATTATTATTATTATTATTATTATTATTAAAAATGTAAAATTTTAATTGGAACTTTAGAAAAAAGAAACTTTTAAGGTTTTTGAAAGTTTTTAGAAGATAAAGAATTTTAAAACACAATAATACTTTCATTTTTTGAGGGAGTTAAATTAAATTCTTTGAAATTTTTACAATGGGCTAAATGTGAAGATTTAAAATTACTGTTCTGTAGTCCCCACTGGATCCTCTGCGCCGCACGTGCCTTACTATCGGTCCGTATTTTTTCTCGATTGGTCTTTGCTCGATCCAACTGAATACTGTATTATTATCGTTTCCGGTAAAGCAGACTTCTTTTCTATTTTGAATGCCTTTTAAATGAATTGTTCTTGAATAAACACCATGATATGATATGAAATGAATGCAAGTAGAGGCATTGATTTCGCTGGTAATCACCCTTTCGAACGAATTTCATAGAAAATAAAGGGTCCAGATTTTGGAGCCAGAAAAGTAGAGTTCTACAGATGTACCATTCTTCATGTCTTCAGGTCATACCCAAAGAAATTGAAAGTCTCGGTTAAGATTGCTGGTACCGCATTCTCTTTCCTCCTCATCCGATCTAAGATGGCTACATCGATGTTTCCGAATACCCTCAGGAAGATGATCAAACCATATGTCCCCAAAATGAATAGGTTTATCTTCATTACCTCATTCAGGTGTGCAATCTCGGATATATTCCCATGAAGATGCTAGGCTGTCTCTTCAATTCTGAATCACACCGTTGGCTCAATCCTCGTTTATCAAAAGATTTTGAGCTTCAATGGATAGTTCTGATTCCTCGGTAACTTTGCGTAGATCCAATCTTTCTGTACATTCTTTTGGTTGAGCAAGGCTATATATTCCTCTACCGTGTGCATCATGTATTGGCCGTTGAAAGTAAAATAGCAAAAAGTGGGATTCCATAACTGGAAGATAGCTCGGAGTAAAGGTTGGTTGACTCGAGCATACATTAGCTGGGCTATGTCACCATAACTGTCAGAAAACAGGTCCCGTAGTCTTCGGTCCCATATTTCCTAAATCTTTTTAAGCTCTCACGGATCATTCTGTTGTAGGCTCTCGTGTGTATACTTTGGCACTACACGCTTGCTCGGCAAACTGTTACCTCGGACCCGTTGATTAACCTCTGACCAATGTCGCATGACTAGGTTGATGTCGTTTTTCTTAAAATACCTTTTTTCCATGATGAAAGATTTTCTGATCGGGCAAACTACTTGAATCAACACCTTTATTTAATGTGGATGCAATGATAATGCAACAAAAGTATGTGTAAAATAAAAATAAAAATAAAACACAAAAAGAAATGAGTTAGCACCAGATAAAAAAGATAAATACATAAATAAAAGGACAAATTAAATAAAGTAAACAAACAAAACAACCCTACTTATATCCCGTCTAAAACACCTAGGTTATCTGCATGGCTCTAAAGGGGTGGGTTTCTATATGTTCTCTATATCCAGTGTTGGTGCTATAAGGTACCCGAATTGTCCTTGTTGTCCCCTACTAAGGGTAGCAAGGCCCCCGGTCATCACTCATTATAGGCTCCTTTCAACCGGTTTCAATTTAGGGGGACGCATTTGCTTATGCCTGCACGAAGGAACGATATCCTTACGAAAGCATAAGGTATTCGAGCCTCGAAGGTACTTGCTAGGCCTACAAGGAGGAACGATATCCTTACGAAAGCATTAGCGTTTCCCCCACTTAAAAAAGGACGGGTTTATATGCCAAATTTTAAATGCGTTAAAATAAACGCGTAATTATAACCAAATTTTAATTTAATAGTCACTTTAATCCAGAACTTCCGATATTAGTAAAGCGGTAATTATTTTGAAAAAGCTTGACTCTCATTTGTTTTTAAAAAACAAAAAACTGTCCCCAGTAGAGTCGTCATCTGTAGCGACGTCCTTTTTTTAAGTCCGCTAAGAAAGTATTTTTATTTTATTTTGTTTTGAAAATAATATCTTCCGTGGGGTTTTTAGAAAAAAACTATGTTTTATTTAAAAATAGAGTTGTCACCGGCCACTTAGGTAGGCCGAACACTATAAAACCAGAGATTTTAAAAATATGGGGTTCGGGAGTCAGTTGTGGATGGGGAAGGATTAGCACCTCCACACAGCCCAAAATTGGTACTTTAATAATTACCGTTTTATTAATATTAAACTTTTTGGATTGAAGTGACGATTAAATTAAATTTTGGTTATAAGTGTGAGTAAATTTTAAGGGCCCCGTTATTTAAGAATAAACTGATAGACCACCATCATTGCGCTTGATACTGGCCACGTTTACGCTCGAATAAAAGGGCACCGCATTGGCAGTTTATATTTCCAAAATGCAACTTAAAAACAAGGAAAATAATTTAAATACAATGCGATAAAAATTAAGACATAAATGAATAAATACTAACATAAATACTAATCTAACATAAATAAAATACTAATATAAAACATTCATAAATATTAATCTAATACATAAATAAAATCAAATCTAACATAAATAAAACATTAATCTAAAACATAAATTTAAAACATAAATAAATACTAATCTAAAACATAAATAAACATACAAACTAAAAAAGAACACAATTTTAAATTAACTAATACTTCATTAAATCATAAAAATTACAACACAAATAAAAGGGAAGAAAATATACCTAACTAGGAGCTCGAATGACGAACCCGACTGAACCCTACCGAGATCTACCACGACCTCTCCAAAAATTAACTAGATCGGATCCAAAATAGGACACCGGTCGAATGTTGGATCGAACCAACTAGCGCCGAGGGCACTGTCCCCAACCCCAGCCAGCCTTGCGGCCGGTCTAGCTCCCAATTGGGGAGCTGATTGTTTTGCCAATTCATGGCATTTTGTGTGATTTTGTGGAGTGTCTTCAAGCCGCCCCTCCCCTCCCTTTTATAGGCAATTTGGGGAGGGTGGGGGTGACGTGGCTTAGTTAAAGCCACATGAAAATCATTCATTTTTACTCATTTTGACCCTTTTTTTTACCATTTTTTTAAATTTTATATTAATAATATTACTATTACAATAATACTAAAAATACTAAAACCTAGACAAAAATGAGTGATTACATTAATGAGGCCCTATCTTTTATAAAAAAAATTATAGCAAAATTGTCCATTTCAAGTGGAGCCGAGCCAAGCATGATGAGCCCGAGCCGAGCCTGATTAGCTTCGAGCCCGAACCGAGCTCGAGCCTAAAATTTTAAGCTCGTCGAGCCTCGAGCCCGAGCCTAGCCCAATAACACTGTTTTCGAGCCTTGCCTGGCCCGACTCGTTATCACCTTTATATGACACCATCATTTTAATTTCTTGCATTTCATTCGCACGAAGTACTGATCCACGATTGGTTCCCAAATAAAAAAGGTTCACTATCGGGAGAAAATATAGTACTCTAGATATTAATACAGCATTCAAAGTTGCAAAGAAATCCCGTAAATTCAGAAGTTGAGCCACGAGAATCATTTTTGGATCAGTACCTCCGCATCTAGGACATGCACTTTGCATCTACATGCATACATTCACAATTTTAAACCTAGTCCCCAGGATGCCTCGTGCAAACAATACCAGATGCGGCAAAAATTGATTGATCGAGGACTTTATCGAACCTATGCAAAAGCCCAGTCTAGGGGAATTTTTTAAAGAATGACCATCGCCTATACCATGCCTCTACACGTCCATGGGGCATTTCCAGACAAGTTCTAAAAGTGAGCCTCTGGTGCTGAGTCAGACTTTTGTACCCTAAACGACTACGTCAATTTACGTCTGTAGCATTTTGCCAGAGCCGAAAGTAAAAAGATGACATGAACCACACAGTAAATTCATATATCCAATTGGGGGCAACATAACACGAATAGTGAAAACCTTCGAGAAAATGCATACACCAAACTTCGAATTTGCTTCAAGAGCATTCTTAGACCAAGATAGCTTAACACAATTTTGGGGCATGTATCCAAAAAAGAGCTAATTCAGAGAAAGGTGACCAAAGCCGAGGAAGGTTGGGGGCATCTTTGCAAAACAATACCGAGAACTCAATCCGACCAACATACGGTCAAAGGCATCCCTTTGAAGCACAAAAAAATCATTCACATCAAGTGCACGCATCATACACCTAAAGTTTGTCATGCATTTAGACTAAACACATACATTTAGACATAAAGTTGCATTCATCCATGATGTATTTATTTTTGGCATAAACGCACAAATAGGTCCATAGAAGAGACCAAAGAAGCTCAATTGCGGGGGCAACGACATGATAATCAATTCCTAGCCCGAAGAAGGTCGAATATGCAGAAATGCTCAAACATCCAAGTAACAACGGAAAAATTTTGCACAATTACTAATTCATGTTTTCTTTCATTTTCAAGTCATGATTCTTGCCATAAAGTGGTAGAGCTGACTTTTTCCAATTTTTGCTTCTGTCAGTAATGGTAGACCAATTTAGTCCAGATTCAACCTCCTTGTTGGTGTGATGTAGCGGATCCATTATTTTGCTTATCCCACGTTACTGTTGATGGTGCAACTAGACCAAAATTCTTCCTCAGATATTATCTTTTCTTACAGTTATAGTTTAAAAAATAAAAAAAAATAAAAAATAAAAAAATCAAAAAGGAAAAAGGAAAAAAAAAAAAAAAAATAAATCAAAGCTTCATCCTTTGATCCTGCCCCTCCGTTGATAGAGTGGTTGGGTCCAAGTCGTTGTTATTCAATCTGGTTCCTCCATTGATGGCGTAGCCAGATCTAAGTTGATCTCATATGATCTTGTTCATCTATTGATAGCGTGGCAAGAATCCAAGTTGCTGTTACCTGATCATGTTCCTCTGTTAATGGTGTGATTGGTTTCAAGTTATTGTTCGTTCTTACTTTGCTGTTGAGGGAGTAGTAAGTTCCAAGTTGCTGTTCATTTTTGTTTCTCCGTTGATGGACTAGTAAGGTTTGAGTTGCTGTTATCCAAATTCTGTTTCTCCGTTGATGGTGTAGTAGAATCCAAGTTATTCGATCATGTCCCTCCGTTGATGGTGTGGCTAGGTTCAAGTTGTTGTTCGTTCTTACTCTACCGTTGAGGGCGTAGTAAGGTCTAAGTTGATGTTCATTCCTGCTTCTCTGTTAATGGTAGTAAGTTTTGAGTTACTGTTATCCAAATTATGCTTCTCCGTTGATGGTGTAGTAGAATCCAAGTTATCCGATCCTGTCCATCCGTTGATGGTGTAGCTAGGTTCAAGTTGTTATTCGTTCTTACTCCACAATTGAGGGCGTAGTAAGGTCTAAGTTGCAATTCATTCTTGCTTCTCCATTGATAGTGTAGTAAGGTTTACGTTGCTATTATCCAAATTCTGCTTCTCCGTTGATGGTGTAGTAGAATCCAAGTTATTCGATCCTGTCACTCCATTGATGATGTGGCTAGGTTCAAGTTATTGTTCGTTCTTACTCCGCCATTGAGGGCGTATTAAGGTCCAAGCTGCGGTTCATTCTTGCTTCTTCGTTGATGGTGTAGTAAGGTTTGAGTTGTTGTTATCCAGATTTTGCTTCTCCATTGATGGCGTTGTAGAATCCAAGCTGCTATTATCTGATCATGTCCCTCCGTTGATGGTGTGGCTAGGTTTAAGTTGTTCATTCTTACTATGCCGTTGAGGGCGTAGTAAGGTCCAAGTTACGGTTCAATCCCGTTTCTCTATTGATGGTGTAGTAAGGTTTGAGTTGTTGTTATCCAGATTCTGCTTCTCCGTTGATGGCACGGTAGAATACAAGCTGCTAATATTTGATCATGTCCCTCCGTTGATGGTGTGCCTGGGTTTAAGTTGTTGTTCATTCTTACTTCGTCTTTAAGGTCGTAGTGAGGTCCAAGTTGTCGTTTATTCCTGCTCCTTCATTGATGGTTTAGTAAGGTTTGAGTTGCTGTTATCTAGATTCTGCTTCTCCGTTGATGGTGCGGTAGAATCTAAGTTGCTAGTATTCGATCATGTCTCTCAGTTGATGGTGTGGCTGGGTTCAAGTTGCTATTTATTCTTACCTCACCGTTGAGGGCGTAGTAAGACCTAAGTTGCTGTTACCTAATTCTGTCCTTCCATTGATAGGATGACTGGACCAAATTTTGATCTTGACTCTTCGTCAATGATACAGTTGGATCAAAGTTATTTTATCAAGTCTGACAAAAATGTTGGCACAACGTGATTAAACACGGTAAAGTTTAAGATAATGGATAATTCAAATGTCAATCGAAAATCCATTTTCACGAACAGTAGAAGGAAAATAATTCCTTTGAAAAATCCATGTCATGATTGGTACAAACTGATTGTACCTAGGGGAATGGTACAACTAGCCCAAAGCAAACGGCTACCGGTAAAGGTAACTCAAAATCATTGATCCTCGTGCATTTGTGAAAAATGAAAAAGAAGCTCTGCATCAAAATTGAATGACTTCCGATCCTGCCTCTTCATTAGTGTTGAGCTAGGTCAAATTTTCTCCAAGTATTGCGTCGTCGTTAGAGTCATAGCAAGCCGAGCTCATTTTGTCTCCTCCAATGGATCACCTCAAATTTTGTCTTCCCCAACGGACCCTCTATTTTGAAGATGTTGCTTACAAGAGCAACAAAGAAGATCAAGAGAAGCCCAAGGAAGAAGTGGTGGCCAGAGAAGGGACCCAAACCCCACCGGACATAAAATGGTTATTCTTTTGCCTTTGCTCTATTCCTGTTACACAACAATGAGCAAAGAGGGGCAGCTGTAATAACTATTTCTGTCCGAGCCTCTAAGCCCAATTGAATTACAGACCCTAGCCCAAATTAAAATACAACCTAGACCCATCAACCCATAACCCAACAAACCTAATATGATAACCCATTTCAGATCCAATACCCAAAATTACCCAATGACCCAGATACAAAAATAACTTTTTACAAAATTACCCATATCCCTAATTACCAAACCCTAACACCCTAATCCCTTATCTGCCGCCACCCCCACTACCCGCCCATGGCTGCCACGCACGTCACCATTGGCTACGCGAGGCAGCCACTGCCCAAACCTGCAAAAAACAGAAGAACATCAGAAAACAAGTTGCATGCAATATTATATTTTTCCTTTTGGGCTATAAAAACCCGATTAGTCTCGAATGTAAAGGAGGAGGGTTTAAATTGAAAAAAAAGAGAGGGGAAGTTCGAATAAAATTTTTTTATCATACATTTTTCTATTTTCGTTGTTAAAACAAAAATATACAAATCAAAAAATACAAAAAAATCAAAAATCAAGAGAAAAAAGAAGGTAGAAAAAACATACCTTATTTTCTAGATCTAAGAGTTTGGGTGGGAATTCAAAAAAAAACTCGAGACCGAATTCGAATTCGGGAAGTCGAAGAGTGCCAGAAAGGAGTGACCTTTCCATTTCCGGCCGCGACGGACCGGCAGCCAGGCTCGGCCAAGGAGATGGGGAGAGTTTGAGAGAGTTTGAAAACCCTTTGTTTTTTACAAACTAACAAAATGAAAATTTTTATCCTTTTTTTTGGTTTATATACTCGAAAAAATGGGCAAATTACGCACTAAACCCCATCGTCCCAAATCATTTTATGTTTATGGACTGTCGCATGGTATAATTTCTCCCTAAGTCCCTTTTTGTTTTTATTTTTTTAAAATTTGGTCACTAGATTCAATTTTATCCGAATTTAATGGGAAAATTACACGACCAGTCCCCCTGCGCCAAATTTATTTTCAAAATGAGTCTTTTGCATGGTAAAATTACCTCTTTGGTCCCTGCTATTTTTAAATATTTTTCATTTGCGTTCTTTTTTTAGCTTTTAAGTTTCCTTTTTGCAATTCGGTCCTTTTTTAATTATTATTATTATTATTACATTTATATAGTATTATTATTATATATTTTATTTTCCTACTATGTATTATACATTTGGTATTTATATGTGTATATTATTATTACCTTAATATTATATAATATTTATATCATATGTATAGTGCCTTTATATATTATATAGTATATTATTTACTTAATATGTACATAATATTGTATAATGTATATTATATTTGTATATAATATATTTAGTATATATTATGTGTATAACATACGGTATATTTTTTATTTATAAAATGTTCTTTTTTGTACATTATCATTACTATTACATGCTTGTAATATTTATAATCTAACATATATATATATATATATATATATACACGTGTATATATTTTGTACATTGTTTCAATCGAATTTTAAACTTTCACTAGGAATTTTCATGAAAAACGTACCTCGCACGTAAGGAGTGCCGCTTTTCGTTAATCCCTATTACAAAATATCATTTTAAATTATAATTTTCGAAATAGGTTCTCCTATTCGGAATCTAACGGAAATTATGTCACGGGTGTAGGGGTGTAAATTTCTTTCATGCAAAGAAATATTCTTTTAAATATTTTAAGGGATCACAAATTTTAAATTAAATTCGAATTCTTAATTTCCATCGTTAAGACATCAAATAATTGACCCGGTACCAATTTTGGGCGTTGTGGGGTGCTCACCCTTCTTCACACGTAACTGACTCTCAAACTCAAACTCTTCGAATCTTTGGTTAACTTTTAACGGTGTCCAGCCTACTGAAGTGGCCGATGACGACTTCATTCCATTCCAAAACTAATTTTTTTTTGTAAGAACGCGTCAAGCTTTCCTCCGAGGGCGGGACAGTTGTTACACCTTCGTATGCCTCTGGGTTTGTGTGTGTAAATGTGGATTATAACTAAAAAGTGATCTCATGCCAGTAAATACGAGTCACCTAAATCCCCACACAAAGTGGCAGTGTTGTACAATGTTGCCGATAATACTTACAGCAAAGACGAGGTCAGGTTTCCATTTCTGTTCTCGTATATTCACCGCAACATATATTCCCTGCTCCGACTGCTGCAGATGATAAAAATGGAATCTGCCGGGCTGGACCACTTGAACTTCGAAATAGCAATCCCCACAGCTTATATTTTTCTGAGGCAATTTATTTGGGCTGCCGGAACGACCGATCAGGTATCTGTCTCATGAACTAATGTATTCACATTAATTTTATACAACTTATGATTTTCATTGGTAATCTTGCATTCCGTAATCCAAATGACCCCTAATTGTCACAGTGGATTTGGTTATTTCTGTGTTGAAGCTATCTTGCTTTGCAGTTAATATCTCTTTTACCTTCAGATGTAAAAAAAAACACAATGACCATTGACAGTAATATTTGCCTGTCTTCGATAGGATCATCCGTTGCAGTTCGAACATTTGGGCAGCTACATTGTACAGTTATCGCTTCTTGAGTACGCTATGCTCTGCCGCTAATAGCAGCTTCGGCCGCTTTCTTGGCCAGATTTATAATCTCTCCATTAGATAAATCTTGGTACTCTCTATTTCTTGTACTTTGCCTAGTTTTGTATAGCTTGTATTAGATGATGTAGCGATGTCCGTTTCGCTAAAAAACGTATTTTTATCTATTGTTTTTTTTAAATGTCTTTCGTGGGATTTTAGAAAAACCGTATTTTATTTTGAAAATGGAGTCGCCATCGGCCACTTAGGTAGGCCGGACACCGTAAAAACCGGAGATTTTAAAATGTCGGGTTCGGCAGTCGGTTACGGATGGGGAAGGATTAGCACCCCACACCGCCCAAAATTGGTACTTTAATAATTACCGCTTTATTAATATTAAACTTTTCGGATTAAAGTGACGATTAAATTAAAATTTGGTTATAAATGCGAGCAGATTTTAAAGGCCCCGTTATCCGAGAGTAAACGCCCAACCACCATCACTACGCCTGATACTGGCCCCGTTTACGCTCGGATAAAAGGGCACCGCATTGACAATTAATACATCTCGATATGCAATCTTAAGAAGCAAAATATAAAATATGTCAAATAATTTAAATAAAAATATAAATAAATATTAACATAATAAAATACTAATCTAATAAAATACTAATCTAAAATATACATACATAAATATTAATCTAACTCATAAATAAAAACAAATCTAACATAAATAAAATGCTAATTTTCATAAATATGAATCTAACACATAAATAAAAAAAAATTTAACATAAATAAAATATTAATATAAAACATTAATTTAAAACATAATAAATACTAATCTAAAACATAAATAAACATACAAACTAAAAAACACAATTTTAAATTAACTACTACTTCATTAAATCATAAAAATTACAACACAAATAAAAAGGGAAGAAAATATACCTAACTAGGAGTTCAAATGGCGAACCCCGAGTGAACCCCACCGATATCTACCGCGACCTCTTCAAAAAAATTAACTAGATCGGATCCAAAATAAGACTCCGATCGAACCGGTTAGGACCGAGGGCACTGCCCCGGTCCTTGGCAGCCCGAGAGCATGGCTCTCTTATTGGACACCATTGTCGGCTCCTTGGCTTTCAAATAGCAAATGCATGCCTATTTATAGGCAATTTCAAAAGGGGTGGGGGAGAGCCTGGGTGACGTGGGCAATGTTGCTCCACGCAGTGCATTTGTGTGACCTTTTTATTATTATTATTTATTTTAAATTAATATTATTACTATTACAACAATACAAAAAAAATCTAAAATCCGGACAAAAATGAGAGATTACAGTTGCCCCTCTTTGCTTGTTCTTGTGAAACGAGGACAAAGCAAAGATCAAAAGCACTCATTTTTGACCTACTTTATTGTTCTTGAAGCTTCGGAATCACGTGTTCTTCTGGAACTCTTCGTTTTTCCTCAGCCGAATCTTCGGGTTCTTAAGTTCTTCCTATATAGAACTTCTTTACCTTCCAATCTTGGAGCTACAGGCTTTTTCTTGAAATCTTGGAGTTAGGGTTCTTCCTATATGGAACCTTTCACTCTGAAGCCTCGAGTTGCGAGTCCCTCCTATATAGAACTCTTCACCTTCAACATGGGTATTCCGTTCTTGGGCACCACTGGCGGCTCCTTGGCTTTCAAATAGCAAATGCATGCCTATTTATAGGCAATTTCAAAAGGGGTGGGGGAGAACCTGGGTGACGTGGGCAATGCTGCTCCACGCAGTGCATTTGTATGCCCTTTATTATTATTATTATTATTATTATTAATATTACTATTACAACAATACTAAAAATAAGTGATTACAGATGGAATATGTTTGCATTTTTTGGACAGGGTCCTAATTTGAGGGATTACAAACTTTACCAGCCCTCTGATTTAGTGGAGTGTGTAATGGCATTGCATTGTCTCTACCGTGACGGAGGTGGTGCTGATTTGGCTGCAACGACAAACAAGCATGGTAAGCCGAAGGTGAGTCGTTGTTATGCGGTTAGCTTTAAGTTTTCGATAAATCGAGGGACCCTATGCTAATGTTATCCTGATATATTCCATATGGTGTGCATCAGCACAATTTTGTGGCAACGAGGGCGTGCCATGCAACAGATGTGTGAGCAGCTAATTTAATGTTTCAGTTTTGCTTCCCATACACTGCCGGATTTGTAGTTTTTACATGCAAAAAATGATAGCATTTGAAGCTTAGAAAGTTTAAGATGGGAAAATGAAAAAAAAAAGTTTATGTTTAGGCAAGAAAATCAAATAACTTTAAATAAAAATAATAATGTTCTCGAATCAACCTAATTCATTAACACACGCGTCTATTAAACTTTTATCCACTCTTTAAAAGAACGTATTTTGGTCAAACAAATTTAAAAGAAAGTATGAAGAAAAATGGGCTAGCTCATGGCACCCAAATCAACACCGATGAATCAACATTTTTAATTAGTTTGATTAAATTTCGAATCATTATAAATCAACATTTTTTTATCATACAGTGTAGCAATCATTTGAACAAGCTACTAGCAGCTTCATACTGCACAATATCAACAAATCATCTGTGGTGTTGTGAAATGAACAACCCTTCAACAGGTTAACTTTTAGTCAGCCGTGTCAAGCCATCAGCAACTTCATCGTTTTCCAATCCAATTCCACGGTTGAAACATGTTTCTATTCGAACCGGTACAAATCGTCTTTGATGCTGCGTACTGCCACAGTTCTATCCGACTCCACCATGATTCGTCCAAATCCTAGTCTCCAAGCATGCCGCAATATATCATGGATAGTTTAAAGTTCAGCCATCAAAACGGAACAGGTCCCTAAGCTTTTAGTGAAGCAAAACAGCCATTCACCTTGTTCCAACTGGATAACCCCCCGCTGCAGCACCATTACCACAATATGTATATTAAATAATTTTCTATTATTATCATTATATATTGAAAATATTAATATAACACAATAAAACAATGATATTAAAAAAACGACTCTTTAGCATAGTTGGTAAATGTTGAGATTTTAGATCTTCGAATATTCAGATTTGAGTTTAATAATATGTAAATTCTATGTATGTTTTTTTTATTCAAACCTATTTTTGGTTCAAGTAATGTTTTTTAATCAAACCTATTTTAAAGTATTACTATCTAAACAAATTACATACTAATAGAAACTTTTCAGTTTTCAACACTAATTTTATCATTCAAGCTCAAAATTATAACACAAAATTTATTTAACATGGAAAAAATTTATCTTTTTGAGATTTGATCTTAAAAAATCCGTTATTATAAGCAACTGCAAAAAGTTATCATTCTCCAATCCTTATGTTATATATGTTTGTATGTGCTTGTTTAGGTCTGAGCTTTTCATTATTACAAATAACAAGAAATAAAAAGACAAGCCTATTGATTCTGCACCACAGATTTCCATTACAAGAGTTGATATTTGGGTTGGTCAAATTATAAAAGCTCAAATCCATCTCGATGCTGAATATTTGTATGCAGAAAATATTGATGCATAGTATTAGATTGCGACCGCAACTTAACATAACGATCGCATTGTAAAGGTTTTGAAGGTCGCTGCAATCAAGAATTTAAATAGCGGTTCGCGACCGCTATAGCGGCCATAATATACATATTTTGGCACTGTTCGAAACCGCGATACCCACAACCGCTATGTTCGCAATATCATCTATTCTTTGAAAAATTCACAACTGCAATGACTGTAATAGCATTTGTTATGTCCGCAACTGCGATAAACGCAACAGCAATTTAAATCTCTGGCCACAACACCGCAAACTACAACCGCATTTAAAATTATAATTATTTTTTAGAGAAAAATCACGTCACAACAGCCGCAACATCGTAACCTCATTCGCAACCGTGACTGTAATTCAATACTATGCATCGATGTGGGTAAAACTCAGCCTTGAACAGTAGTTAGTGGACTCGTAAAATATATTCCTTTGGAAGAGATGCAGAAATTCGTTCTTTGCCTTGTAATTTCTGATTATATTGTTATTCTACTACTCTAATATCTTGTTTGGATTTACCGTTGAGCAGAACCAGCTGGTTTTTATTATGTGATTTGAAACTGACAAGAACTGTAACTTCTAGACCGGCCTATGCAAAATGATCAAGTTTAACATGGCACATTTTAAATTTTAAATTTACATAGAAAACATGTCGAAAATTTAAGCATTAAATTTAAAAACATATTTGTGTAAACCGATATAGGATGATAAAACCACATATGGATAAACATATCAAATAATAGTTACAAAATAAGTAATGTCAAGTATGGTAATAAAATACTTGTAACATAAACTCCATACATCCCAAAAATATAGGCACATGTCACCCTGAGAGAACAAAATGTTGGATGGAAACATTACATTCTAAACAGAGTACTGAATGTGTCGATCCTCCAAATGTCAAGTACAGGGTAGCCTATCCCAAAATATCTGAAAGAAAAGAATTTGGGGAGTGAGCTAGGGAGCTCAGTATGTTCCATTAAGTGCAGAATAAAATGTTTAAATAGTTCAGATATACAAATATATTAAATCAGTAAAACATGTTATAAGGGCAACCAAAGTTTCATGTAAAACCTAGCTACACTCCAACCGAACTCCAGTATGAAATTCCCATAAACCGCACCTATAGAGGTATTAACCCAGGCCCGTTAGGCATAGATACCATCTTAAGGGGATACCTTAGGTCTAGGCAGAATTACCGTAGCCGAAGCGTAGGAACCGAATATAGATGGAATTACCCTAGCCGAAGCATAAGAACCGAATACAGGCGGAATTACCAGCCGAATCAGGGTTGAACCTGCAGAGACTTCTTATATTATCCTAATGTACCCCATTAAAACAATTTGAGCAGTAATAACAGTATTCAGTAATAAGCAGTAGTAGCAGGAGATATAAAGAAGATAGTTATTTTTAGGAAAATAGTAACCAGATAACATAAATCAAACAGATGAATTATTCATACTTAAAATCAGGAACATGTTATGTTTTGCAAAATCGGAAAAATATCAGTCATGTGCACATGATCAGTTCAGACAAAACATTTAAAACATTTATATAGCACACAAGGAACACACCTCAAAAGGTCAGGTCAGTCGGTCTGATGGTCTATTGAGCACCAGTGTGACGCTCCGATGTTGTGCTAGAACCTAAGACACAATGAAACTTAAATTAATACGGGAGGAATTTTCTTCTATGATAATTCACAATGTATCTATACATACGGGTCACAACGGGATCACGCGGTTGCACGTATCGAGAGGAGCTGAGCTGGGCAGATGCGCGACCGAGAGAATCGATGGTTCCTTTAATTACACAAGAGCTCATATCATTCTTTTATTTAATATAAACACTCTTAATGAAATAACTTAATAGATATGCATGTTTGGGTTTAAGGTCAGATTTGGAGGGTTTCGAGTTAGAATTTCGTGAAACAGACTTCAAAAACGAACTCAAGACGTCAAAAAACATAAAATAGGGATTTTAAAAAAAGTTGACTTTTTGGTCAACAGTCAAAGTCAACTAGGTTGACACAGACGAGTTGACTTGGATGGGTTTACTCGGTGAGTTAACTCAAACAAGTTGACTCAGTTCGAGTCAAACGAGTCGGTTCAGGCTCGGGTCAGTCCGGTCAGACGGGTTGGGTTTGATAACAACCACTATTGGGCTCCTTGCAGGCCGACCTAAAAGCTAAAGAATCGGGCTTGATTTGTTATTGGGCCGGTTGGTTAGTTGGGCCAGTTTATTGGGCCAGATTGACTCAATTCATAGGTCAGACCGGGTTTGGCCAGGCCAGCTCAACACAAAACTGGCTCGTTCAAGGGCTGTCATATCAGGGGGCCGAAAATTGCCTCGGACGGAGCGTGGTTGCCACGCGCGGCGCAAAATGGCTGAAAAATCACCGAATAACGCTAAAAAATCAAAATAACTCAACCATTTCAATTTTAAAAGGCTTACCGACTTACCAATAGCAAAAAAGGGCGGCGAAAAGGAAAAAACCTTTTGGTTTCCTCGTAACTTCGGCGATCTTCAAAACACCGATGGAAGAATGATCAGAGCTATGGGTTTTGCTCGCCTCGTCCTGAAGATGACGATAGCGGTAACAATGCGGCGAACAGATGATAAACGGCGCCGAAAAATACCAAAAAAATGGCGATAATCTAAGGGCTTCTAACGAACCTTTGACTGGATTTCCATAGAGAACGCGACTCCTTGGCGCGAGTGGTTGATGATGTTTTGATCGGAGCAAGGTGGCAGCTCGAACGGTGAATGTCGTGTCGATCACAGACGAACGGTGAGGGAGATCGAAAAAGGACGATGATTGGGAGTTGGTGAGAAGTTTTGGAAAAATCTAGATATCTGAATTTGTTTTGAATCAAATCTGAATGGTCAATCATTCCAGTAGGTGAAGAGTCAGTTGATATATTTAATTTGGGTTAAACCCCAAATTTTACTTTAAAGTATTTTTCAACTCAACACTTGATAGATATGAGCATTTAGTTGAATGGTTAAGCATAGGTTAATAAGTCCAAAGGACAAGGGTTTGAGTCCTCTTTATAGTAAATTCATCTTTTTATTTATTTATTATTTTATAGTTTCTAATAGGGTGTTACAAGAACAAATGATAACATGTTATGATCAAAATATCGCAATATGCTTGACAAAGAAATTTAATATGAATTCATTGAGTTTATTTCTTTAATTTAAGCATTAAACTAACTCCTTTCATCTTAGATCAACTTTGAGTTTAACTCCATTTATGTCATTTGTTCAAATACTCAAAACTTCGTTCCTAGACATGCAATTAAAAATCAAAACACTTTATTAAAATAATCAAAAACAATAAAAACACTTTATTAAAATAATATGAAAAAAATAGTTTTTCTCCATAACCACTGCAAGCTTTTCTTATCTCATTTTTGCTTAACTGGTGGTGGCAACCAATTTTAGTACTAGTTGTTGACCATCAATGTTCATTATTTTTCTTGCTATTTCATATTTTGTTTTCTCAATTTTAATAAAAATCTTTGCTCTTGTGACACGCGTTATTTTTGTGGCACGCTTTCGTTTCATTTGTCGTTGGCACGATTTCAGCATATCTTAGCGGTCATTTGATCCTCAGATAGAGATCCTCACGGCGCTAACTTTCTGATTTAGTTCTGTCGGTGGTCATAGAAAAGATTGATCCCCACTCATTTGATGGTTTGTTAGCCGATGTAATCAGATCTGTGTAGCGAAGCAACTGTCTGATAGTTTGATTCGCCCACAACTCCTTTTTTATCCCGTAACGTCTCGTTTGGCTAGAGACAAGGAGATTCATGAAGGTTTATGGGTTTTGATGGTATCATAATCTCCATGGAAGGGTTTGCTTTTCTTTGCACCTTTGTATGAGATTTTTGGTGGACTAATTATTTCTCTTTTTGATGTATTGTATTTGTAATATCTTTTATGATGTTTAATAAAATTCATATGCTATTGTTAAAAAACAATAAAAATACTAAAATTACAACACATATAAAATACAAATCATAATTTCTTTTGGACAAAATACAAATCATAAAATGTAAAATAATAAACGTCAACAAAACACTTGATAAACAATGCAAATGTAGGTAAAAAATGTTAAGATGAGACTATATTAAGGAGTTATTAATATGGGAAAATATATCATTCACTCGCTGTGAAAACGAAAAGTTTTTACAGGAGTCCTTGGTTTTAGGGTTTAGGGATTAATTTAGAGTTTAGGGTTTAGAGGTTTAAGTGTAGGAGTTTAGAATTTATGGTTTAGGTTTTAGAGTAACATGGTTAGAAAGCTAGGTTTTAATCAATAAACCCTAAATTTTAACCACACCCTCTAAATTCAAAACTCCTACACCCTAAACATTAAACCCTAAATAGAGTCTTTAAACCCTGAATTTGAGGTGCTTGCGAAAACTTTTTATTTTTACCACTCGTGCATAGAATAATTATCCAATTAACATTAGACCCAACTCGATCAAAATAAGATTAAAGCAAGCAAAACTATTTTTTTGGTCAAATGTTAATACATGAGAATTATATTGATAGGGATTTTTTTTCTCCTCGGCGACTTTAATCTATCATGATGTGTAAGGGATCTCTTTTCGACTTCAGAAAAATCGAACTTTCGTAGTTTTAAATTATTTGATTTCGAGTCGAATTCAAGTTTTAAAATTCTAAAAACCAAAATTATAACAAGCAAAAACTTAAAAAACGCAACTGAAGAAAAATGATACATTTTCTTTTATCATCGTACCAAACGTATTCGCATCCAAATTCCAAACAGAAGACCCCAGCTGATCTGCAATTGAACCACGCGTGCAATTGGGCGCGTGATATATGCAGTGTAAACAACATTTAGTAATTTCTTCATCACTCAACATTCATAAATCAATAATAGAAGAAAATGCTTCTTCTTCTTCAGCTTCAAATGGCCTTTCCATTCTTTTCTTCAGCTCTTCACCTACCTTTCTTTAGCTGAAAAAAATAGACCAAAATATGTTTGATTTTGGAGACGAACTAACCATTCAAAGCTTCAGAATCCCTTGGCTAATTTGGATCCAAATACTCGTTATGTTCCTCCTTATACTTCTTCTCTATTGCTTCACCACCACCCCCCTCTCCACTTTGGATCTCTCCGACGGCTCCTCCGCCGCTTCCGCCTCCCTTTACCCAGAATCCCGCGTCGATAAAATGCCTGTTTTCAATCATACTTCAACGCTTGTTTCCACTCGATTCCAGACTTCCGAGGTATTATTAGCTCACTTACTCTTTTGATCTATTTACCTTCCACCAGCAGTTCTTTCTCTTTATTCAATTGGCGCTTACTCGTTCGGCTTATTTCCGTTCATATTTGAATCTATGTTTTGAGTTTCGGATTTGGTTGAGATGATTTTGAATCTGGATTATTATATTTTCTTTTTGAGTTCGGATCCGTTAGATATCTAAAAATTATAAGGTGGGAATGGTACTGAAACTGGGAATGATGGGTGATTTCTTCAATTATTTGGATGTACTGGAAATTATTGTCTTTGGGTCCCCTTTTTCTTGTTGGTTAGCAAAACTATGGAAAATCGCATCCTTTGCTTCCCTTCTCACTTTTTAACACAAAATTCTATCATAGAAACCCAATCCATCCATCAATCAAAGGAAAATAAATTCCTTTTCCACTTTATGCCTTATACTTTGTTTCAAGACTTGGAACTAGGAAGCTAAGAAATATCCTCTCTATTTTTCCTTTCTTTCAAGACTTTGAACTAGGAATCTCTCCATCATTTTCACTATTTTTTTAAAAATATATATTCATCAACCGTTTTTGAACTTTAAGGTATATTTGGGTATCATTATAGGCTAATGATAGGCTAATTATATTGTGAACACACGGTGAAAATAAATTTTTTTTACTATTGTCTTAATTTTAAGATTTATGAATTTAATTTAGGGTTAAAGGTTTAGGAGTTTAGGTTTAGAGTTTAAAATTTAAGTTGTAGTTAGAATTTAAGTTTAGAGCTAAAATTTAAGATTTATAAGTTAAAACTTAAATCACTAACCATATTACCTTAACATCTAAACCTTAAATTCTAACCACAAACCTTAAATTCTAAACTCCTAGATATTAACCATAAATTAAATCTTTAATCCTTAAAATTAAAATGCTTGTAGAAACCATGAATGGAGTATTTTTCTCATTATTATATTTTGAAAATATAAAAATAGTACATTGAGACTGTGATTAAAAAAACGATACTCTTTGACAGAGTTAACTGAATGAAGTATTTTATATTTTAATTGTAACTTTAAAACGACAAATTAGTAAACTGTGTGCGTTTCACCCACCGATTAATAATCTTTTAATCCAACCCAAGGTAACTGAGTGGGTTTTGCCAACCCTACATTATTAGAAAAAAGAAATTTTCTTTTGTCTTCTTCTTCAACATAAATGCCGCGCCTGCTGTTTTCAATGAAGTTAACTTCCTTTTTAAGAATAGCTGCTGCCTGATAGTGAGCTTAATTGCAATTTGGTGTTTTTTTAATGCGAAGGCGAGTGTGTAGTTTAGTACTTGTTTTTCACTGCCTAATTAGGGTTGGTCTATGTTCTAGATTTAATCAATTGTTCACTAACGCTTTGCCAAACCCTGTTACACTATGTAATGTACTTGATTTGCACCTTAAACCCTTTGTTAGTACACCATACGTGAACACATAGATGAAATTAGAATCAAACATTGAGAATAACTAAGTCGATTAAGCCTTTAAACTTTAAAATTAAGGAGAATAAATCAAATAATTAATTTTTAAAATAAAAATGACTATAAATATTATTATACCAAAATATTTTTTGAAAAAAAGGGTACAACCCCCATCATATTAATGGCTTTGTCCCTGTGTGGACAAATAATATTCTAAAACTAATTTTAGGATCAAACATGTATCCAATCAATAGATAGTGTTTATATATTTGTGGTTTTTTGAACAAGAGTAATAAGTTGAGTTTTATTAAAATAAAGAAAAGGCATAATAAATTCATGAAAAAATAAAATTAGAACATGTAAATCTTTTGTCTCTATCCGACTATATGTTGTATAGATGTAAGAATAAAGATCAAGAAAATCAATTTGGCATATTATTTTCCTAACGATTTTGATTGCATCGACAAACTATTACAAAAAGGATTTAATTATACTAAGTCGTTGATTTTTCCGGATCAGAAGATGTGTTAGGTTGATCGCTATATGAATGTCAAACTATCATAAGAATAGACAAAAATCATGTGACAAAGACAAACGAACAAACACGCAAGATATGTGAAAAGGATGAATCCATAACATAGATAATCTTACTGGAAATTAAAACCGAAAGAAAATAATCAAAGAAAAGAAAGGAAAAAACAGTAAAGCCGCTTCTAGAAGTAACACTCTTGAAAAACTAGAGATATATTTTGGAGAAAAAACTAGGGTTTGTGGTTAGGGTTTATGGTTTAGATTTTGTGGTATAAGGTTTAGTTTTTAAGGTTTAGTAAAATTTAGGGTTAGATAATAGGATTTAATTTTTTAGCTTTAAGGCGGGCACCAAAAGGATAAGATTTTTGCTCAGTTATTAGTATCAAAATGATGATCAACTGTTATACAACATTATATATATTTGCAAATTTAAGCAATCAAAACAATAAGAGAAAAAGTTTGATACACAGTCCGTGTAAATTAAAGTTTATACGTGCTTTTTAAATTTAGGAGTTAGGGGTTTAAAGTTTAGGGGTTTAGGCTGTAGGGTTTAGAATTTATGGTTTAGGGTTAGAGTTTAGGGTTTAGGGTTTAGAATTTAGTGTGTTAGGGTTAGGGTTTTAGATTTTAGATTTTATAGAAAGGTTGTGTAAAAATATTTTACACGGGCTGTGTATCTAAATAAAACCCAAACAATAATATTTCAATATTATAACTAAATAATACAATAATATAACCAAAATTTTTATATATATCCAAATAAATTTCAGAATTAAAGAGCTCCGAAACTTGAATATTTTATTAATATATAAATATATTGTTAAAATCGATTCAAAAGCCGATCTTATCGTTTAATTCTACAATTTGAGCCTTGAGGTGGTTCAAATGCTGTGTTTCATTACGGTTGTTGAGGTGTCTTAACCATGATAGTACCAGTGGAATTAGTAGAGAGAAAAACTGATAACTTTGGTCTTAATGCTTATCTATCTTGGCATGTATTGTGTTCCAGAGATGTGATGGGGAGGTGGTAATGTCGGTCCAAATTTATGTCAAAGGTTATATCTGTATTATGTTATGTTCGTATCAGACAGTATCCTGCTCTTGTCGTGTAATCGTATCATGTGTAGAATTTTGCATGAACGGTTGCCGCCTTTTTTAAACATGGGTTTGTAATAATGGAATGGAACATTGGGTGGTGGCAGGTTGGAGAAGAGCAAAGTATAAAGGGTGAAATAACCCCAGGGACGAGCAGAGGAATAATAAGAGCAGCAGAAGATAGGGTAGAAATGGAGGAATGTTCGGGAAACCAGAATTGTTATCATCCTTGTCACTATCTCAAGCTTGCTAAGCATGCATTTCTAAAGTGTTTGGGTCTTGATTCCTTGTCTGAAGGTAGTTCCAAAACTACAGAACAAAGAAAACAAAGATAGTTTTCATATTAACTAATGTCTCTATTAACTTCCCAAACAAAACATGTCCATTTAGTTTCATTGAAAATGTTGATTTATAGTAGAGAAGGAAATGGTGGTAGAAAGCAGCACTAGGTTGGTAGAGGAGATCGTAGGTTCGGAATATCTCATCAGCTGTGCATGGATCGCGGGATGATTGTTTCGTTCATTGAAGTAGGCAGTCAGAACTTAGAAGGGTGGATCAAAGCTAATGGTAAATTGTGTAATTTACTACACAAGTTTTTGTTTTGTTTTAGGACTTATATATTTAGTTTGTAGGTTTAGAATTCATGGTTTTGTTTCCCGAATCCAAGTTTTAAAAGAAAGGAAAAATAGAGAGGATGTTTCTTAGCTTCCAAGTTACAGTCTAGAAACAAAATATAGATCCAAATATGAAGGGAAAGAAGAGGTGAGGGAAGGAAGTTTTATCAGTTGTAGCTCCATTACCACATGAAGATTCAACCATCTTTTTGGTCTGAAAAAAAACCCACCGTGAAACAAGTAGCTATGGAACTAGAACAGATAAAAGCTCATTAATATGGCCGCAGCAGAGAGTAGAGGCTGCCCAAAAATTACATTGGCTTTGAAGTTTGAAGTTCTAGAACAAGTAGTTAAAAGCTTTCAGTTGACACAAATTTTGAAATTTGATTATTTCATTAATACATAAATATGAATATGTCGTTAAAATGGATTCAAAAATCGATCTTATTTTTTAATTCTACAATCTGAGCCTTCCGGCATGGGGGTAGTATATAATTTCACACAGTGGCAGAGCTAGAATTTTTATATAGTGGGGTCAATGTAAAATATGAGATATGGAGGATTCTCATACCACTACAATAACTATTGTTAACCCCATACATCAACAAATTAAGTGGGGTCAATTTTAATATTTCTTATATAAAAGTTTAAAAATCTTGCATTAGTTCTTTGAAAATCTTATATTTTAACAAATTAAGTAGAGTTAATTCACCCCTCAAATTTTAATGTAAATCCGCCCATGATTCCACAATGATTCTAATGCTGCGTTTCATTACGGTTGTTGAGGTGTCTTAATCATGCTAGTACCAATGGAATTAGTAGAGGAAAAAAACTGATAACCTTGGTCTTAATGCTTATCTATCTTGGCATGTGATGGGGGCGGTGGTAATTTTATGTAGGTCCAATTTTATTGCTAGTGCTAATGTTTTGTCGGTATGCAAAAGGTTATATCCACAGCAGATCTTGATAGTAAAGTTTGAGGGAATATGCTTAAATTTTTTTTAAAATTTGAAGGTTTATATTATAATTTTAAATTTTTTAAATTTTCAAAAAATGTGTTTAACTAAAGAAATTTAAACTTTTGAAAGAATAAGATATTTTAAAAAATTTAGAGGAATTTTAATTAAACATATTAAAAAATTCAAATATAAAAAGAAATTTTAAATTTTTAGAGGTTAAATTAAAATTAAAAAAAAATTAAATTTTTAAAATTTTGGTGGTTCAGGGCTACCTGGCTCCCATAACGATCCGCCCATGACGTTAATGATTGCAAGTTAATTCATTCGCACGACCCTCACGTGAAAAACTTGTTTTGGGGCGGCGGCTCAACCGATTAGAGCCCTTAGACATCAAAGCAAATTTTTTTAATCCGAAATCAAACTCGTGTGTCAAAAATAAAAAGTGTGGTCATTATACTCATATTATATGGAAGGATACGTATACAGGTAATCGTGCTAGTGTTAAATGTAACAATAATATAAGATCGTTCGTCGTTTGCAACTATGATCTATCGAGAAATTATTTGAACAAACACTTGTTTGGTAGCTAGAGTGACATTGAGAAGTTGTTGAAGAAATTATACTAAATTCAATGCACCGTGAGTGATTTAAATGGTAACACATTTTTGTAAAATTCAAAAAAATATTTATGTTATGTTATGATATGTTATAATTAGGGGTGTTCAAATCTAGGTATATGGGTCTTCGGGTACTTAAAGTATCGGGTACCTGGGTAGTGGTTTAGCCGCCTGTGTTAGTCGGGTACCCGAAAGTTACAGATACCCGCAAAATCGAGTAATTGAGTACCCCGAATATAAATTATGTATTTTTAAATATAAAAATATGTATTTATTAGTTTAATATAAAAATATGTATTTATTAAATATAAAAATATAAAAAAATAAGATTTTTTTTATTATTTTAATATATATTAAATATAAAAAATATTAATTTCAAATATATCCGTGCAATCGGGTACCCGAAAATTTCAAATTTTGTGACCCGGGTCGACCTGGGAGTTGAAATTTTTTATAAATTACTCGGATTTTTTTAGTCTGGTCTACGGGTCAACAGGCCAGGTCATCCGGGTCAGGTATTTTTGAACACCCCTAATTACAATTATATTTATTACATTACATAGAATTATATATCATTCATATATTAAGGAGAGGAAGGTAGTAAGGAAAAACTTTGATACGCAGGATGTTCGTAACACCCACAGACAGATAGGTAATCCGATCCAATCCGAGATGTCACATTCGGATCACCGGAGCGACCTGCATTAAAATTTTCAAATAAACAAATTGTCAAACCATTTAAAATTATAAATCAAATTTTGAATTGAAACATAAGTTCAGAAAATCATTCGAACAATAAACAAAAACCATGGTTCAAGTTGCAATACAAGTTTCAAACTCTTATATAAAAACAAGACGTGACATACATGCCCTCTAATTACACTAATATCGTGCTCTGCAAGCAATACCGAAAGAACTCTCATACTGATGTCGATAATTGCACCTTGTTCAATCATTTATAACCTTCAATGGTAAATAACAATATAAGCTTAGAAAAGGTCAGTAATACAGAAATACCAAGAGATGTTAAAGGCACACGTAGGTATAAGGCAAAGCATAAAGCCGTCATGGTTTTTCGGGCAACAACAAACTCCAATTATGATTCGACAATTCAGTAAAGCGTTATATCTGAAGGTAATAGAGCTATTCTTTATTCGATCACTGAGTATCAGGCAAGAAGCCTATATACCGGAGAATTAGAAGAGTGGTGGATTAAGTTAAACCGGGGAGTTTAATGTGTTCCAACAGTGCAATAATTAATACATACAATGTAACAATGCAGTAAATATATCTACCCTCCAACCAAACTCCATAATATAGTTCTCCAAAACTGTATCATATACATGCATTAACCTGAGCCCATTGGGAGTGGGTACCATCCTAAGATAATACCTTAGGTTCGAGTAGAATTACCCTAGCTGAAGCATTAGAACCTTATATTGGCGGAATTATCAGCCGGATCAGGGTTGAACCTTCATAGACTTCATATCATAACCTAAGCACCCTAGTGAACCAGTCAGGGGTAATCATACAATATGCAATAATTATTAAACATATTTGTATACAAATAAACAGTACCATAGAGCATTCTTATCATATCGGGTACTAGGGCATATATCAATCATACAATAATAATCATGCTTAATTTCGAAAACATGTTATGTTTATGTGAAATCAAATATGTCAGTCATGTGCGCATGATCAGTTTAATAAATCATGTAAAACAATATACAAAACAGTTGTGTAGCACACATAGAACACACTAAATTATTCAATTTTTTACTTAGGTACGGGATGATTACAGAAGAGGTACACTAATATTTTACGTATTTCGAACAGTTTCCAAAGAGATTCCTTGCAACAGGAGTTCGATGAATAGTGATGCCATTAAGGTATTTAAGAGCTTGATTCATCGGGATCATTCAGAATTTTGGATATATCATGAGGGTTCGGGACAATTACTTCAAGGGGCATTTAGGTCTTTTTATCCTTTAAGGTTCATTCGGTAATTTAACCCGGTAAGGAAAGGTCGGTGATTTGTAATAATAAAGAGTTGCTTACGGCTTGCCAAGCTTTCAAGTCCATTTAACCAAAACGTGCTTCATCATTGTCTTACTTACCAACTTAGTATTGATTGTATTGTATAGATGGACTGATCACCGTCCCCAATTTATCATTAGACGAACCTCAATTAGTTGAACAAGTACTTATGCAGTATTCTTCCATTATTGTAACAGTATCACAAATGACTGATGTACCCAAGTCCGGCTTCGAGTCCATAGGGGTGATACAGTCATCTAAACTGTATCTAAGCTCCAGGTTTTCAGAGCTTTCACTAATCTCAAGTCATGAGAAGTTTTTATTCGATTAATTGCTTAATGTTATTTCAGTCATTCGGGTCATTTTTACCTTCTACACAATTTGATTATTTTAGGATTTGAGAGTATATCTGTCATTTCGATTAATTTAGTAATCTGGTGTCCGAGGATATTACAGTTCATACAACCCTTATAGTTATTCTATACAATTCAGTCTTTCCGTTACATCAATTATTTTAGATAAATACCGAATTTTTGGTGATTATTTTTAGAATCTTATTCATGGTTTATGAGAGTCTACATATTTTACGTTCCAGATGTTTGAAACTTAATACCAGAAATTCTCTAGATAGGTCGAGAGTTTTAGATGAATCAGTTGTATTATTAAGTCAAAAATTAAGTTCTAAGTCTTTTCCGTTTCTAGGGGTCCATTTAATTAATATGAGTATTCAGAAATTAGCTTTTCCATTACACATAATCCAGGTTAAAGGCCAATCGTCTTATTAGTTGTTTACAGGACCCAAATCTCTTTCTAGATCGTCAAACTCTTATTTGAGTATTTCAGGTCTTAACCGGTTTACAATTCTTTTGTTTCGAAGATAATTTGACTTAAACAGGTTAAGCGGTACATGCATTCATAGTCTTATGTGCTAACCAAGATACCAAAATGTTACATAAAGCATGTAGGAGGTAGAAATGTATTGCTTTGAATTCTTGCTATATCGGTCGACCCTTAAAACGACATTCAAACACTCTTGAACCCGAATTCAACATCCTCAACATCTCGGGTGCGAAAATATATGAATATCCTATTTGAAAAATGGTGGCAAAACTCCAATGAAGCCATTGCCGGTGTCGGTCAGCTGAACCACTGGTTGGGTTTTGCTCGCCTCAACACCAGGAGTACGCTGGTGCCGACGATGCAGCGAACGGACATCGAGAACGGCTAAAATTGAAGCTGAAAAAAGAGAAAACTCCATCAAAACTTCGAACGATGAATTCGCTACGATCGTCAGGGGCTACCGGTGAAGGGTTATAAGGGTTTTGTTCGGGATGAGACGACGAACACGGTGGTGTGGGCGGTGACACACACCGCTCGACGGTGTGGGAGATCGGTGAGGGCAGCATGAGGGGTTCGGGGAAAAGGTTAGGAGAAATCTGAGATTAATTTGGTTTAGTTTCCAACACTGGTAGTTGAGAAGTCAAAGCAGACTTAATATATTTATGGTAAGCACCAAAATTAACTTAAATAAAATAAGGTAGAAACCAAGTTCAAAGGCTCAAATGGTTAACCAATTGTGGGAGCATGCTAGGGTAATGAGTTCGACTCCCCCTAGTTGCATTCCTTCCTCATTTTCTTTTTTTTTCAATTTATATTATTTTGGGGTGTTACATTGTGTAAACTAATGTTTATATAAACCTTTTAGTTTTAGGGGTTAGAGTTTAGTTTACGATTTAAAGTTTAGAGTTTTGGGTTTTATGATTTAGAATTTAAGGCTAGTGTTTAGAATTTAGGGTATATTAGAGTTTAGGGTTTATTTTTTAAGGTTTGAGATATGAATTTAAGATTTAAGTTTTATAGTGTAAATATGCAAAATTGTGTCAAATAAATTTTACACGGCCTATGTATCAAAACTTTACCTATAAATTAAACCCTTTAACATTTTTAAAAATTTTAGTTCAAATCTCTACAATTTTTAAATAATTTAGTTGCCTCCAAACCTTTTAGTCAAGTTCTTCCATTTGAATACATCAAATATTAGCAATGTGTATATGTTGTGTTTCAATGTCTTTAACTGCTTATATTTATTTTTTCTAAAAAAAAGTTACCCTATGCGTTGGACCGACACAAAATTACCTTCACCTCACCACATCACTGGAATAGAATACATGCCAGGATAAGCATCAAGACCAAGGTTATCAGTTTTTCCGTTCTGTTAGACTTGTAATACCCATTTTTGTCCGGGCCCTAAATTATATTCGAACCATTTATCCTATTCAAACCAAATTAAAAAAAAAGAAGTAGCAAAGTTAAAAAAACTAATTAAATATCAAGGCATGGCAACCTATGCCCTGCAAAGCCCACGCATGCCTCACCCTCCCTGCCAACACTCCCCCATGCTTCCCCATGCTTTGCTCACCCACCATTCTAACATCATCTTCAATTTCCCACACTACAAGCCACCAACATCCCTTATTTCCCCTCTCCACCATCCATATTAAAGACCAACAATTTGGACAACTAGGGGGTTGGCATTTTTTCACACTCATTTGGGGGGGGAGGGGGAATCAAAGAAAAACAAGTGAAATATGTAAAAAAAAATGGGGCATTTTTTGTAAAATATTCGAAAGAGATATAAGAAGCTTGAAGATTTACAATTTTTTTCTTTCAAAATCTGTTTGATTTTTATTATTTGATTTTCTTTTATTTTACATAAAAAAGAGAAGTCGAGAGCTTACCTGTCGTTGAGGTCGTCGGTGTTGCCGTTCCTCCGTCGCCAGGCTTTGCGCCGATGAACTGCGAGCTTGAGCGAAGGTTATGGCCGCCGTTCGAACTCTGAGTGGCAGAGAGGGATGAAAGGAGAAAATAATTTTAGAGTTATGTTCTTATCATTTTGGTTTTCAAAAATAATGGGATAATTTCGGCTTTCGTCCTTCCTTGTTCTTATGCTTTTAAATACCGTCCGTTTATTTATTTCTTCTAGCTTTTAAATTTCGTTTCATTTCGATTTAGTCACTTCGTTTTATCATTTAATTTCCAGCCTTTTAATTTCTGTTAATTTATGTTTATTTCTTTAAGTTTCACATGTTGTTCATTTTAATCCCTTTTTATTATTCTAAATATTCATGTCATTTACTTCTTTTAGTATGTTTGCATTGTCTTAGTATGTTTTCATATTTGTGAATTATGTTTTGGGTTTTAATTTATGTGTTCTTATTATACGTCTTCAAATTTAATTCGTGCATTCATGTCCATGTTAGCATGTTTTATTTCTTTGTTCATTTTGTACATTATGATATATGTTAGCTAACGACATGTTTTATTTTATTTTAAGTTGTGTCATATGTTAAGTATTAGTTTTTAGCTTATTGCTTAGATTTAATTAGTTTAATATCATATTACATGCATGTCATGCACTTGTTGTTTTTGTGGTTTTTTATGTACATATGCTCAAGCATGTTAGGATTAGTTTGTTTAAACTTTGGAAGCATGTTTTTTCTTTTCCCATATTTGTGCTTATGCTTTGTGCTCATTAGGGTATGTTATGTTTCTTCTTATTCATATACTTTATTAATTTTATTTAATTTTGTAAAATTCATGTGTTTATATCATGTCAATATAAATGTTTAATACTTGTTTTCTAAGATTGCATAACTAAATATTAATTGTCAATGCAGTACCCTTTTATTCGAGCGTAAACGGGGCCAGTATCAGGCGTAGTGATAATGGTTGGGCGTTTACTCTCGGATAACGGGGCCTTTAAAATCTACTCGCACTTATAACTAAATTTTAATTTAATCGTCACTTTAATCCGAAAAGTCTAATATTAATAAAGCGGTAATTATTAAAGTACCAATTTTGGGCGGTGTGGGGGGTGCTAATCCTTCCCCATCTGTAACCGACTCCTGGACCCAAAGTTTTCAAAATCTCTGGTTTTATGGTGTGCGGTCCACCTTAAGTGGCTGGTGGTAACTCCATTTTAAATAAAATACGGTTTTCTTAAAAACCCGACGGAAAACATTTTTTAAATACTCGAAAAATACCCAAACGCCTTAAAACCTTGTGCTTTTAGATCGCTACAGATGGCGACTCCGTTGGGGACGTTTTTTTGGTTTTCAAAAAATAAAAGAGAGTCAAGCTTTTTAAATGATTACCGTTTTACTAATATCAGAAGTTTCGGATTAAAGTGACTATTAAAGTAACATCCGATTATAATTGTGCGTTTATTTTAACGCATTTAAATTTTGGCATATAAACCCGTCCTTTTTAAGTGGGGGAAAACACTAATGCTTTCGTGAGGATATTATTCCTCCGTGTAGGCCTAGCAAGTACCTTCGGGGCTCGAGTACCTTATGCTTTCGTAAGGATATCGTTCCTTCGTGTAGGCATAAGCGAATGGACCCCCGTGAATTGAACCCGGTTGAAAGGAGCCTATAATGGGTGATGATCGGGGGCCTTGCTACTCTTAGTAGAGGATAATAAGGACAATTCGGGTACCTCCTAGAACCAACACTGCATGTAGAGAACATATAGAAACCCACCCTTTTAGAGCCATGTGGATAACCTAGGTGTTTTAGACGGGATGTAAATAGGGTTTTTTTGTTTATTTATCGTATTTAATTTGCCCTTTTATTTGTTTATTTATTTTATCCGGTACTGACTCGTTTTCTTTTTTGTTTTGCTTTTTTTTGCATATATCATTGCATTTGCATTACATAAAGGTGTTGGTTCAAGTGGTTTGCGTGATCAGAAAGCTTTCATTATTTACTTTAATTTATTCATTTGATTATTTTAATTTCAAATTGACCCATTTTTGTGATCACACCATATCTGTTCATTTTGGCATTCACTGCATTGCATATCATAACATTTTGATTTTTTGCATTCTACTAGCATGAAATGCTGATTCACGACTGGTTCTCAATTTGAAAAATTATCATCGGGAGAAAATCTAGCACTCTAGATATCAAGGCAATATTCAAAGTTGCAAATGAATCACGTGAGTTCGGAAGTTGAGCCAGGAGAACCATTTTTGAATTAGTACTTTCGCATCTAAGACATGCATTTCGCATTTATGTACATACATTTTAATATTTCTAAATTAGTCCCTGGGTTACCCTATCTGATACAACAAAGTTGGTCGATCTAGAACCTTACAGAACCTCTACAAGAGCCCGATTTTGGGGCATATCCGAAAGTGTCTGCTGCAAACACCATATCTCTGACAAGACTTCAATTTGGGGGCATTCTCCATCAAGGTTTAGAAACAAGCATTCGACAACTACATATCATCACTGCTCCGCATTGATCAGAAAGAGATAAGTTACCCAACACAGCAAATTTGTGAACCCGACCTAGGGGGCAACACAATATCTTCATGAGGACAATGAAAGCCCCTCGGAAAAAAAGAAAAAAGTGAACATACAAGTTTCAAATTTGCTACAAGAGCAGTTTCAGACGATGACATAGAATGAACAAAATGTTGGGGTATGCACCCTGATGAAAGATTCAAAAAAAAGTGATTGAACCCGAAGAATGTTAGGGAACCGACAGACTAAGAGCTTGATTTAACCAGTGAGGAGTCAGTGGCATCCCATTAAGGGCCAAAAAAATCATGTCACATTCATGCATTAATTGCATTCATCTTGCATTGAACCATTTTTGCATACGTCATACATTTAGATTAAGTGCATACACCAAAGTCACCATGTATTTAGGGTAGACACAAGCATTTAGGCATAAAATTAGATGCATTCATGCATTTTTGTTTGTACATATAAACAGGTCCCCGAAAGAGATTGAACATCCTTAACACGGGGGCAATCACGATGGCCAACCTTAGTCTTGGAGGAGGTCAAACACAAAGAAGATGCTGAAACATCTAAATAAAAGGTACCAGTGACAAATTTTATGAACAATTTACTAATAAATGTTTTTCTCCTTTGTATGATTTGATTCCTCTGACGATGGCGTGATGAACGCTAACAATTTCCCGACTCTCACTATTGCCAACATAAATTCCTTCCAAATCATGTCCTCTGTCGATAGAGAAGCTGAGCAAAATTTTCCAAAAAATTAGCTCGTTGACAATGGCACAACAATCCAAATCATACCCCCGTCAGTGGTGGTAAGCCAACTTAATCTAGATTTTGCCTCCATCGGTGGTGTTGTAGATCAAATTTTCCATCCAAATCCTATCTCTCCGTCGATGGTGTAATGGATCCCATATTTTGCTAATCTAGTCTCTCCGTCAGTGGTGTAGCAGATCAAACCTATCTAGATCTTGCCTCCATCGGTGGTGTTGCAAATTTTCTATCAAGATCCTATCTCTCCTTCGGTGGTGTAATGGATCTCATATTTTGCATGTCTGGTCTCTCCGTCAGTGGTGTAACAGATCAAACCTATCTAAATCTTGCCTCTGTCGATGGTGTTGCAGATCAGATTTTCTATCCATATCCTATCTCTCCGTCGGTGGTGTAGTGGATCTCATATTTTGCTGGTCTAGTCTCTCAGTCAGTGGTGTAGCAGATTAAATCATATTCAGGTTTTGTCTCTTCAACGCTGTTGCAGCTAGACAACACTTTTCCTTGTACTTATAGCAAAACAAAAATCAAATAAAAAAAGTCAAAAAAATAAAAAAAACTTGGAAAAATTCAAAAAAATAGACAAAAAAACAAAAAATAGGAAAAAGAAAAGAAAAAAGAAAAACCAGAAATAGTCAAGAAAAAATCAAAAAATTCAAAAAAATGAGAGAGTGAGAGACGAGGAATTTTCAAGTGTTATCTGATCATGTCCCTCCATTGATGGTGTAACCGTGTTCAAATTGACGCCATCCGATTCTGCTTCTCCGTTGATGGTCTAGTGGAGTCCAAATGCTGAAGTTCGATCTTATCTCGCCGTTGATGGTGTAGATAGATCTAACAAATATAACTTTCAGTTCCGCCTCTTTATCGGTGATGTAGCTGAACCAAATTTTCCAAATTCCGATCATGCCTCTTCGTCAGAGTCGTAGCTTGATCGCAAAGAAACCAACCCTCCGATCATGTCTCTTTGTTAGAGTTGTAGCCGGATCAAATCTTCAGACCTTGCATCTTCGTCGGTGTTGTAGCCTAGTCAAATATAACTTTCGATTCTGCCTCTTCGTCGGTGGTGTAGCTAAACCAAATTTGCCAAATTCTGATCATGCCTCTTTGTCAGAGTTGTAGCTTGATCGCAAAGAAATCAATCGTCCGATTCTGCCTCTTTGTCAGAGTCGTAGCTGGATCAAAGCTTCAGACCTTGCCTCTTCGTCGGTGTTGTAGCTTGGTCAAATCTAACTTTCGGTTCTACCTCTACGTCGGTGTTATAGCTGAACCTAATTCATTAGCTTTTGGTCTTGCCTCTTCGTCGGTGTTGTAGCTAGACCAAATTCACTAACTTTTGATCCTGCCTCTTCGTCGGTGTCGAAGCTGGATCAACATTACTAATTTTAGACCATGCCTCTTCGTCGGTGTTGTAGCCTGGTCAAAATTTACCAACTTTCAAGTTTTTATCAATGTTGTATCTAGAAAAAGAGAAAAAATGAGAAAAAAAAGAGCAAAAAATGAATAAAAAAATGAAAAAAAGAAAAAAATGAAAAAAGACAAAAGAAAGAAAAAAAGGGAAAAAGAAAGAGAAGTTTTCAATTTTCTGATACTGCCTCTTCGTCAGAGTTGTAGCTGGATCAAACATTGGAATTTTCATCTATCGGTTCTGCCTCTTCATCGGTGTTGTAGTTGAACCAAATTTGCCAAATTCCTATCATGTATCTTCGTCAGAGTTGTAGCTGGATCAGACATTGGAATTTTCATCCATCAATTCTACCTCTTCGTCAGTGTTGCAGCTGGATCAAATTTTGCAGACCCTGCCTCTTCGTCGGTATTGCAGCTGGGTCAAGTTTTCTTTAGGAATCACATCATCATCAATAAAGTAGTGAGTCGTACTCATTTCGAAGATTTTGCTTCCTCTATGAGTGACAAAGTAGATACATCAAGTCAAGAAAGAAGATCTGCGTTAAAAAGAAATAAGATCTACTGAAGAAAGAAAACACACGTCAAAAGAGGAGAAAAGTTCAGCCATACCGAACAAAAATGGTTATTCTTTTATCTTTGCTCTATTCTTGTTACACAGCAATGAGCAAAAAGGGTCAGCTATAATACCCATTTTGTCCGAGCCCCAAATTATATTGGAACTATTTACCCTATTCGAACCAAATTCAAAAAAAAAGAAATAGCAAATTTAAAAAAAACTAATTAAATATCAAGGCATGGCAACCCATTCCCTTCAAAGCCCACGCATGCCTCACCCTCCATGCCAACACTCCCACATGCTTCCTCATGCCTTGCTCACCCACCATTCTAGCATCATCTTCAATTTCCCACACTACATGCCACCAACATCCCTTATTTCCCCTCCCCATCATCCATATTAAAGACCAACAATTTGGACAACTAGGGGGCCGACATTTTTTCACACTCATTTTGGGGGGATCAAAGAAAAACGAGTGAAATCTGTAAAAAAATGGGGCATTTTTTGTAAGATATTCGAAAGAGATATAAGAAGCTTGAAGGTTTAAAAGTTTTTCTCTTTCAAAATCTATTTGATTTTCATTGTTTTATTTTCTTTTATTTTGCATAAAAAAAGAGGAGTCGAGAGCTTACCTGCCGTCGAGGTTGCCAGTGTTGCCACTCCTCCGCCGCGAGGCTTTGCGCCGATGAACGGCAAGCTTGAGCGAAGGTTATGGCAGCCATTCGAACCCTGAGTGGCAGAGAGGGATGAAAGGAGAAAATAATTTTAGAGTTCTGTTCTTATCATTTTGGTTTTCAAAAATAATGGGATAATTACGGCTTTCGTCCTTCCGTGTTCTTATGCTTTTAAATACCGTACGTTTATTTATTTCTTTTAGCTTTTAATTTTCGTTTCATTTCGATTTAGCAACTTCGTTTTATCATTTAATTTCCAGCCTTTTAATTTCTATTAATTTATGTTTATTTCTTTAAGTTTCACACGTTGTTCATTTAAATCCCTTTTTATTATTCTAAATATTCATGTCATTTACTTCTTTTTAGTATGTTTGCATTGTCTTAGTATGTTTTCATATTTGTGATATTATGTTTTGGGTTTTAATTTATGTGTTCTTATTATATGTCTTCATTGTTATGGTTAATTTAATTCGCACATTCAAGTCCATGTTAGCATGTTTTATTTCTTTGTTCATTTTGTACATTATGATATATGTTAGCTAACGGCATGTTTTATTTTATTTTAAGTTGTGTCATATGTTAAGTATTAGTTTTTAGCTTATTGCTTAGATTTAATTAGTTTAATATCATATTACATCATGTCATGCACTTGTTGTTTTTGCGGTTTTTTATGTACATATGCTCAAGCATGTTAGGATTAGTTTGTTTAAATTTTGGAAGCATGTTTTTTCTTTTCCCATATTTGTGCTTATGCTTTGTGCTTATTAGGGTATGTTATGTTTCTTCTTATTCATATACTTTATTAATTTTATTTAATTTTGTAAAATTCATGTGTTTATATCATGTCAATATAAATGTTTAATATTTGTTTTCTAAGATTGCATAACGAAATATTAATTGTCAATGCGGTACCCTTTTATTCGAGCGTAAGTATCAGGCGTAGTGATAATGGTTGGGCATTTACTCTCGGATAACGGGGCCATTAAAATATACTCGCACTTATAACTAAATTTTAATTTAATCGTCACTTTAATCCAGAAAGTCTAATATTAATAAAGCGGTAATTATTAAAGTACCAATTTTGGGCAGTGTGGGGGTGCTAATCCTTCCCCATCCGTAACTGACTCCCGAACCCAAAGTTTTCAAAATCTCTAGTTTTACGGTGTCCGGTCCACCTTAAGTGGCCGGTGGCGACTCCATTTTAAATAAAATACGGTTTTCCTAAAAACCCCACGAAAAACTTTTTTTAAATACCCGAAAAATACCTAAAATGCCTTAAAACCTCGTGCTTTTAGATCGCTACGGATGTCAATTTATTTCTAATTAAATTTGTTAGATAACATGTCAATTTATTTCCATTTCCATTTCCATTATAAGCAGAAGATAATTGAAAGTATTTACCACTACCGTCTCCATTTTCAGCAACTACCCTTCTCATGTCCAACCATGTGCTTTCTGCAAATTAATTGTGTTTAAATTATTTTTGTTGTAACGTTCCTTAAGTTCAAGGGGTTTTAAAAATTCGAACGAAGTCGTCATCAATTTCTATTTTTCGTTTGAATGTGATTGTATAACTTAAAAATTTAGTTATCTTAATATTTTTTTATTAAAACGATAATTTTACTCTGCAAATCAAAAAACATGTTCGAGAGTCGGTTATGTATGGGTAAGCATAAACACTTCACAACACCCAAAATTAATATCTAATTGATTACTTAATGTCTTAGTATTGAAAATTACGAATTTGAATATAATTTAATAATATAATCTCTAAATACATAAAAAAACATAACTACCATTCAATTTTTTTGAAAAGGATGCTCTTTTACTTCAAACAATAATAGTAAGCAACCTAGTGAGTTATGAACACTACTCGTAATGTTCTAATAAAAAAACATTGTCCAAGTATAGTAAATTATTAAGATTTTTAAAGGATATTTTTTATTTATAGTAATTTTTTTCTCTATTTAGGTGTAGAAATTTTTTTAATGAAGCTTATGGTGTTGAGGGCTTGCATGATTATTCTTTAATAAAATCATACGTATACCGAGTAAAAAAATAGATATGTTGACTTTTCCATTTTCACCTATTTTTTCCTTCTTATATTTCTTTTCTTCTTCTTCAAATGAAATTATCATTGTTATTGAGATGAATCTCAAACTCATCTTCTGCAACACAAATAAACCTTTTTCTTAGTTAGGGGTGTAAAAAATTGACCCGACTTAGAAAGTCGATTGAAATCGACTCAAGTCTAAACTAGTAGTGACACGAGGCGGTGATGACCCATATTCGACCCGAGTCTGACTTAATGTTGACCGAGTATGAAAATTGTGATAAATAGAGCAAAAGCTAATATAGACTAAACTTGGTGGTTGCTTTGATGGCCTGTTTGTTAGTTGAAATCAGCTATCACGCAGTGAAACCGTCGCAACTATGGAAAACAATATGATGAATGTCCAGCTCCATAAGCAGCAATGTGTAGTTAGCCAACTTATCTTTGGTTTAATGGATGTCACTACTTTCGCCCCTACTTATTGGCTTTTCAATAGACATTTCAATATAAAAACCACAACAACCAAGCCACAACCTCCAAGCAAAAATAAAACTCTGCACAAAAGGCTCTCAAACCAACCAAAACGAAAAACACCATCGTACTAGACAGTAACAGAGCCATAATTTGCATACAGTGGGGTTAGAGTGAGGTACGAGATAAGGAAGATTCTCATATCATTACAATAAGTATTGTTGATTCCGTATCTTAATAAATTAAGTGGGGTCAAATTTAATATTTCATATGAAAAGTTCTATATTAACTCCTTAAAAAATCATACCTCAACAATTTAAGTGGGGTCAATTGCACCCTCTATTTTCATATTACCTCCGCGCATGGTACTAGAGACAAAAAAAGGGTGTTGTGTACCTTTATTTTTTTACTCTTCAGTTTTAGATCATTATAAATATTTATTTGAGTATTTTATTATTTGTATTTCACTGAAAATTTGATACATAAAAATGTAATTTACACCTTTTTGCTAATGTCGCAAGATGCGAACCAGGATCAAAATCGATCAACTTTAACAATGAACGCTCTTGTGAGAATGTTAGGTTTCAATAAACATTTAAAATTAACGATCAACATTATCCTAATGGAAGTTGGTATAGAGTAATCTGCAAGAAAATAACTAACAGGCGATCATGCCTTTCTTAAACATAAACGACATCAACATGCAGATACCTGACTTTTCATTTTTGTTAGGCAATGTTGTGGTGAGCCATCCAATAAATTATTTCATTTGTCACAAGAATAATAACAATGAGATGAGTCTCAACCTAACCGCCGCCCCTTCTACTACTCATATATAAACAACATAATTTGTTCATCGTTTTCGATAACGAAACAAGTAATTTTATAAACGACTGTTTGCAACCAAGTTCTAGGAATTTTAAAGAGACTTCTTACTAGTTGCCCTTCTTATGTTCTTCAGAGTCTTAATTCTTTCTTTGTAAACATGAGTGGAAGGGTTGATTTTAGTGATTATAGCAACAACAACAAAAAGAGCTTGCAAATTTGCTTCCATAGTAAAGTTAAACTTTTACTATGATTTGGTCTCAAAGCCACATAATTTTGATATAAGTAATTGAACTTGAGTTCCGATATCACTATAATGGAGAACTCCGATATTAGAATATTGTCGTTTGAGATAAAGTTTAAACACTACTTGTAATTCGGATCATAAATATTGTTAGCAAAGTTTGAGTTCTACTTATCTATGTGTATGCAACAAGAATGATGGTATCCAGAAAATTTAAAGGTTATAGAAAGTTATAATTTAATACATCTTTTCAATAATATATATTACATGCCAATTTATATCTAATTTATATTATTCATTCATTAAATGTCTGGGGAGAATTGTAGGGCTTATGTTTGGAGTCATATTTTGTTTGAGTACTCCTATAATGGTGATTCAACACATTTAATGGTGATTCATTTGGATACAATGAAAGAAAGAGTGAATTCATCACATACCTATAAAGATTGTCAAGTTCCAAGTATTTTTCGGTTGTACTAGTGAAGTAGATTTTTTGTGCTCGTACGAATAATCAGTATTATTGTATTTATATTCATGAGGACAGTCCTGTAATGAACAATAGTTATCGGAAGTACTCAAACAAAGCATGTGACATAAATCCCACAATTCTCTCCAGACATGTAATGAAGGAATAATATAAATTAGATATAAGTATGCGTGTAATATAAATTATTGAAAATATGTATTAAATTGCACCTTTACGTAACCTTAAATTTTCTTGAATACTCTCGTTCTTGTTGTGTACACGTAGATGAGTGGAGCCCAAATTTTGGAGAAATTATTACATGGTCCCGGCTCACCACGTCATCCATGGTCTCATCCAATGAGATTCATTCATTTAATGACATGTAGGAAAGAGGTGAAGATTCATCTTAGAAAAAAAATGAGATGAAAAATTATTATTGGATGAGATCATGAATGATGTGGTGAGCCAGATCCATCTAATAATTTTTTCAAATTTTGCTAGCATTTTTGGCGATTATAGTTACAAGTGGTGTTTAAATTTTGTCTCAAACGACAATATCCTGATATCAGTGTGCTCCATTGAAGTGATATCGGAACATAAATTCAAGTACTTAAATAAAAATCTTGTGGCTTTAAGACCAAATCATAGTAAATGCTTGATTTTACTATGAAATCAAATCCGAAAGATCTTTTTCGGCTATACTCACTAGAATCAACCTTTTCATTTATGTTTTCAAAGAAAGAATTAAAACCCTAAGAAACATAAAAAGGAAAGCCAGTAGTAGAGAAGATCTCATTAAAATTTTTACAAATTGATTACAATCAGCCGCTTACAATATTACTCGTTTCATTGTAAAAATGGTGACTAAATTACGTTGTTTATATATGAGTAGAAGAGGTGGTTGTTAGGTTGAGACTCATCCCATTGTTATTATTCTTGCGACAATTGAAATAAGTCATTGAATAACTCACCACGACGTTTCGTAACAAAAATAAAAAGTCGAGTATCTGCATATTAATGCGATTTATGTTTAAGGAAGACATTCATCTTTTATTGGTTGTTTTCTTGCATATTACTCCATTTCAGCTGCCATTAAGATAATGCTTATCGTTTATTTCAAATGGGTATGAAACGTAATACTCCCACAAGAACTTTCACCGTTGAAGTTGATCGATCTTAGTCCTCATTCGCATCCTACTGCATTAGCACAAATGTAACGCCCTCAACGTATATTCGATAATTAAATACACATTGAAGATGTTACTAAAGTTTTAAGCTGATTTCTTGACTTGTAAAAAAAATTTTAAACTAGTTTAGTAAAATAACTTTTCCTCGGTTCCATTAAATTACAAAGCTGTCTAGTGTCACCTAGTTTCGACCCTGAATTGATTAAATAAATATTTAAGACAGTTATTAATATGAAAATATAATTCAGGGAGTAAACTATGTGTGCTACCTAGACTCTTTCTTGATTTTAAAATCGCTACTCGATTAGCATTAACTACATAATAATTATACCAAATCCCATTACTAAGAGTTTAAAACCATACTATCCTTCCATAATACTTAGGTTACAAGCCCACTTAAAATAAGTAAACTAACTTATAAGTTTAGTAATACAAAATAATTGCAAATTTAAAATATGAGTACATGCCCACTAGACTAGGATGTAAGTGTACATACTATTGCTTATAAGCGATAACTCGATTTCCAAAAGTGCAGCTCTTTCTTCGATAATACTAGCCCGATCGACCTACGTCTATTACGAAACACACGCTAAGTATAACTTAGTGAGACATAAATATAACAACATAAACAATTAACATAAATATCACAATCCCTGCAAAAATGGCATGCGATTCCCCATGCAGTATATAACATTTCATCATTTATCATAGTAAATGAGAAACTAACTTATTTCAATGAATCATGGTTGCATGTATATATATACTCAAATCATATGATTCGATCTGTCTTACCAGTCTTGTGTACGTTAAACTTTTTTTAGCTTAACTACCTACATAAATGCATTTCAAGTATTATAGCCCAAAGTGCAAAATCATGTGATGCAATGGTACGCGAGTCATCACGACACTGTAGTGTCTACGACGCCGTAGCGTCTGCATCGCCGAAGCGACTGAGATGAGTACGTACTCTAGGACGCTCTTTGCTCCTCATAATCGCACATTTTGTGCTAACAACACCGAAGTGTCTGAACAACGCCGTAGCGTCCAAGTCGACACCGAAGTGTATAAACATCACCGAAGTGATTGAAACGCGCCGTAGTGCTAGGACACAGTTGCTAAGAATCTATGGATATCCAACTATACCAAAGACTCTCACACTAGTACTCGGGCATAGCAGTGTAATAATTTGTTAATCAATATCCAATCCATGAGTAATATCATGCATATTTCGATAATGGGCAGTTCATACCCAATATCTAAAATTCGATTTATCTTAGATAAACCATTATGCCATATCAATGTATCACATATGCCATTTAATATTTCATTCCATTTGCATAGCTTTGATTAACATACATTTTCATTAATATCAATGTCGACTTATCGCAAGTCTTCCTATTTGTAACATGTCATACATGCATATAATGCACTCACCTGGGCTATGCAAAATATTGGGCCTCACTAAGCTAGTTCACTACTTTTTCCTTGCCTCTTATATCTTGTTTTTCCTTGTCCTGCTCGAATGCTGCAAATTTACCCATCGAACATATACAATAACATGCATGTTAGATTTTTTTATCTAACACTGCTTAACTATAAAATACTGGTATAATTATTCGAATATAAAAAATTTCCAAAAAATTTCCCTTTTTCTCCCTTGGTAGCCGAATAGTCCATTTTCGTCCCTAGTGACCATTTTGTATTTTCTTGCAATTTATTCAAACTCGAATCACAATTACTCAATAATTCTATCATTTTACACTAACTTTTACTCAATGCCCTTCAATCCACTAACCTTTGTTAAAGTGACATTTTAGTCACTAATTACACACAAAAGTTCGCAAACTTGTACTAATTAATCAATCCAACATTTTTACAATGTTTCTCAAAATTTTCCTTCTATTTTAGTCTTGGCCGAATTGGTCACTAAACCTTCCCAATTTTGTTTTTCATTCTAACAACATTATAATATGCTCAAAATAATTTTTCCAACATGTATTCTTCATTTCCAAAAATTAACACTTAAAACCCCAATTTATTCCTACATACCGAATTGGGTGTCTAAACTTTTCAAGGACTTTATTTTGGTCCTAATGCCATAATCAAGCTTGTAATTTCATAATCTCTTCAAATCCACCACTAGAATAATTTTCACAATATTTTCCCTAATTTACCAAGCATGCAGAAATAGTCACTTAGAAGACTAGTTGAGGATTTTTTTATTCTAACATCAAAATCAAGCTTGTAGAATCATAAATCTTCCATATTCATCCTTAATTTTAAATCCCTAATTAAAATCCCAAATTCTAGGGTTAGGGTTTATGTCTTCAAACATGAAATTAATCTAAATCTAAGCTTGATTTCAACTCCACAACACTTGATTTACTTAAATCAAGCTTCAATCTTAACATAGAACATGAAACTCTATTTTCTTTCTCATCAATAACATGAACAATTCTTCATAACTCTTTGTAAAATTACTATCAAATGAAAGAAAATTAAACATAGATTAATTTTATATCGAAAACATACCTTGAATCTTGTTTGGAAGCCTTCAAAATGCCGAAAAAAAACTTGTATATTTTTCCCTTCTTTCTTGATGTTTTCGAAATGGTGAAGGAGTAGATGAACTTATTTTTGTTCATCTTTTATCTTATTAATGCCAAGTGTGTTAATTAAATGAATATTAAATTCATTTAATTACTTAAGTCCAAATAACCCTCCAACTAAGTTCTATTTTCTAATTTGCCATCATGTAAAAATAGAACTAAATCTAGTTAGAATCCAACTAGAAATATTAAAATATTCATTAAAAATAATATTTTATAAATTTTCCATGGCTTATGGAACTGTCTTTAAAATTCCAATTCAATTTGATTACCTGATAATCAATTACTACGATTTTCTATTTTTTGAATTATCGGATCAAATCTGAAATTCTCATATTTCTAATTTCCATAAATAAATATTGTTGATATACAAAATATTCCATAATTTTGTAAAAAACAAAATCTTGAAATTTTGACTCGGTCTAATATACTGATAATTTACCCGAAATCTTTATCGGATAAAATTCTCTTAATAATCCTTTATCAGTTATCCATACGAATAATATTAACTCGAACTGATTCCTTTTTATCAGTCTCAAGTACTGACATGAGACCTTCCCAATAGGTCACCCATCCTATGCCTTGAACATGCTTAACTTTGCAGTTCGATTGAAATTTGATATCTTATATTGTATTTTTATTCGAATCAAGTATCTGGTTATCCCCTAATTGTTCGATCAAATATAGATTTTCACATAAATCTCATATCAAAATCTAATTATACAGATCAACTTCCTGTAACATGTACTACTTATCTGTACAATAAAATATTCCATCAGGTGCCTATATTTTTCTCATCAGATTTCAACCAAACTTCGCAAGTACCCTATTTTGCTTACTCTCTATCACACGGTACTCTAAATTCTCAAAAATTCCTTTTTTAGAATCAATAGTTAAAGAAGTCCTAACTTTTATATTTTGTCATTTTAGTCACTAAGTTAGCTTTTAAGCCCTTATCTTAGTACTAAATGACTCTTAAACAACTTAGCAAATTTTGGGTATTACAACAAATGTATAAATTGCATCAAGTTAACACACTTTTATGCACATTTATTTTTTTTCAATGAAATGCAAGTAATGCAATACTCAAATAAAAATTTATACCGATCTAAAATTGTATAGTAGTAAAATAAAGGTACTTAACACCCTTTTATTTTTGTCACCCCTTAAGCCCGCCTATACGATACACCTAAGCCTACGAGGTCACATTCGGGTCACTGGAGCAACCCACAGTAAAGACTGAAGAAAATTCTTTCAAATACAATTAAAACTGTAAAATAAAATTTGTGGTAAAATTTCGTTTACACAAAACTGAAATCTAGAAAACAAAATACAAACTCAATCATAAAATGAATCGTGACGTACATGCCCACTAATACATAGGTACCGTACTCCACGCGCAACGCCAAGGGAACTCCAAACTGATATCGGTCATAAATCTATAATCGAATTTCTTTAACCTGTGTTGTTGAAACAAAGTGAGTTTGGGAAAGCTCAGTAATACAAAAATACCAATTGATTATGTAGACAAATGCATGTAAGGTAAAACAGATACATGGTATAGTATAAAACTATCACGGCGTCCTGGGTAACCACAAGTTCCAATTACGGTTCATTTTAAATTCTTATCCATCCTCCAACTGAACTCCAATAGGCAGTTTTCTAAGACTGCATCTATAAAAATTGGTATTAATCAATAGTAATCAGTAATAACAGTAATAACAATAATCAGTAATAAGTAGTGACAGCAGAAGATACAAAGCCAACTATTTATTCAGATAGGTACACTTTAAGTATTCTTTTCTCAGAACTGACTATAGTGTATTGCAAAGTAGATCACCTTCATTAATTAACCACTGAACGAACTACGAGAAATTGAACATGTATTCAAGCGGTATTTTCCAAGTATTCGGACATGTGCGTTGCACCCGAACTCATTCTATGACATCGAAAGTACCTTGAAGAATAGGTTACTTTTACTATTAACTATGTACTTTCCCCAAATAAATAGAACATGCCTTCATATGACATTCTTCCAATATCACATTAGTATCCGAAATGACTAACAAACACGGTCGTATATTACCACTTTCAAAGCTAGTCTATTTGCTTGGATTTATTGGTATTTCTTATTCCAAGTCTTAGAGGTATTTTCAGTCATTTTAGTATTCGAGGGTATTATAGACACTTCGATGCCCAAGGGTGTTTCAGTCATTAAGAAACTTTCGGTAATCCCAAACAATTCATTCATTTCAATTCTCAAGGGTTTATCCATGATTTTAGTTAATTTGATAATTTCAATGACTGAGGTTATTTCGGTCATTTCTATCATTCCAATCAATCCATTCACTATTGTCATTTAGATCAGTTCAGGAATACGTAGAATCTTCCAGTAAATTTATCTTCAGGTGTTTGTCTTGAGTTCGGATAATACAAGTGTTTTGTTATCATACATATTTGCAATCTTGATATCGAATTCTTTCCCAATAGAACAAGGATTTCAGATAAAGTAATCATTTATCAGATCGAGTGTAAAATTTTAAGACATTTCCTTTGTTAGGTGTATTTAAGTCATTCTTATTTCTCGAGTGTATTATCGTCATTTCTTAACAAAATATTTCAAATATTAAATCATTTAACTCTATTTATCAGATCGGGAGATTATGCCTTAATAACCATTTACTGAACTCAGGATCCTTTCGGTCTATTAAATTCCTCTTTTAAATAATTCGATATTATCCAAATTACCATTCTATTATCTCATAATTTAATTGACTCAAGCAAAGTTAAAAGTACACTTAATCGTACTCATACAAACTTTAGCCTAAAACCAACATGTATCATAAAGCATGCAAGAGGTAGTAATGTATTACCTTAAGTCCTTGCTATATCAGTCGACCCTTGAAATGACATTCGAACACTCTCAAACCCAAATTCGACGTCCCACAGCCTCCCAGATCCAAAGATATACGAATGCCTTCAATTAACCACCATCCAAAATCAGTCCTTAATCACATTGCCTTTAAACTGAGTAATGAAGAACAAAAGCATGTTTAGGCCTAATATCAGATTTGAAGGTTTTCGGGTTAAAGTTTCACAAAATTGACTTTAAAAATGGACTTCGGACGTCGAAAAACATAAAATAAGGGTTTTTAGAAAATTTGACTTTTTGGTCAAAGTCAACAGTCAATGCTGACATCAGCGGTCAATGGTTGATAAGTGTTCAAAATTAATATTTTTATTACCCTTTTTACTCATATTATTGTTAGACTTAGGCTCATATTATTTGCATAATTAGACATTCATGCATTAATTCATGTTTCTTTCCACCGTTGAGCTTGATTACATAACTTGGTGATTTTTTGTGGAAAAAGATACTGCTTTGGTGTGTTTTGTGTGTGTGTGCAGAATCACTTGCCAAAGCAAGGCTGGAACCAGTTGCCAGGGCAATGCATGAAGGAGATGCCGAGCTAGTTGCCAGGGCAATGCATGAAGGAGATGTCGAGCTAGTTCCAGGGCAATTTTTGACAAGGAATAAGATGATATGGTAGTCAAAATTGATGACTAGATAAGCCCAAGATGACGTGGAGCAAAGCTAAATCCCAAAGGAGTTTGATTTCCATGAGGAGGTTAAAGAGAAATTAAATCCCAAGAAGATAGGAGAAGTTCTAGAAGGAAATTAAATATAATAAAGAATTATATTCTTTTAAGATATTTAATTTCAGCTTAACTTCTTCCTCAAAAAGACTTTGACCTAGCCCTATAAATAGATGACCAAGCCGTCAACTCCAAAAGGGGAAAGAGGAGAGAAATTTCAACAAAGAGCAAAGGAGATTTCGACAAAAGCTTTGGAGAGATTTCGACAAGGCTTCAACCATTCTTCATCTGTTTCTTTCTTGTTCAATTAGGTTTATACTAGGAATTCTTTGTCTTGTGTTTCTTTGGAACCTAGCCATGAACTAAATCTAATTGGCTAAGGTTAATGTGTTTTGTGGTTGTGAGAAACAATTGGATTTTGTTTAGGTAATAAGAGTTTGCACTTTCTATTCAAGGTTTATTCATTCTTGGTTCTTATTCTTGTTTGCGAGTGAATTGGGAGAGGATCTCGTAACTTCATCTATTTATCTAATATCGGGAGAGTTAGATTCAAGAAACGAATGAGTGTGGTCTTTATTCAATCTATTGATGGTGAAGATTAATCTGGCTTAGGAATAAGTTAAGGATTTCAACGGCTAAGAGGAGCGCAAGATTGGTTGTTGTTCACCCTTGATTCACGCAGGGATGTATTATCAAGGCATGCACAAATAGCTAGAGTTTCGACTTAGGGATAAGAAGAAACCATTGAAGAACGCTCCACTGAACCTTGAAGTCGCTGCCCAGCCGCCCAAGTAGTTGCCCAGCTAGTCGCCCAAGCAACCATCGATTAGTTGCCAAGGCAACCCCGCTGTGCAAGTTGCCACGGCAACTGAGTTGCCCTTGCTCTATTTTACCAAGACGATCCAATTGGCTATCACACCTCAACTCACGATAACCTGGCCTATTCTCTCTCATTTAATTACATATTCTTTTACTTATTTGTTTTCTAGTTTAGTTGTTAGTTAAAACTCCTACTATCACCTACTTGTATTTTTACTTTTTACATTGCAAGAGATTAGATTCTTGAAGTGGCACCAATCCCTGTGGAGACAATATATTTTATACTATAACTTGCGACGTGTACACTTGCACAATTGCGGAGCACTTATTACGCGCAACTAGTTTGTGGCGTCGTTGTTGGGGATTGGCAATAGCAACTTTGTTTTTATTTTCTTGCACTTTTATTTTTCTTGTTTAAGATTCAAAGGGCTAACAAACTTTGGTTTTGCATTGGTATATGACCAGGGCGAGACCGATTACACCAGAATATCCCTTTGATCCAGAAATTGAACGAACCTTGCAAAGACTCAGACAAAGGTTAAGAGTAGAAATGGCTAATCAAGATGGTAATATGAATCAGGATGTTCCAGCATGAGGAGGAGTGATTATTGCACGAAACATAACTATTCGAGACTATCTTGAAGAAGATCTTGAAGGACTCAATCCAGGAGTTGTCACACCTGAAATTGAAGCCGACCACTTTGAGTTGAAACCGATGATGTTTAATATGATCAACACAATTGGTCAATTTGGTGGCTCAGCAACTGAAGATGCACGACAAGATCTTAAATATTTCCTCGAGATTTGCAACTCATTCAAAATACAATGAGTCACCCCCGATGTTTTACGACTAAGATTGTTCCCCTATTCACTGAGGGATAGGGCGAAAGCATGGTTGAATAGTATTCCTGTCGGATCAATAGGATCTTGGACCGATCTTTGTCGTGATTTCCTTGCTCGATTTAATCCTACAAATTTGACTGATAGGCTTCGTAACGAAATTACTTCTTTTCAACAGGCAGATGATGAATCCATGTACGAGGCTTGGGAGCGATATAGAGAACTTCTACACAAATGCGCCCTACACGGATTCCCAGTGTGGACACAAGTAACAATGTTTTACAACTTGTGAATACACCAACAAGGATGATGCAAGATGCATCGGCAAACGGCATACTCCTAGATAAGTCGCCGGAGGAGGCAATGCAAATTCTAAACATGCTTGCCAAAAATGATTATCAATTCCCATCTGCTAGAAGAGGAGGAGTTAGACGCCAAGCCACAATACATGAACTGGGATCATCAAACTCAATTTCAGCATAATTGGCCACTCTAACCAAGATGGTCCAGAACATGCAGAAACCATACAACACACAGGAGGTCAAGGTAATGGATTCCTTTTGTGAGTTATGTGGTGGTAACCATGATTCTTCTGAATGTGTGCAGAATTCAGAATCCAGCTTTTATGTGGGGAATTACAACTAGAACAACAATGTGATGTCCAACACATATAATCCAGCTTGGAAGAAGCACCGAATTTTTCATGGAGTAATCCCAATAATGCTCTAAACCAGAACAATTAGAACGCACAAGCATCAGGATTCTAGCAAAATATGCCACGACAACAGTTGCCACAGCAACAACCGACAACATCTAGTTCTTTGGAAAATTCTCTTAATACTTTTATGTTGAAAATTGAATCCTATATGGCTGAGAATAGTAACTTCATAAAAAGAACTGATGCTTTTATTAACAGGACCAGGATGAGATTGCAAAACCAAGAGGCGGCAATCAAATCATTGGAAAATCAAGTAGGACAATTTGCTCAAAACCTGAATACTAGACCGCAAGGAGGCTTACCTAGCGGTACTGAAGTCGCAAGAGGAACTGGCCATGAGCAATGTAAGGCGATCACCACTAGAAGTGGCCAACAACTAAAAGAGGCTCAAGCTCGCTCATCAAACAAAACTCCACAAAAAGATCAAGACGAACTCAGCGGTAAAGCCTCAGATGCTGAACCAAGAATTACCGCGGCAACCAGCGATAAGCATGCCTCGACAACCGACGATAAGGATGCCTCGGCAACCAACGATAGGTACGCCACGACAACCCTAGTTGAAAATGCCTCGGCAATGCCGTCAATCAGGTTCCAGACCAATAAAAGGATCGAAGATATCCGACTTCCACCACCATTCCCACAAAGGTTGAAGCGAAAAAAGCAAGAATATCAATTCAAGAAGTTTCTTGATATCCTTAAGCAAGTCCACATCAACTTGCCATTGGTTGATGCAATTCAACAAATGCCAAACTATGCCAAGTTTCTTAAAGACATTGTGTCCAAGAGAACAAGGCTAGGAGAGTTTGGAACAGTTGCCACAACAGAGGGATGCATGGCCATGTTGCTTAATCACATGCCACCCAAGTTGAAGGATCCCAGAAGTTTCACAATACATTGTTCCATCGGAAACCACTATGTCGGGAAAGCATTATGCGACGTTGGAGCAAGCATAAACTTGATGCCTAAATCAGTTTTCCAGAAACTAGGAATCGGGAAGGCAAGACCTACAACAGTTATGCTACAGCTAGCTGAAAGATCCTATGTGCATCCAGAGGGAAAAATTGAAGACATACTGGTAAAAGTTGATAAATTTATTTTTCCCGCTGACTTTATTGTTTTGGATTGTTAAGCAAATGAACATGCACCTATCATTCTTGGGAGACCCTTCCTAGCAACAGGGAGGACCTTGATCGATGTTGAAAAAGGAGAACTCACAATGAGGGTGAATGACCAGCAAGTTAAACTAAATGTGTTCCAAACACTAAGGCATGCTGATGATCCGGAAGAATGCCAACTTCTTCATGCCACGGCATAGTTTAACTTCGACGAGGAATTTAGTTGTCTCGGCAACTACATTGCCGATCAAGAGGAACCTGAGGAGTATGAAGAACATATCGATGAGGAACAACAAAAAGAGGCAAATTGGTTAGTTAATCGACCAGGTACATACTTTGAACCATTGGATTACTCAGGTAAGGAAGGTAAAATCGAAAAGCCCTCCATTAAACAACCACCGATTCTTGAGTTGAAACAGTTGCCAAGGCAACTAAAATATGCTTACTTAGAAGCTGACAATATATTGCCTGTAATTATTTCCTCTAAGTTACAGCCTGAGCAGGAAAAGAAGCTGATCAAAATGTTGATGCTACACAAGAAGGCAATAGGGTGGACAATTGCCGACTTGAAGAGAATTAGCCCGGCAGTGTGCATGCACAAGATTTTGTTGGAAGATGATCACAAACCATCGATTAAGGCCCAGAGGAGACTGAATCATGCCATGAAAGGGGTTGTAATGAATGAAATCATCAAGTGGCTTGACCCTGGCATCATATACCCTATTTCTGATAGTACATGGGTGAGTCCAGTACAATGTGTACCGAAAAATAAAGGTATAACGGTAGTAAGTAATGAAAACAATGAACTCATTCCAACCAAGACTATGACCGGTTTGAGGGTTTGTATGGATTATCGAAAGCTAAACAAAGCCACTAGGAAATATCACTTCCCATTACCTTTTATTGATCAAATGCTTGACCGTCTTGCAGGTAAACCCTTTTATTATTTTCTTGATAGTTATTCAAGTTACAATCAAATTGCCATGGCACCAGAAGATCAAGAAAAAACAACCTTCACATGCCCATACGGTACTTATGTTTTCTGAAGGATGTTGTTCGGATTGTGTAATGCCCCGGCAACCTTCCAAAGATGCATGATAGCACTCTTTTCAGATATGGTCGAAGACTTCCTTGAGATCTTCATGGACGATTTTTCTATTTTTGGTAATGACTTCGACAGTTGCCTCGATAATTTAGAGAAGGTGTTGGCAAGATATGAAGAAATCGATTTAGTCCTTAATTGGGAGAAGTGCCATTTTATGGTAGATAAAGGAATAGTGCTCGGCCACAAGATTTCATCAAAGGGAATTGAAGTAGACAAAGCCAAGGTGGACGTGATCGAGAGATTACCCCCACCAAGTTCGGTTAAAGGAATCTGAAGCTTTCTTGGACATGCAGGTTTTTACAGGAGGTTCATTCATAATTTTTCTAAGATTACTAAACCCTTGTGCAATTTGCTTGAATAGGATAAAGTCTTCAATTTTGATGATTCTTGCGTCCAAGCATTCCAAACCCTAAAGGAAAAGCTTGCCTCGGCACCCATTGTCGTTCCACCCGATTGGACGCTACCTTTTGAGCTCATGTGTGATGCAAGTGATTTTGCGGTAGGAGCAGTCCTAGGCCAACGCATAGGTAAGACCTCTCATGTGATTCACTATGCTAGTAAAACTCTTAATAGTGCTCAAGTGAATTACACAACAACGGAGAAAGGGTTACTAGCCGTAGTTTTTGCATTTGACAAGTTCTGATCCTATTTGATTGGTACAAAGGTAATTGTTCATACGGACCATTCGGCAATTAAGTATCTATTTGCTAAAAAGGATGCCAAGCCTCGTTTGATTCTTTGGATATTGCTTTTACAAGAATTTGACATTGAAATTAAGGACAGGAAAAGAACAGAAAATCAAGTGGTCGATCACTTATCACGCTTAGAATGCAATAGGGAGGAGGACGCGGATTTAGAGATATGAGATGCATTCTCAGATGAGCAACTGTTAGTTGCCTCAGCAACCATAGATGCGCACGCCTCGGCAACCCCTAACGCCTCGGCAACCATGGATGCGCATGCCTCGGCAACCCTCGACGCCGCAGCAACTCTTGATACGCACGCCTCAGCAATTATGGATGCGTATGCCTCGGCAACCCTTGACCCGCATACCTCGGTAACCTTTGACGCGCATGCCGCGGCAACTCTAGACGCGCACACCTTGGCAACCATAGAAGCAGTTGCCACTGCAGCACATGCCTCGGCAATACCCTGGTACGCGGATTTAGTTAATTTCCTTGTTTGTGGTATTTTACCTTATGTCATTACTCACCAAGGGAAGAAGCGGTTCTTCCATGATGCTAAGCATTACTTTTGGGACGAGCCTCTTTTGTTTAAACAATGTACAGATCACCTTATACACCGATGTGTCCCTGAAGAGAAGTAGCAGAATGTACTCTGGCAATGGCATTCTTCACCCTTTGGAGGACATTTTGGAAGAACTTGCACCGCGGCCAAAGTTTTGCAATCCGGTTTGTATTGGCCAACACTGTACAAAGATGCCCAAGAGTTTTACAAGCAATGTGATCGTTGCCAGAGGACGGGCAATATCTCTAGACGACATGAGATGCCGCTCCAAAACATCATCGAGGTGGAATTGTTCGATGTGTGGGGGATCGATTTCATGGGACCTTTCCCATCTTCATTCGGCAACCTCTACATTCTACTTGTCGTTGACTACGTGTCTAAATGGGTTGAGGCAGCTGCAGTTCCCAACAACGATTCCAATACCGTGCAACGATTCTTGCAGAAAAACATATTTACACGGTTTGGGATGCCGAGAGCAATTATCAGGGATGAAGGCAAGCACTTTGACAACAGACTTATTGTCAAGATGTTGCAACGCTTCGGCGTGTCACACAAAATTGCCATAGCATATCACCCACAAACCAATGGGCAAGCAGAAATTTCCAACCGATAATTGAAGGGTATACTCGATAAAGTTGTAAATCCCTCTAGGAAAGATTGGTCAGTAAGACTAGATGACGCACTTTGGGCATATCGTAGTGCATTCAAAACACCCTTAGGTATGTCTCCCTTCCGATTTGTCTATAGCAAAACATGCCATCTACCAGTGGAAATCAAACACAAGGCATATTGGGCAATCAAGATCGTGAATATGGATTGGGAAAGTGCCAGGCAAAAGCGTTTGTTAGACCTCAACGAGATAGAAGAATTCCGTGCACTCGTCGATAATAATGCACGAATCTACAAGGAGAAAAACAAAGCAATGGCATGACAAGAAACTATTGACGCGGCAATTCATGTCAGGGCAACTAGTTCTCTTATTCAATTCTCGGCTAAAACTTTTCCTGGGAAACTGAAAACAAGATGGTCGGGACCATTCGAAGTTGTCAAACCATTCTCCCATGGTGTCGTGATAATCAAGTCCATCACTAACGAACATGAATTCAAAGTTAACAGACAAAGATTGAAGCACTACAACGGTGCCCATGTGGAACGTAACAAAGAAGTGGTCACCTTAGGAGATGCATGAGCATGCTCTCCTTTCGATATTTTATTTTTATTTTTACTTTTTATTTTAATTTTAATTTTAATTTTAAATTTAAATTTTTTTTCGAACTATTTAATTTTTATTTTTTTATTATTTTCGATTATTTGTTCTTTTTAGGATAGATTTATTTATTTTCTTTAAGATTAAAACTACATCTTTCTTTCATATTTATCTTTTTAAGAATTTATTTACACATCTTTATTTATTTCCTTTTATTAGTTTATCTTTAATTTTAATCCTTATTTTATTTGTCTTTGAATTGTAGGAAAAGAGTTCAAGATAAAGAGGAATTTTGATTCAAGAAGGAAACTTCTTCAACAAGGAAATTAATGGGCTGAATCTAAGGCTTATATTAAGCCTCCAATTTACCCTAAATAAACCCCCTAGCCGTCACCTACCCCTAAATTGAAACCCTTTTTCTTTCTTTATTCCAAAATTAATCCCACCCACCATATTTACTACCTATTATTTCTATTTAACCCATCACCCTTAACTTCCAAGAAACCTATTCCTACTTTTCATCTTGCAACTCTTTAGTTTTTTTTTTTTTGCTTTCTTTTCTTTGTTTTTACAAAACTCACAACCAATATCATCCATGGCATCCAAAATTGATTTTTTTGGTTCATCCAAGTTCCTCCAAAGAACCAAGATACAAGAAGTTTGCTACACCGGTGGTTCAAGAAAGATTTCACTCCAACTTTGAAAGCCGGAAGATTTGCGAAGAACAAGGCTTTGAATACTCCAACTCTCATCAAGATTTCGGCCTTGAACCATTCATCTTCGAAAGGATTGCACATCAAAAGTGGAAAATCTTTTGCCATCAATCGGAACCGGGTAACATCTCATGGGTAAGAGAATTCTATGCTTACTCACATAACCCGGATAATCCTTATGTTTTTGTTCGTGACAAGGCTATACTCATAAGCCCCGAAACATCAACACCTTTTACGGGCTCTACATTGAGAAGGACGAGCATCAAGCCTTTGTTGATCAATTCACGCCCAAGCAACTCGACAAGGTGCTTCAAGAACTCCTCTACCGGGAACTCAATGGAACGACGGTAAATACAAGGGCACGGTAAATCGCCTTCGGCTTAAACCCAAGGCAAAATTATTAAATAAGTTTGTTAAAACTTCTTTAATGCCCACCACACACAATACTACCGTTGATACACCACGTCTTTTGCTTATACATTCTATCTTGCATAATCGCATCATTAGCATTGGAAAAATTATTTGTGATGAGATTTTTGTATGTAGCTCAAAAGAAAAGGGTTCTCTTTTCTTCCCTTGCTTAATTTCCAATCTTTGCAAGGAGATGCATGTCCCAATTGAGTCCACCGATGAAAAGGCCCTACCAAAGTCTGGTTGGAATCGAGCACAAATCTGAAAGCTAATGAGAGAGGCACCGGTAAAATCCTCAATGCCTCCAATTACCGCGGCAACCCCTTCCGCCTCGGCAACACCTAATGCCCAAGCACCTAATACCCGGGCAACTCGGCCATCAACCTCGGGACACTTTGAAGCACTCTTGCAACCGTTGGTGAGCCGCCTTAGGCAAATTAAAGATCGGCAACTAATGTCCATGCGGTACATGAAGGATCACAACAATGCCATCACCCAAGTCATCCTGGAAAATTACCCGGACAGTCGCGTGCCGTTCCCAATCTTTCCTGCAGAAATCCTTGCCATGACAACCAATGAAGCAGTTGCTACGGCACCCGCAACAGATGATGCTGCGGCAACCTACACCGCGTCTGCCCAAGCAGATGCCACGGCAACCAACACTGAAGATGCCACGGCAACCAAAGCTAAAGACGTCCCAGCAACCACTGCAAAAGCCAAAGGTAAAGTACATATGCCCGAATCAACTCGTACGAAATTATTGTCTAATTTTTCAGATTCGGACGAGTCCTCCATTGCACCAACAAAGACCGCACCAATCGAATCCTCCAAGCCCAAGCGAAAAGCAAATAACATTGATGAAGAGAACGATGAGGACAGCCCCGTACGAGGATCGATTCCACCATCGTCAACAAGGAAGCAACCACCACGATCAAGCAAAAGAATCAAGACACCGACCAAAAGGAAACTAATCATCCACGACGACTAACTCTCGGAGTAAGTCCTCGTTTACATTTTACTTTTCTTTAATTTTATTTTTCTTTGTTGCATGCATTGAGGACAATGCCTCGCTTGAGTTTGGGGGGGATTGTTATTAGTTAGTTACCATGTTTAGTTGCATTCATCTTAAGTATTGCATTTAGGATACATAAATTGCTTGCCATGCCTTTAGTTGGAACAAGAATTGTCTAGATTTGATGAATATCCGATGATGACTTTGCCAATGCACTTAATTGATAGAATTTTTATTCTAAGATAACCATGGAAACACTTAGAATTTTACTATGATGCTAAATTTGATGAAACATTGTTGTGGTTTGATTGATTCAAGGAATTCTAGCGAACTTAGGTTGACAGTTAAAAAATTGGGGGATTAGAATAAAAATTAGATGAATGCTAGAGGTGCCCAAAATTGGCTCTAGTATGCACTAAAAATTGATTGCTAGAGGTGCCCGAAATTGGCTCTAGTATGTACTAAAAATTGATAGCTAGAGGTGCCCGAAACCGGCTCTAGTCGAATAAATTAATTAACTTAAGAAAACAAAAAACTAAATACTAGAGGTGCCCGAAACCGGCTCTAGTTAAAACATGTTAAAAGAACCCAATGAAGTAATTTGAAAACCTCTTGTTTGCATAGAATCCGAAAAATCAACTTGCACACAACTCCGCACACACTCACAAGCGTTATAGTTTGATTCCGAGTAACTCCTAAGTTTTCTGAAAAATGAAAAGCCAATTATACTTTGTGCCCCGGTTCTGAGAATTGAAATCAAGTTCAAAGCTAAGTTTGTGAAAATTGAAGTCTTGGCAGGAAATTATTAGTTTGCATTGCTTGAGGACAAGCAATAGTTCGAGTTTGAGGGTGTGATAAGTGTTCAAAAGTACTATTTTTATTACCCTTTTTACTCATATTATGGTTATACTTAGGCTCATATTAGTTGCATAATTAGTCATTCATGCATTAATTCATGTTTCTTTCCACAGTTGAGCTTGATTACATAACTTGGTGATTTTTGTGGAAAAAGATACTGTTTTGGTGTGTTTTGTGTATGTGTGCAGAATCACTTGCCAAAGCAACGCTGGAACCAGTTGCCAGGGCAATGCATGAAACAGATGCCGAGCTAGTTGTCAGGGCAATGCATGAAGGAGTTGCCGAGTAGTTGCCAGGGCAATTTTCGACAAGGAATAATATGATATGGTACTCGAAATTGATGACTAGATAAGCCCAAGATGACGTGGAGCAAAGCTAAATCCCAAAGGAGTTTGATTTCCATGAGGAGCTTAAAGAGAAATTAAATCCCAAGAAGATAGGAGAAGTTCTAGAAGGAATTTAAATATAATAAATAATTATATTCTTTTAAGATATTTAATTCCAACTTAACTTCTTCCTCAAAAAGACTTTGACCTAGCCCTATAAATAGATGACCAAGCCGTCAACTCCAAAAGGGGAGAGAGGAGAGAAATTTTGACAAAGGATGGAGATGAGAGAAATTTCGACAAAGAACAAAGGAGATTCCGACAAAAGCTTTGGAGAGATTTCGACAAGGCTTCAACCATTCTGCATCTGTTTCTTTCTTGTTCAATTAGGTTTATGCTAGGAATTCTTTGTCTTGTGTTTCTTTGGAACCTAGCCATGAACTAAATCTACTTGGCTAAGGCTATTATGTTTTGTGGTTGTGAGAAACAATTGGATTTTGTTTAGGTAATAAGAGCTTGCACTTTCTATTCAAGGTTTATTCATTCTTGGTTCTTATTCTTGTTTGCGAGTGAATTGGGAGAGGATCTCGTAACTTCATCTATTTATCTAATTTCGGGATAGTTAGATTCAAGAAACGAATGAGTGTGGTCTTTATTCAATCTATTGATGGTGAAGATTAATCCGGCTTAGGAATAAGTTAAGGATTTCAACGGCTAAGAGGAGCGCAAGATTGGTTGTTGTTCACCCTTGATTCACGCAGGGATGTATTATCAAGGCATGCACAAATAGCTAGAGTTTCGACTTAGGGATAAGAAGAAACCATTGAAGAACGCTCCGCCGAACCTTGAAGTTGCTGCCCAGCCGCCCAAGTAGTTGCCTAGCTAGTCGCCCAAGCAACCATCGATTAGTTGCCAAGGCAACCCCGCTGTGCAAGTTGCCACGGCAACTGAGTTGCCCTTGCACTCTTTTACCAAGACGATCCAATCGGCTATCACACCTTAACTCACGATAAGCTGGCATATTCTCTCTCATTTAATTACATATTCTTTTACTTATTTGTTTTCTAGTTTAGTTGTTAGTTAAAACTCCTACTATCACTTACTTGTGTTTTTACTTTTTACAGTGCAAGAGATTAGATTCTTGAAGTGGCACCAATACCTGTGGAGACGATATCTTTTATACTATAACTTGCGACGTGAACACTTGCGCAATTGCGGAGCACTTATTACGCGCAACAACGGTCAATGCTGACGTCAGCAGAGTTAACACTAACGTCAGTGGTCAACAATTTGACTCGGGCGAGTCGTCTCACTGAGTTAACTCGGTCAGGTTGACTCATTGAGTTGACTTGGACGAGTTCACTCAGTGAGTTGACTCGAACGGGTCGGTCAACGAGTTGGGTTCAGGACAGATCAGGTCAGTAAATGGGTCAGGTTCAGGATAGATCAGGTCGGTCTGGGTTGGGTTGACAGGTTTGGGTTTGGGTCAAAATAGGTCGGTCTGGGTTAGGTCGATAGGTTTGGGTGGTTCGGCTCGGCTTGGTTCAGAGCGGTTTAAGGCCGGTTTAGACTGGCCGATTCCAGGTCACCATCCAGGGTGGATAGAAATCGCCACTGGCAGTGCGTGAAGCCCACGGGCTGCTCTGAATAGCCAAAAAATGACCCAAAAGGTCGATTATGACAAGTACTATCCAAAAACTTAAACCCATTGTCGAAAAAAGGTTGGTAACTCACCGAAACTTACCAAATGTGTAAATTCGATTAGAAATCACGTAACTTCGATGAGGATTTCCCGGTGTCAAATAAAAAATCGGCCGAAGGGTTTTATTCTCCTTACCACGTTGATCTCTCCTGAACCATCAACGCACCCAAATGACGATGAAGGCGGCCGAAAATGACTCGCAAACGAACGACGGTTAGAGTTTCGCCAAAACTTTCATGTGTCTTTTACGGCGAACGACAGCGGATCTCTGAGAGTGACGAGTGGTCTCGAGGTCGGGGTATGATGGCGTACCTATTGGTACCGACGGTGGCTGAGATCGAGGAATGGCCGACGAGAGAAGATGAAAGGTCGGCATAGAGCTTTCTGGATAGTTTAATCCAATATTCCAGATACCAATTAAAATGAGGGGGAAAGTTGGATGGATTAGACTTATTTTATTATTGGGTAAAACAAACATAAGAGATTTAAATATTATACAGGGTAAACTAAAACCACTAGTGGCCTTAGCTCGGATGGCTAAGGCATGGGCTTACCATACCAATGGCACAAGTTTGAATCCCCACTGTGACGAAATTATTCTTTTTTTACATAAACCAATTATTTAGGGTGTTACAACTCTCCCCCTCTAAAAAGAAATTTCGTCCTCGAAATTTATCAGAGTTAGAAAAATGCAAAAACTACTCTTCCACTAAAAAGTCATTTCAAGCTATAGCAAGACAAATAAACATCATTGTTCTATCGTAACTCCTAGTGTATTATCTAGACATTATTGTTTACTGTAAGATATTACAAAATCACTTTAGAATCCAAGCTTTCGTTGTAACCCGGATGTCTCATCTGTATTACTTGTTTTCGACATAAAAGTTTCCTTACAGAAAACCTTTTTAGGGCCAAATCATCACAGTACAGAGCTTGACAAGTATCAAATTTCGAAATTACGATTTCCATAACCACATTGGATTCAATATCAAATCTTACCAAAATCCATCATACTTCACAAACTTATTCATTTATTCTCATATTTGTACCAAACCATAAATTTTTCCAAGCCTCAACCATTTCAGATTCATCATGTGAATCTGAAACACGGATAAACAACATGGGCATCCTTTGCCAACAGAGTTCTATAAGGATAGATGGCTTAGATACATTTATTACATGAAATGATTTGACATCAGAGTCTTGGCTCGATGGAGTACGATTATGATTTAAGGGCATGTACAGACCAGACACCCTAGGACAGACGATCTGCTAATCAACCTAGAAAGACGCAACTCTAAGCTCTGATACCACTAAATGTCATCCTCTAAGCCCGCCTATACGATACACCTAAGCCTAGGAGGTCACATTCGGGTCACCGGAGCAACCCACAGTAAAGACTGAAGAAAATTATTTCAAATACAATTAAAACTGTGAAATAAAATTTGTGGTAAAATTTTGTTTACGCAAAACTGAAATCTAGAAAACAAAATACAAACTCAATCATAAAATGAATCGTGACGTACATGCCCACTAATACATAGGTACCGTACTCCATGCGCAATGCCAAGGGAACTCTAAACTGATATCAGTCATAAATCTATAATCGAATTTCTTTAACCTGCGTTGGTGAAACAAAGTGAGTTTGGGAAAGCTTAGTAATACAAAACTACCAATTGATGATGTAAACAAATACATGTAAGGTGTTGCGTGTGATAAGTGCTACGCAAATGTGCAAGTATACACGTCGCAAGTAATAAAGTGATACGAGTATCGAGTATCGTCTCCACAGGGATTGGTTTGGGCCACTTTGCTTAAGTTACTGCACTGTGAAAATAAAAACACAATTGATAATAGAGGTTTTAATTAACGATTAAACTAAGAGCAATAAACTAAAAGAATAGATGAAATTAAAATAGAGTAAATAGGCAGGTTATCATGAGTTGAGGTGTGATAGCCGATTGGATCGTCTTGGTAAAAGAGTGCAAGGGCAACTCAGTTGTCGTGGCAACTTGCACAACGGGGTTGCCTTGGCAACTAATTGATGGTTGCCTGGGTGACTAGCTGGGCAACTACTTGGGCGGCTGGACAGCAACTTCAAGGTTCGGCGGAGCGTTCTTCAATGGTTTCTTCTTATCCCTAAGTCGAAACTCTAGCTACTTGTGCATGCCTCGATAATACATCCCTGCGTGAATCAAGGGTGAACAACAACCAATCTTGCGCTCCTCTTAGCTGTTGAAATCCTTAACTTATTCCTAAGTCGGATTAATCTTCACCATCAATAGATTGAATAAAGACCACACTCATTTGTTTCTTGAATTTAACTCTCCCGATATTAGATAAATAGATGAAGTTACGAGATCCTCTCCCAACTCACTCGCAAACAAGAATAAAAGCCAAGAATGAGTAAACCTTGAATAAAAAAGTGCAAACTCTTATTACCTAAACAAAAATCCAATTGTTTCTCACAACAACAAAACACAATAACCCCAACCAATCAAGTTTAGTTCATGGTTGGGTTCAAAAGATATACAAAGAATAATCCCCAAACCATGAATCTAGTGGAAGCAAAGAAGAAGAAAAAGAAATCGAACTTTCTCCCTCTTTGCTCTCTTGTCAAAATTTCTCTCTTCTTGCCCTATGGGGTTGTCAAAATTTTCCCTCCTCTTGCTCTCCTTGGAGTTGTCGAAATTCCCCTCTCTTGCTCTCCTTGGAGTTTGACGATATGGCCTCTTATTTATAGGGCTAGGTCAAAGTCCTTCTTTGAGGAGGAAGTTAAGTTGGAAATAAATTATCTTTAAAGAATATAATTCTTTATTATAATTATATTCCTACTAGAACTTCTTCTATCTTCTTGGAATTTAATTCTTCTTTAATCTCTTCATGGAAATCAAATTCCTTTGGGATTGGGCTTTGCTCCACGTCATCTTGGGCTTGTCTAGTCATCAATTTTGACTACCATATCACCTTTGCACTTTGTCGACAATTGCCCTGGCAACTGGCTCGGCGTCTCCTTCATGCATTGCCCTGGCAACTAGCTCGACATCTCCTTCATGTATTGCCCTGGCAACTAGCTCTAGCCTTGCTTTGGCAAGTGATCCTGGACATACACACAAAACACACCAAAGCAGCATCTTTTCCCACAAAAACTACCAAGTTATGTAATCAAGCTCAACGATGGAAGGAAACATGGATTAATGCATGAATGGCTAATTATGCAACTAATATGAGCCTAAGTCTAACAATAATATGAGTAAAAAGGGTAAGAAAAATAGTACTTGTGAACACTTATCACACCCCCAAACTCGAACTATTGCTTGTCCTCAAGCAATGCAAACTCATAATTACCTGCCAAGACTTCAATTTTCACAAACTTAGCTTTGAACTTGATTTCAATTCTCTGAACCGGGGTACAAAGTATGATTGGCTTTTCATTTTTCAGAAAACTTAGGAATTACTCGGAATCAAACTATAATGCTTGTGAGTGTGTGCGGAGTTGTGTGCAAGTTGATTTTTCAGATTCTATGCAAACAATAGGTTTTCAAATTACTTTATTGGGTTCTTTTTAACATGTTTTAACTAGAGCCAGTTTTGGGCACCTCTAGTGTTTTGTTTTTAGTTTTCTTAAGTTAATTTATTCGACTAGAGCCAGTTTCGGGCACCTTTAGCTATTAATTTTTTTAACACATACTAGAGCCAGTTTCGGGCACCTCTAGTGATCAATTTTTTTAGCACATGCTAGAGCCAATTTCGGGCACCTCTAGCATTCATCCAATTTTTATTCTAATCCCCCAATTTGTTAATTATCAACCTAAGTTCACTAGAATTCCTTAAATCAATCAAACCACAACAGTGTTTCATCAAAATTAGCATCATAGTAAAATTATAAGTTTTTCCATGGTTATCCTAGAATAAAAATTCTATCAATTAAGTGCATTGGCAAAGTCATCATCGGATATTCATCAAATCTAAGCAATTCTTGTTCCAATTAAAGGCATGGCAAGCAATTTATGTATCCTAAATGTAATACTTAAGATGAATATAACTAAACATGGTAACTACTAATAACAACCCCCCCAAACTCGAGTGAGGCATTGTCCTCAATGCATACATTAAAGGAAAATAAAAATAACAAAAAATAAAATGCATACGAGGACTTACTCCGAGAGTTCGTCATCGTAGATGATTAGTTTCCTTTCGGTCGGTGTCTTGATTCTCTTGCTTGAACGCGATGGTTGTTTTCTTGTTGCCGGTGGTGGAATCGATCCTCGTACGGGGTTGTCCTCATCGTCATCTTCATCAGTGTCATTGGCTTTTCGCTTGGAGGATTCAATTGATGCGGTCTTTGTTGGTGCAATGGAGGACTCGTCCGAATCTGAAAAATCAGAAAATGATTCCGTATGAGTTGATTCGGGCATAGGTGCTTTACCTTTGGCTTTTGCAGTGGTTGCCGGGATATCTTTAGCTTTGGTTGCCGTGGCATCTTCAGGGTTGGTTGTCGGGGCATCCTCTGTTGTGATTACCGTGGCAAGTAGTCGGTAGTGAATTTCCTTAGCATAGTGGTTGTGAGTCTTGTTGTGGAAAAGAAAACAAAGAAAACCTGGAAACTAAAGATAATGAAGAAAAATAAAATATCTCCTAAAAGTAAAAATAAAAATAAAAATAAAAAAATATTGAAAGGAGAGCATGCTCATGCATCTCCTAAGGTGACCACTTCTTTGTTACGTTCCACATGGGCACCATTGTAGTGCTTCAATCTTTGTCCATTAACTTTGAATTCATGGTTGTCAGAGATGGACTTGATTATCACAGCACCATGGGAGAATGGTTTGACGACTTCGAATGGTCCCGACCATCTTGATTTCAGCTTTCCCGAGAAAAGTTTTAGCCGAGAATTGAATAAGAGAACTAGTTGCCCTAGCGTGAATTGTCGTGGCAATAGTTTCTTGTCATGCCATTGCTTTGTTTTCTCCTTGTAGATTCGTGCATTGTTTTAGGCGAGTGCACGGAATTCTTCTATCTTGTTGAGGTTCAACAAACGCTTTTGTCCGGCACTTTCCCAATCCATATTCACGGTCTTGATTGCCCAGTATGACTTGTGTTCGATTTCCACCGGTAGATGGCATGTTTTGCCATAGACAAGTCAGAAGGGGGACATACCTAAGGGTGTTTTGAATGCAGTGCGATATGCCCAAAGTGCGTCATCTAGTCTTAATGACCAATCCTTCCTAGAGGGATTTACAACTTTCTCGAGTATACCCTTCAATTCCCGGTTGGAAATTTCTGTTTGCCCGTTGGTTTGTGGGTGATATGTCGTGGCGATCTTGTGTGATATGCCGAAGCGTTGCAACATCTTGGCAATTAGTCTGTTGTCAAAATGCTTGCCTTCGTCACTGATAATTGCTCTCGGCATCCCAAACCGTGTTAATATGTTTTTCTGCAAGAATCGTTGCACGGCCTTGGAATCGTTGTTGGGAACTGCAGCTGCCTCCACCCATTTAGACACGTAGTCGACGGCAAGTAGAATGTAGAGGCTGCCGAATGAAGATGGGAAAGGTCACATAAAATCGATCCCCCATACGTCGAACAATTTCACCTCGATGATGTTATGGAGTGGCATCTCATGTCGTCTAGAGATATTGCCCGTCCTCTGGCAACGATTACATTGCTTGTAAAAATCTTGGGCATCTTTGTACAATGTTGGCCAATACAAACCGGATTGCAAAAGTTTGGCCGCGGTACGAGTTCCTCTAAAATGTCCTCCATAGGGTGAAGAATGGCATTGCTAGAGTACATTCTGTTGCTCTTCTTCAGGGACACATCGGCGTATAACCTGATATGCACATTGTTTAAACAAAAGAGGCTCGTCCCAAAAGTAATGCTTAGCATCATGGCGGAACCGCTTCTTCCCTTGGTGAGTAATGCCATAAGGTAAAATACCACAAACAAGGAAATTAACTAAATTCGCGTACCAGGGTATTGCCGAGGCATGTGCTGCCGTGGTGACTGCTCCCAAAATTACCGAGGCGTGCCCGTCAAAGGCTGCTGCGGCGTCGAGAGTTGCCGAGGCGTGTGCATCCATGGTTGCCGAGGTATGCGCGTCCATGGTTGCCGAGGCAACTAAAATTTATTCATCCGGGAATGCATCGCATATCTCTAGATCCGTGTCCTCCTCCCTATTGCATTCTAAACGTGATAAGTGATCGGCCACTTGATTTTCTGTTCCTTTCCTGTCCTTAATTTCAATATCAAATTCTTGTAAAAGTAATATCCAACGAATCAAACGTGGTTTGCCATCCTTTTTAGCAAATAGATATTTGATTGCCGAATGGTCCGTATGAACAATTACCTTTGTACCAATCAAATAGGATCGGAACTTGTCAAATGTGAAAACTACAGCTAGTAACTCTTTCTTCGTTGTTGTGTAATTCACTTGAGCACTATTAAGAGTTTTACTAGCGTAGTATATCATATGGAAGGTCTTACTTGTGTGTTGGCCTAGGACTGCTCCTACAGCGAAATCACTTGCATCACACATGAGCTCAAAAGGTAGCGTCCAATCTGGTGGAACGACAATGGGTGCCGAGGCAAGCTTTTTCTTTAGGGTTTTGAATGCTTGGGTGCAAGAATCATCAAAATCGAAAACTTTATCCTGTTCAAGCAAGTTGCACAAGGGTTTAGTGATTTTAGAAAAATTATGAATAAACCTCCTGTAAAAACCTGCATGTCCAAGAAAACTTCGAATTCCTTTAACCGAACTTGGTGGGGGTAATCTCTCGATCACGTCCACCTTGGATTTGTCTACTTCAATTCCCTTGGATGAAATCTTGTGGTCGAGCACTATTCCTTCATCTACCATAAAATGGCATTTCTCCCAATTGAGGACTAAATCAGTTTATTCACATCTTGCCAACACCCTCTCTAAATTACCGAGACAATTGTCGAAGTCATTGCCAAAACAGAAAAATCATCCATGAAGATCTCAAGGAAGTCTTCGACCATGTCTGAAAAGAGTGCCATCATGCATCTTTGGAAGGTTGCCGGGGCGTTACATAATCCGAACGGTATCCTTCGGAAGGCATAAGTATCGTATGGGCATGTGAAGGTTGTCTTTTCTTGATCTTCTGGTGCTATGGCAATTTGATTGTAACCTGAATAACCATCAAGAAAACAATAAAAGGGTTTACCTGCAAGACGGTCAAGCATTTGATCAATAAAGGGTAATGGGAAGCGATCTTTCCTAGTGGCTTTGTTTAGCTTTCGATAATCCTTACAAACCCTCCAACCGGTCACAGTCCTGGTTGGAATGAGTTCATTGTTTTCATTACTTACCACCGTTATACCTTCTTTTTTTGGAACACATTGTACCGGACTTTTCCATATACTATCAGAGATAGGGTATATAATGCCGGTGTCAAGCCACTTGATGATTTCTTTCATGGCATGATTCAGTCTCCTCTGGGCCTCAATTGAAGGTTTGTGATCATCTTCCAACAAAATCTAGTGCATGCACACTGCCGGGCTAATTCCCTTCAAGTCGGCAATTGTCCACCCTATTGCCTTTTTGTGTAGCTTCAACATCTTGATCAGCTTCTTTTCCTGCTCAGGCTGTAACTTAGAAGAAATAATTACAGGCAATGTATTATCGGTTCCTAAGTATGCATATTTTAGTTGCTCTGGCAATTGTTTCAACTCAAGAATCGGTGGTTGTTCAATACAGGGTTTTTCGAGCTTACCTTCCTTACCTGAGTAATCCAGTGGTTCAAAGTATGTACCTGGTCGATTGACTAGCCAATTTGCCTCTTCTTGTTGTTCATCATCGACCGGTTCTTCATACTCCTCAGGTTCCTCTTGATCGGCAATGTAGTTGCTGAGGCAACTAAATTCCTCGTCGAAGTTAAACTCTGCCGTGGCATGAAGAAGTTGGCATTCTTCTGGATCATCGGCATGCCTTAGTGTTTGGAACACATTTAGTTTAACTTGTTGGTCATTCACTCTCATTGTGAGTTCTCCTTTTTCAACATCGATCAAGGTTCTCCCTGTTGCTAGGAATGGTCTCCCGAGAATGATGGGTGCATGATCATCTGCTTCACAATCCAAAATAATAAAGTCAGCGGGAAAAATAAATTTATCAACTTTTACCAGTATGTCCTCGATTTTTCCCTCTCGATACACATAGGATTTGTCGGCTAGCTGTAGCATAACTGTTGTAGGTCTTGCCATCCCGATTCCTAGTTTCTGGAAAACCGATTTAGGCATCAAATTTATGCTAGCCACAAGGTCGCATAATGCTTTCCCGACATAGTGGTTTCCAATGGAACATGGTATTGTGAAACTTCCGGGATCCTTCAACTTGGGTGGCATACGATTGTGCAACATTGCCATGCATCCCTCTGTTGCGGCAACTGTTTCAAACTTTCCTAGCCTTGTTCTCTTGGACGCAATGTCTTTAAGAAACTTGGCATAGTTTGGCATTTGTTCAATTGCTTCCACCAATGGCAAGTTGATGTGGACTTGCTTTAGGATATCAAGAAACTTCTTGAATTGGTATTCTTGCTTTTGTCGCTTCAACCTTTGTGGGAATGGTGGTGGAAGTCAGATATCTTTGATCCTTTCATTGGTTTAGAGCCTGATTGACGGCATTGCCGGGACAACTGGAGTTGCCTAGGCGTTATCAACTGGGGTTGTCGAGGCATGCTTATCGCAAGTTTCCAAGGCATCTTTATCATCGGTTGCCGAGGCATGCTTATTGCCGGTTGCCGCGGCAATTCCTGGTTCAGCATCTGAGGCTTTGTCGCTAGGTTCGTCTTGATCTTTTTGTAGAGTTTTGTTTGATGAGCGGGTTTGAGCCTCTCTAAGTTGTTGGTCACTTCTAGTGGTGATTGCCTTACATTGCTCATGGCGAGTTCCTCTTGCGACTTCAGTATCGCTAGGTAAACCTCCTTGCGGTCTAGTATTCAGATTTTGAGCAAACTGTCCGACTTGATTTTCTAATGATTTGATTGTCGCCTCTTGGTTTTGCAATCTCATCTCGGTCCTGTTAATAAAAGCATCAGTTCTTTTTATGAAGTTACTATTCTCAGCCATATAAGATTCAATTTTCATCATAAAAGCATTTAGAGAATTTTCCAAAGAACTAGATGTTGTCGGTTGTTGCTGCGGTAACTATTACCGTGGCATATTCTGCTAGAATCCGGATGCTTGTGCATTCTGATTGTTCTGGTTTAGAGCATTGTTGGGATTACTCCATGAAAAATTTGGGTGCTTCTTCCAAGCTGGATTGTATGTATTGGACATCACATTGTTGTTCCGATTGTAATTCCCCACATAGAAGCTGGATTCCGGATTCTGCATACATTCAGAAGAATTATGGTTATCACCACATAACTCACAAAAAGAATCCATTACCTTGACCTCATGTGTGTTGTTTGGTTTTTGCATGTTCTGGACCATTTTGGTTAAAGTGGCCAATTGTGCCGAAATTGAATCTGATGATCCTAGTTCATGTATTGTGGCTTGGCGTCTAACTCCTCCTCTTCTAGTAGAGGGGAATTGATAATCATTCTTGGCCAGCCTGTTTAAAATTTGCATTGCTTCCTCCGGCGACTTATCTAGAAGTATGTTGTTTACCGAGGCATCTAGCATCATCCTTGTTGGTGTATTCACGACGTTGTAAAACATTGTTACTTGAGTCCACACAGGGAATCCGTGTAGGGGCATTTGTGTAGAAGTTCTCTATATCGCTCCCAAGCCTCGTACATGGATTCATCATCTGCCTGCCGAAAAGAAGTAATATCGTTACGAAGCTTATCAGTCAAATTTGTAGGATTAAACCGAGCAAGGAAATCACGACAAAGGTCGGTCCAAGATGCTATTGATCCGGCAGAAATGCTATTCAACCATGCTTTTGCCCTATCCCTCAGTGAATAGGGGAATAATATTAATCGTAAGACATCGGGGGTGACTCCGTGTATTTTGAACGAGTTGCAAATCTCGAGGAAAGATTTAAGATGTTGTCGTGCATCTTCAGTTGCTGAGCCTCCAAATTGACCAATTGTGTTGATCATATTAAACATTACCGGTTTTAACTCAAAGTGGTCGGCTTCAATTTCAGGTGCAACAACTCCTGGATTAAGTCCATCAAGATCTTCTTCAAGATAGTCTCGAATAGTTCTGTTTTGTGCAAGAATCACTCCTCCTCCTGCTGGAACATCTTGATTCATATTGCCGTCTTGATTAGCCATTGCTACTCTTATCCTTCGTCTAAGTCTTTGAAAGGTTCGTTCGATTTCTGGATCAAAGGGATATTCTGGTGTAATCGGTCTCGCCATGGTAATATACCAATGCAAAACAAAAGTTTGTTACCATTTGAATCTTAAACAAGAAAAGTAAAAAGAAAGTGCAAGAAAATAAAAACAAAGTCGCTATTGCTAATCCCCGGCAACGGTGCCAAAAACTTGTTGCGTGTGATAAATGCTACGCAAATGTGGAAGTATACACGTCGCAAGTAATAAAGTGATACGAGTATCGAGTATCGTCTCCACAGGGATTGGTTTGGGCCACTTTGCTTAAGTTACTGCACTGTGAAAATAAAAACACAATTGATAATAGAGGTTTTAATTAACGATTAAACTAAGAGCAATAAACTAAAAGAATATATGAAATTAAAATAGAGTAAATAGGACAGGTTATCGTGAGCTGAGGTGTGATAGCCGATTGGATCGTCTTGGTAAAAGAGTGCAAGGGCAACTCAGTTGTCGTGGCAACTTGCACAGCGGGGTTGTCTTGGCAACTAATCGTTGGTTGCCTGGGCGACTAGCTGGGCAACTACTTGGGCGGCTGGGTAGCAACTTCAAGGTTCGGTGGAGCGTTCTTCAATGGTTTCTTCTTATCCCTAAGTCAAAACTCTAGCTACTTGTGCATGCCTTGATAATACATCCCTGCGTGAACCAAGGGTGAACAACAACCAATCTTGCGCTCCTCTTAGCCGTTGAAATCCTTAACTTATTCCTAAGCCGGATTATTCTTCACCATCAATAGATTGAATAAAGACCATACTCATTCGTTTCTTGAATCTAACTCTCCCGATATTAGATAAATAGATGAAGTTACGAGATCCTCTCCCAGTTCACTCGCAAACAAGAATAAAAGCCAAGAATGAGTAAACCTTGAATAGAAAAGTGCAAACTCTTATTACCTAAACAAAATTCAATTGTTTCTCACAACAACAAAACATAATAACCCCAACCAATCAAGTTTAGTTCATGGTTGGGTTCAAAAGATATACAAAGAATAATCCCCAAACCATGAATCTAATAGAAGCAAAGAAAAAGAAGAAGAAATCGAACTCTCTCCCCCTTTGCTCTCTTGTCGAAATTTCTCTCTTCTTGCCTTATGGGGTTGTCGAAATTTTCCCTCCTCTTGCTCTCCTTGGAGTTTTCGAAATTCCCCTCTCTTGCTCTCCTTGGAGTTTGACGATATGGCCTCTTATTTATAGGGCTAGGTCAAAGTCCTTCTTTGAGGAGGAAGTTAAGTTGGAATTAAATTATCTTTAAAGAATATAATTATTTATTATAATTATATTCCTACTAGAACTTCTCCTATCTTCTTGGAATTTAATTCTTCTTTAATCTCTTCATGGAAATCAAATTCCTTTGGGATTGGGCTTTGCTCCACGTCATCTTGGGCTTGTCTAGTCATCAATTTCGACTACCATATCACATTTGCTCTTTGTCGACAATTGCCCTGGCAACTGGCTCGGCGTCTCCTTCATGCATTGCCCTGGCAACTAGCTCGGCATCTCCTTCATGTATTGCCCTGGCAACTAGCTCTAGCCTTGCTTTGGCAAGTGATCCTGCACATACACACAAAACACACCAAAGCAGCATATTTTCCCACAAAAACTACCAAGTTATGTAATCAAGCTCAATGATGGAAGGAAACATGGATTAATGCATGAATGGCTAATTATGCAACTAATATGAGCCTAAGTCTAACAATAATATGAGTAAAAAGGGTAAGAAAATAGTACTTGTGAACACTTATCATAAGGTAAAACAGATACATGGTATAGTATAAAAGTAACTCGGTGTTCTGGGTAACCACAGGTTCCAATTACGGTTTATTTTAAATTCTTATCCATCCTTCAACTAAACTCCAATAGGCAGTTTTCTAATACTGCATCTATAAGGCATTAACCCAGGCCCATTGGGTATAAGTGCTGACCTAAAGGGGTGTATTGGGTCTAAAAGAATTATCGTAAATGAAGCATAAAAGCCTGAATACGGAATGTATTACTCGAGCAGAAGCTTAAGAACCTGATACAATAGTCATAAGGAATTACCCTAGCCGAAGCGTAGGAACCTGATACAATAGTCATAAGGAATTACCCTAACCGAAGCGTAGGAACCTGATACAGTAGTCATAAGGAATTACCTTAGCCGAAGCGTAGGAACCTGATACAGTAGTCATAAGGAATTACCCTAGCCGAAGCGTAGGAACCTGATACAGTAGTCATAAGGAATTGCCCTAGCTGAAGCGTAGGAACCTAATATAGTAGTCATAAGGAATTACTCTAGCCGAAGCGTAGGAACCTGATATAGTAGTCATAAGGAATTACCCTAGCTGAAGCGTAGAACCTGATACAGTAGTCATAAGGAATTACCCTAGTCGAAGCATAGGAACCTGATACAGTAGTCATAAGGAATTACCCTAGTCGAAGCGTAGGAACCTGATATAGTAGTCATAAGGAATTACCCTAGCCGAAGCGTAAAAACTTGATACAGTAGTCATAAGGAATTACCCTAGCTGAAGCGTAGGAACCTGATACAGTAGTCATAAGGAATTACCCTAACCGAAACATAGGAACCTGATACAGTAGTCATAAGGAATTACCCTAGCCGAAGCGTAAGAACTTGATACAGTAGTCATAAGGAATTACCCTAGCCGATGCGTAGAAACCTGATACAGTAGTCATAAGGAATTACCCTAACCGAAGCTTAGGAACCTGATACAGTAGTCATAAGGAATTACCCTAATCGAAGCGTAAGAACCTGATACAGTAAGGAATTCCTAGCTGGATCAGGGTTGAACCTTCGGTAACTTCATACTCTATCCCAAGTACCACAATAACAGTCTAAGCAGTGATAATAGTAACAACAGTAATAATCAGTATTAACAAAAATTGGTATTAATCAATAGTAATCAGTAATAATAGTAATAACAATAATTAGTACTAAGTAGTGACAGCAGAAGATACCAAGCTAACTATTTATTCAGATAGGTACACCTTAAGTATTCGTTTCTCAGAACTGACTATAGTGTATTGCAAAGTAGATCACCTTCACTAATTAACCACTGAACGAACTACGAGAAATCGAATATGTATTCAAGCGGTATTTTCCAAGTATTCGGACATGTGCATTGCACCTGAACTCATTCCATAACATCGAAAGTACCTTGAAGAATAGGTTACTTTTACTATTATCTATGTACTTTCCCCAAATAAATCGAACATGCCTTCATATGGTATTCTTCCAATATCACATTAGTATCTGAAATGACTAACAAACACGGTCGTATATTACCACTTTCAAAGCTAGTCTATTTGCTTGGATTTATTGGTATTTCTTATTCCAAGTCTTAGAGGTATTTTTAGACATTTTAGTATTCGAGGGTATTACAGACACTTCGATGCCCAAGGGTGTTTCAGTCATTAAGATACTTTCGGTAATCCCAAACAATTTACTCATTTCAATTCTCAAGGGTTTATCCATGATTTCAGTTAATTTGATAATATCAGTGACTGAGGTTAATTCGATCATTTCTATCAATTCATTCACTACTGTCATTTAGATCAGTTCAGGAATACGTAGAATCTTCCAGTAAATTTATCTTCAGGTGTTTGTCTTGAGTTTGGGTAATACAAGTGTTTTGTTATCATACATATTTGCAATCTTGATGTCGAATTCTTTCCCAATAGAACAAGGATTTTAGATAAACTAATCATTTATCAGATCGAGTGTAAAATTTTAAGATATTTCCTTTGTTTGGGGTATTTAAGTCATTCTTATTTCTCGAGTGTATTATCGTCATTTCTTAATGAAATATTTCAAATATTAAATCATTTCTCTATTTATCAGATCGGGAGATTATGTCTTAATATCCATTTATTGAACTCAGGATCCTTTCAGTCTATTAAATTCCTCTTTTGAATAACTCGATCTTATCCAAATTACCATTCTATTATCTCATAATTTAATTAACTCAAGCAAAGTTAAAAGTACACTTAATCGTACTCATGCAAACTTTAGCCTAAAACCAACATATATCATAAAACATGCAAGAGGTAGTAATGTATTACCTTAAGTCCTTGCTATACCGGTCGACCCTTGAAACGACATTCGAACACTCTCAAACCCGAATTAGACGTCCCACGGCCTCCTAGATCCAAAGATATACGAATTCCTTCAATTAACCACCATCCAAAATCAGTCCTTAATCACATTGCCTTTAAACTGAGTAATGAAGTACAAAAGTATGTTCAGGCCTAATATCAGATTTGGAGGCTTTCAGGTTAAAGTTTCACAAAACTGACTTTAAAAATGAACTCCGGACGTCGAAAAACATAAAATAAGGGTTTTCAAAAAATTGACTTTTTAGTCAAAGTCAACGGTCAACGCTGACGTCAGCAGAGTCAACACTGATGTCATGCTGATGTCAACGGTCAATGCTAACGTCAGCAGTCAATGCTGACGTCAGTGGTCAACAGTTTGACTTGGGTGAGTCGTCTCACTGAGTTGACTCGATCGGGTTGACTCACTAAGTTGACTTGGACGAGTTAACTCAGTGAGTTGACTCGAACATGTCGGTCAATAGGTTGGGTTCAGGATAGATCGGGTCGGTTTGGGTTGACAGGTTTGGGTTTGGGCCAAAACAAGCTGATCTATAATAATCGGTTCATGTGGCTAGGCTCGGCTTGGTTCAAAGTGGTTTAGGTCCAGCTTGGATCGGCCGATTCCAGGTCACCGTCCATGGTGGCCAGAAATCGCCATTGGCGGCGCGTGAAGCCTATACGCGGCTCTGAATGGCCAAAAAATTAACCCAAAAGGTCGATTATGATGAGTACTATCCAAAAACTTAAACCCATTGTCGAAAAAAAGGTCGGTAACTCACCGAAACTTACCAAACGTGTAAATCCGATCGAAAATCACATAACTCCAACAAAGATTTCCTCATGTCGAATGAACAATCGGCCGAAAGGGTTTTATTCTCCTCACCACGCTGATCTCTCATGAACCATCGACGCGCCCAAACGATGATGAAGGCGGCCGAAAATGACTCATAAACGAACGACGGTGAGAGGGTTTCGCTGAAACTTTCATGTGCCTTTTACGGCGAACGACAGCTGATCTCCGAAAGTGATGAATGGTCTCGAGGTCGAGGTATGATGGTGTACCTGTTGGTACCGGCGGTGACGAACACCACCCGACGGTGGCTGAGATCGAGGAAGGGCCGACGAGAGAAAATGAAAGGTCGGCATAGAGCTTTCTGGATAGTTCAATCCAACATTCCAGATACCAATTAATTTGAGGAGGGAAGTTGGGTGGATTAGTCTTATTTTATTATTGGGTAAAACCAACATAAGAGATTTAAATATTATACAGGGTAAACTAAAACCACTGGTGGCCTTAGCTCGGATGGCTAAGGCATGGGCTTACTATACCAATGGCACAAGTTTGAATTCCCACTGTGACGAAATTATTCCTTTTTTTCTTTTTTTTACATAAACCAATTATTTAGGGTGTTACAATTTTTGTCTCTGGTACATTTTTGTTTTCATTGGTTTGAGAGTCTTCTATGAAAAAATTTGTTTAAAATTAATGAAATAAAGCATTGACCCTAATTTTTATGATTTAATTGTTTTTAAAATCTTTTAATTTTAGAATTAGTGAAATTAAATTCTATCTCCTTTAATTTTTGAGAAAAACTTCAATACACAAGCTATGTAAAATTTAGTTTACACAAGCCTTTTAGGTTTAGGGGTTTGGGGTTTAGGTTGTAGGGTTTAGAATTTAATGTTAGTGTTTAAAATTTAGGGTTTAGAGTTTAAGGTTTAGTTTTTTAGGGTTTAGGTTTATTTTTTATTTATAGTATAAATAAGCATGCTTGTGTAAAATTTATTTTACACAGCCTGTGTATCAAATTTAAACCCTTAATTTTCATGGTTTAATTACTTTTTAAGATCCTGATCATTCCAAAATTAAAAATCTTGCCTCCTCATGATTCAATCCTTGTTTCGTCCTTGTAGTTCACACCACTAAATTTCTAATATAACTCCTTAGTCTGTATCCTCTGACATAAAATCTTGTGTATGTCCCTGATCATGCCCTGCAGTGGATCTACGTGTAAGCTTGGGTTGACATGTGCCCACTCTGAACTTTTTAAAGTTCACACATGTGGCTTCAATTTTTTATAATTTATGAATTAGTCCTTAACTTTTTTAAATTTTTATAACTTATGTTCACCATGAAATTTTGAAATTTTTATGACTTGTGCTCACCCTTAAAAATATTTTAACTTACACTCACTCTAAAATATATTTTTGGATCCGTCACAAATAATGTGGATAACCAAATACCTACTATAGGTCAAGTAGCTAAGAAGAAACATAAAAAACAAGTGTTGGTACTATTTGGTATCTTTGTATTTAATTTGAGTTGCCATTTTTTTATTAGTTTTAAGATTTATACAGAATGATAAATTTGATTTTGATATTTATAATTTTTTATTAATTTGATTTTTATTTTTCGTTTATATTTATTTTTATATTTTTAAATAGCTTAAAAATAATAAATTTACTAATTAAAATATTCAAAATTTTTGACATTATTGACACTGCAACCACGTAACAGTTCATATATGTTTGTTTTGTGCGATACGTCAATAAATAACCTTGAATTATAAAATATTAAAAAATCAAAATTATAAAAAATATGAAGTACGCATGAAAAGTCAAATTGGTTATTATGTTAACATCAAGAAAATTTTAACATTGTAATTAATAGTTCTGTTGAAATAACTAATACAACTCTTTTTCGAAAATTAGTGTCAAAAATTATTATTTTTAAAAAGTTTAATAATTAACGTAACTTTATTTTAAAATTAAGGGTTCAATTAATAAAGAAAACTTGTAAACATCAACGTTAATTTATTAATATGCTAATTACTGTTGTGAATTTAAATAAAAATAATATTTATTTTTTGCAAGCATTTGATCTCGTTATTTTTTAAAAAATATAAATATAAATAATCTACTTTTGACAAGATATATATATTTTTTTTAAATAATATATTTATTATTATCTAAAAAAAAAAGTAAACTGAACAAGTAACAAAAGCACAAAAAATGCCCTAAAAATCTCTTAAACTGTACAAAGGAAAATATTTACAAGTGTATCTATGCTTCTGTCTGTAAGCTTAATTCAGACAATCTCTTTAATTATGCCAAAAATAATATCTAATAATACTAGTATTGGTGAATTTTAAATACCAAATATAGAAGAGGCAAAACGATAAGAACCAAAATTTTTAGGGGAAATCCTAAGCCTCAAACCGTTACCAAACCCTAAAACATGCCCATCTCCCATCCTCTCCCATGGCCTTTCCCCGTCCCTGGTTTTTCATCACCGTCCATTAATGGAGGACTCTCGAACCAGCAACGCAGATTCCAGGGATGGCTCATCCTCCCCACCGCCATCAAACCCTTCCTCCTCCTCCGCCACCGCCACAACCCTTCTCCCTCGTTGAACCATCCGAATTAAAATCCAAGAAACAAAAACGCCGAGTCTTCCGAGCTTTCCGTTCCGTTTTCCGCTCCTTGCCCATCCTCACCCCGTCATGCAAGTTCCCCGTCAACCCCATCGGTTTTCAATCGGATTCCCACGTCTCCAACTAGGGCATCCGGGTGACCGGCACCCTGTTCGAGTACCGTAAAGGCAAGGTCACCCTCTCCGTTCAAGAGTCCCCCAATTGTCTCCCTTCGTTGGTCCTCGAGTTAGCCATGCAGACCAACGTGTTGCAGAAAGAACTCAGCGCCGGCATGGTGAGGATCGCTCTCGAGTGCGACAAGCTAGATGCGAAAGACAAACTCAAGGTCTTCGACGAGCCCTTGTGGACAATATACTGCAACCGGAAGATGACCGGCCATGTGTTAGACGGGAGGCGACGGCGGAGGATTTGAAAGTCATGGAGCTTCTCAAGGCGGTTTCGTTTGGTGCCGGGGTTTTGCCGGGGAATTCCGAAACGGAAGGCGTGGATGGGGAATTGGCGTATATTAGAGCGTTTTTCGATCGAGTCGTCGGCTCGAAGGATTCCGAGACCCTTTACATGTTAGGCCCCGACGGAAATAATGGTTCGGAGCTTAGTATTTTTATGGTGAGGTTATGAGAAGCGACCGCCATTGATGGAGATAATGAAAGCTATTCATCTGATGTGCTGGATAATGTATATGAATCTTTTTGTGATAATGGGGATGTTTAGACGCAGTTTGCTGGAATTCAGTCACAATTTGTATTTGATTGATTGGGAGATGTTTTGATTGTTTTTAATCCAAAAGAAGGATCAAATCCTGTTAAGAAATCTGTCACAATTTGTATTTGATTGATTGGGAGTTGTTTTGATTTTGTTTTCCTATCTTTTTTTAGTTAACATTTCTCGTTTCTTTTCCATTTCATTTTCGTCTTCGAGACAATATTTTGTTTAGAAATTATGACAAAAAAATCTTGTAGTTATCAAAATATTTTGATCGGTTCATGACATCAACCATCATATTAATTCAAGGACGGGTCTATTGTAATTTGGATATTATTCGAATTAAGGAAATTATTCAATTAATTTAGCAGTTTGAACACATTATGTATTTCTGTTTGAACTTAGAGGTGTTTGAAACCATAAGTCCATATAATACACAGTTTTTAGGGGGAAATATCTAATGTACTAGCGGTGGAAACAAAAAGCTTCTACAAGTGCCTTAGTTTTAGGGTTTAGTATCTTAGTTTAAGGTTTAAAGTTTAAGTGTAGAGTTTTAGAATTCAGGGTAGAAGTTAGGTTTTAGGGCAATATGGTTAGGAATTTTAATCTTAAACCTTAAATTCTAACCACACCCCCTACATTCAAAACTACTACACTTAAACCCCTAAACATTAAACTATAAACGAAATCCTTAAACCTTAAAATTGAAGTGCTTGTAAAAATAAAATTTTCACAAACGCTTGTGTATGGAATAATTACTCTTTTATAAATACTCTTATAATTCACCTACAATGGGATTGTAAAACTGATTCCTCTGTTAAAACTGAACAGCCAATGAGTATTAAAGTTCACCAAATCTAAATCTATATATTTCACTAACTCTATTTTAAAAAAAAAAAAACAAAGATTTTCGGATTTTCTATCTAAATTAACTACAAACGAGAAAGGTGTTTGGTCACTGGTTTTGTCTTGTCTCCACGATATAGGCGTAACGAATATTATACAAGCTGAGCTGGTCAGCTGCTACAGAACCTGAAATTGGCAGGGAGCCTCATGCCCCATTTGTGGTTAGTTATTTTATTTATTAAAAAATATGGTCCTCGTTACGTTTTAAAATAAATTAAATTATAGTTTAAAATATATTTTTTAATTAGGCATAAAGTCAAAATATGTATCTAACGTTTGACTGAATAATTATTTTATTCCTTATTTTTAAACAATTTAACTCTCAACGTTTCATTTTGGGTCATAATAGCCCCTCTGCGGATGAAAACTATTAGTCAACTAACGGTAAATAGTTTAAAATTACTTGACAGAATGAAACGTCGGTAGAAAAAATAATTTTATATTTTATAAAAATTTATAAAATCATTTTTTGATTGATATGACATTTTTTTAATTCAACACATTTGTCTATATGTCATTGGCATGTCAGCGTGCACTGTCATGTAGGTTTGCCACGTCATTTCAAGCTATTTACCATTAGTTGACTAATAGTTTCCATTCACAGATGGACCATTTTGACCAAAAATGAAATATTGAGGATTAAATCGCGTCAAGAAAAGAATAGGGCCAAAATGACTATTCAGTCAAACATTGAGAGAATTTTTATCATTTTACCTTTTAATTAATATATAGAAAAATATTTGATGTATTGGTAGAGTAAACTTTAATTTACTCAAGCTAGCTTATGTTAAAAGTTAGGCATTTAGTTTAGGGATTTAGGTTTTAGCATTTTAAATTTAGGGTTTATAGTTTAAAATTTAATAATTTAGAGTTAAGAATTTAAAATTTTATGTTTTAAAGCTTAAATATGCATGTTCGTGGGAAAAAGTTTTTGTACATCAAATATGTTTCCTTAATATATAATAATATAAAAAAAGTAAATTATTAGAGAAAATGGCTCTATTTAAAGAATATGACCTCCTAAATGGGTCGAATTTGGGCTTTCCATTAGGTCTAATAAATTCGTTTTGAATTTAAGTAATCATTTTGATATCGTATATGTTTTTTTTCACGTTTGTTAATAAATTATTTCAGTTCAAATTTTGTACACGTCCCTAAATATCTCAACATCTCTCAGTCTATTCCTTAAAACATCTGTTAAAATATGTCTTGCTTGTAAATTCCTCGAGATCGAATAGGTGATGTCTCTCGTGGACCGTCATTTTTAATTTCATAATTGATTTCCACAAATGGCAATCAACTTCGTTGGTTAAGAATTTCTTAATCCCTAATGAATCGCACATTTGAATTTAATTACCTTAATAAAAGAAATAAAGTATTGTATTCTCCAAATCCCACGCAATCAGCCCGGTAAAAGGGGGACCATTTTACATTTAGAATTCACATTAGGCTTAATACTAAAATAGTGGCCAAACTATCACGTTTTTCTTTTAGGTGCTTAAATTATTTTTTGCCTCTTTTAAGTGTACAAATTATCATTTTTTTGTCAAAGTAAGTGTCTCAGTTTGACCTTAAAAGGGGCAAAAAAATAGTTTTGGTACCTAAAATGAGAAAAAATAGGCACCTAAAAGAGAAAAATATAATAGTTTAAGCACCTAAAAAGAGCAAAAAAATAATTTGGTACTTAAAAGAAGAAAAAAAACATAATAATTTTGGTACTTATTTTGACATTAAGCCTTCACATTATTGCAACTTCAAAACCCTTTTTTGTCCCACTCTCCATTGCACGTGTGGGTAGGACAGCTACCATCAAAGCCTGTTAGTCAATCATTTGGGGCTCTACCTATCTTTCACATGATCCTACGGTGATGGACGAGACCGTGATCCACCCTATCACACTTACATGTAACGGGAAAAAACATTAATTTGTTTATCACCAACTTGTTTGTCTATATATTAAGATGCATAACAAGGCAAAACAATTATATGAAGGAGAATTTGAGAACTTGCTCCAAAAAACAAAATTATTTGTGCTTATGGGGTTCTCTGAATCTGGTCATGGATGCAAGATTCACCCCGATCACTATGGCAAGCAAGGAGTTTGCCCTTCTTGTCTGAGAGAAAGATTATTGAGTCTTAATTGGATTGGTTCGTACGAACATACTTCACTGTCTTTTTCTCCTGACATCGATTATTATTCGGTTTCGTCTTCGATCTCTGTCTCCATGTCTCGACGTGATTCTCTTAAACGAAGTGGTTCTGTGGAGCAGATGGAAATCGTGGGGTTGTCGTCTTCTTTTACGGTGAACTTTGGTGCTAATGGTGTAACGAAACTTCGATCGATTGCTTTCGTACCAAGAAACTTAGATGATGATGAAGAAAAAGAGGTTAAGGATGGGAAGAAGAATGGAAAAGGGTTTTGGTCAAAGTTGCTTCGTTTTAAAGGGAAGAATAAGGATGTTTTGAGACATTCAAAGAGTATGAGATTGATTGAAAGAGTGAATATTCTCTCCTAAGGTTCAATTTTCAATAAAATTGTGCATTTTTTTTTGTTTTTGATCTGTGTTACATTTATGGTATTGGAAATGGATGTTTCTGTTCACATTTTTTGTGTTCGATGATTGTTCATTCTTTTCTACTTTATTTTCTTCAAGAAATACAATTAGTTTAAGTTGTTTTTTAATAAATAATTTAATTTTTTATATTTTAGGTTTGTTTTATGATTTATGTTTGAAATTCAGATTTGTTCTTTTTAACAATGTTGTCTCCAAAATTAAAGCTTAAATTTGTATTAATATTCAAATTTTAAACATTTAAATACATTTTTCTACATTCAAAGTTTCTATTGCATTTATAAAAAGTAGAGGTAGAACTCAATAAGTGGTTCTAGTGCAAAAAAAAAATGATCTTTTCCTTAAAAGACTCAAATTCGAACAATTTTATATGTAATATGTACATGAATCTTATCAATGGTTTAAACTATAACAGACATAACCATAAGACAATATTGAGAATGTTAAAAAGGCAGAGATATAAATTACATAGACTCGAACTTGAACTCAAAGGTACCATATAAAATTTTAACCACCTACAATTCTTTTAAATTCTAGCTAAATAATTAAATATGATTCTAAAATGAATTATTGGGAGAATTGGTTAATCTTTATATTATAATTAACTTAAGGAATAAAAACTTGTAGATTTAAGTAATTGGAGTATATGTTTTTTCCATGTTGGTGCATATATGAACGTTGACTTTGCGTCATCATCATTGTTTTATAAATCTCCACTATTTATTACATTCGTTTATGTTCATGCACTTAAATTATGCTTAATTATTATTATATATTTAGAGCGAAGAGATTATTAGACCATTAATTTTAAATTAAAAAAAAAAGTTGAAATTTCAAAACAAGCACACACAAATATTATGAGCCAGTGTTTTAAATTTTAAAACCGTGCACGGTGACGGCAACCAGCAACTGCTGTACCTTCTCTAAATAATTTATTAGACCATTAATTGAACGATATAATTAATATAATACCAATAATAGACGTAAATTTATTTAATATTTTGTAGACTGTTTATAAACATAATCAATTAAAGAACAGAACACGATTGATATATATATAAAAAAAAAAAGCACATTTTTAACATCGGCTGCATTCGTGCGATGTTATGGTAATGTCGTAATGATATTTTGGTAAGTTGTTGAGACTATAATAATAATAAGGCTTAAACCAAAAAACAGCCTTCAAACTATGTTTTTTTTTTATTTTAGCCCTTAAACTATGATTTGGGTAAAATAGGCCTTTAAACTATAATTTTTTGTCACTTTAAGTCCCTAAAATATTTTTTGGCTAAAATAAGTACCTAAATTATGTCATTTTTCTTCTTTTAGTCCCCAAAACTATCAATTGGTCAAAAAAATTTGTGATGTGTCAACATCTTATTAGTCGAAATAATTTTCTTTTGACTTAAATAACTATCGGACTTAAAATGACCAAAAATGATAGTTTATGGGCTTATTTTGATATATGATATTTTAAAATTTAAAAAGAACATAAATATTTATGGCTTAAGGGTTCACTAAGCCCTTAAACTTCTGCAAAAAACTCAAATAAGTCCCTAAACTTTTTTTGCACCTAATTACGCCCTCAAACTCAAGAAAAAAAATCAAATTGGCCCTTTGACCAACGTTGACCGTTAACTTTAACGATTTTTCTTGAAATTGTTTTTGCCACATGTCGTAATAGGATAATGCCACTTGTCATTTCTAGAAATTTTTAAATTTTTTTTAAAAAAATTTATATATAATCAGAAAAATTCTAAAAAAACTTGAAAATCTGGAAATTTCTAAAAATTATTTTAAAAATATATATAAATATTTTTTTATTTCAAAATGTATTAAAAATAATAAATAATAATTTTCAAATGATTAAAATATTTTAAAAAAATAAAATATTAAATATTATTATAAAATTATAAAATTAAATTGAAAAATATAAAACAATAAAAGTTATTTTGATTTTTCAAATATAAAACAATAAATTTATTTTAAAAAATATAAAAAACGAAAGTTATTTTAAAACCCAAAATAAATTTTATTGTTTCATATTTTTTTCAATTTATTTTTTATAATTGTATAATAATATTTAACGTTTTTAATTTTTAAAATATTTTAATATTTTGAAAAAAAATATTTATCATTTTAAAAAAATTAAAAATTAAAAATATTTTTTATATTTTAAAATGATTTTTAGAATTTTCTGATTTTTTTTAATTTTTAATTTTTTTCTAATTTTTATATATGTTTTAAAATTTTAAATTTAAATTTTTTTAGGAATGATAAGTGACATTATCCTGTTGCAACACATGTCAAAAAAAATTCAACAAAAACCGTTAAAGTTAACGGTCAACGTTGGTCAAAGGGCCAAATTGATTTTTTTTTCTTGAGTTTGAGAGCTTAATTGAGTGCAAAAAAAGTTTATGAGCTTAATTGATTTTTTTACAAAAGTTTAGGGGCTTATTAAACCCTTAAGCCAATATTTATATATGTTAGAAAAGCCTATAAAATGATATTTTTGTAACCATAGACTTAAAGTGACAAAAAATGATAGTTTAAGTGCTTATTTTGCCCAAATCATAGTTTAAGGGCCAAAAGCATAAAAAGGCATAGTTTGAGGGTTGTTTTTTTGGTTTAAGCCTAATAATAATAATAATAATAATAATAATAATAATAATAATAAAGCTTAAGCCAAAAAACAACCCTCAAACTATGCCTTTTTTCAGCTTTTAGCCCTTAAACTATCATTTTTGGTCACTTTAAGTCCATAAACTATGATTTGGGCAAAATAAGCCCTTAAACTATCATTATTAGTCACTTTAAGTTCATTGTTATAAAAATATCATTTTATAGGCTTTTCTAACATATATAAATATTTATGTTCTTTTTAAATTTTAAAATATCATATATCAAAATAATCCCTTAAACTATCATTTAAAGTCTGATTGTTATTTAAGTCAAAAAGAAAATTATTTTGACTAATAAGATGTTGACACATCACAAAGATTTTTTGACCAATTGATAGTTTTGGGGACTAAAAGAAGAAAAATGACATAGTTTATGTACTTATTTTGACCAAAAAATAGTTTAGGGACTTGAAGTGACCAAAAATAATAGTTTAAAGGTCTATTTTGCTCAAATCATAGTTTAAGGGCTAAAAGCATAAAAAAATTATAGTTTGATGGCTGTTTTTTTGGTTTAAGCCTAATAATAATAGGAGGAGGAGGAGGAGGAGGAGCTAAAGGATGGTGTGTTATATGTAAGTGATTCGAGTTCAACTAATTTAATCAACTAGTGTAAATAAATTTATCTAAATTTGAAACCGCATACAATACATTATACTAGGATAGAGTGATGATAATAGTTATAATTTATTGTTATTAATGATAATATATTGGTTTAAATTGCATCATTGATCTTCAAACTATTAAACATTTTTTTTCTATTTTGGTCACTAGACTATACTTTTTACAAAATTGATCATTATGATAATATATTTCTACTTTAATCACCATCCATTAATTTTGATCGTTTAAGATTGTGACATGATCTGGTATAATAATTTTTGTAGTCTCTAAAATATATACATATTATCAATTTGGTTATAATTTAATAAATTTTACCCTCAAATTTAAGAATCCTAACAATTTGATCCTCCTCTAATCCAAATCTTAGCATTGCTTTTCAAAAGCACTTTTGGAGTTATAAGCAATTCTAAATAGGCAAGTGTATTTAAAAAGTGTTTTTCAACCAAAACACAAAAGCTGAAATTTATAGCTTTTGCAATTAGAAAAGTAATTTTGAAAGCTAAATTACAGTTTTAACCTCTTTTACTATTGTACGATGTGTTTAGTTTATAATTTCATAAACTAATAGTTTTTTTACCAAGACTTAATTAAATGGTTAATACATTATTTATTAGTTTACAAATTTTATTTTGTTTCTATCAAATTTTTTATTAAAAATATTTTAAATATATTTTCTTAAAATAAGTACAATTGTTAAAAAATTACTTATTTATTAAAAATAATCATAATTTAAGTTAAAGTATTTCATATATCATAACATTAAAGAATTTGAATATTATTTAAATATATTTTTTAGCTTACGACATGTCTAAAATGGTCATTGCCTTCCCAAAAGCACTTTTTGACAACAATACTAGACACTTAAATCTAAAATAAAATAATCCCAAAACACTTCTAAAAAGTATTTTTTTACCACATTTTACAAAATTAATGCTAAACACTTTAATCTTAAATTTCCCATACTAACTGATTTGGGTTCTTAATTCTTTGTTTTTTTTTTGTTTTTTTAATAGCCTAAAGGGATTACAAAATTATATCTGTTTATAGATACTTTTTACTCTGACATACACACACCTTGCAAACATTGCAATTGAACTCGGGTATCCTAAAATGAACATCATCTATTTTTCAACTAAGACCACTTGTTGAGTTCTTAAATTCTTTGTTGGATTACTTGTTTTTGGGTTTTCTTTTCTTTTCATTTGATTTTTTTTATCTTAAATTCTAAATTAAGTTGGATCTGCTCATAGATAGTTTTTAGAGCTTCTATTCTTCTCTTTTCTTGTAGTTTGAAATTTAAACACTTAATCTTTCCCTTAAGTAAGTTCTCACTCTTTTCACTGGCAACTCCTCCAATGGCAAGTGAAGTAAGCATGGGATTGACAAAATTCTCGGTTAATAAGATTATATGATTAGAAACAAATAAATATCAATTTTTCCAGCGAAATCTGAGTTTGATAGAGGAGATGAAGAATTGGCGAAGAGAGGGAACAAAGGGGAAAATAGGGAAGGCGTTGGGTCCAATTTTTTTGATGAATTATTTTGAAGCAAGAACAAATTGATAGACTTCATAAGTTTAAAGGACTAAAAGTCTAAAACGGTTATTATATTAGGTCATATCATCATCTTCGTTAGTTTTTAACAGGTAGTGATCAAAGTAAAAAAAAACATAAAGTTAAGGACCAAATTTTCAGAAAATAGTTTGGTAACTCAAACAGAAAAAATTTAATGGTTTGGTGACCAATAGTATAGTTTATCCTAATATATATTATACAGTTACACTCAATAGCAAACAAAATAAATGTTTTCTTTTATAAAGAGAATAAATAAATTGCCAAACAAATAATTTAAGCAAGTACAGCTATTTTAGTTCCGTCAATGTTGAAAAATGGTCGCCACACGAATGCAATAAATTGTACTTTTGAATTTCCCCCGCTATGAATGCATTGAATGTTATTTTACCCCCTAAACTTGATCTAGAAGAAATTTATAAAGTTGTGTTTGAAAACTTACCCCTAAAAAATTAATTTTAAAAATTATACTTTAATTTTAAAAAATATATATAACGATAATTTAATAAATATGTTATAATAAATAAAGCATAAATATCATAGTTAATATTCGAATGTTTAAATAAAATCTCTGAAATAAAACTATAGTAAAATAATGCTAAAGTAATTCGAAAAGCATAAATAGTCCCTAAGTATGAAATTATACCAATATCTCAAAATAATAAATAATAAATAATAATCTTAATAACTAAAAATAGTTTCGTACTGATAAATATGATAATTGAATAAAAGTGAGATCATCTAAGTACCACGTCACCTAAAGTCCAAAGATATCTGTAAGAGGAAACTATGGAAGAGTAAGCCAAAGAGCTTAGTGTGTGTCTAAAGTGCAAGGAAAACCATAATCATAAAACATAATATTATTTTCTTAAAATCCTTCAAATCATAACACAAATATCACAAGCACAATGCAATACACTCAACTACAACCGCCATGAGAAGAGGAAAGTTCCCCAGAGCCCCTCACTGCAACCACCATCTGAAGTGAAATTCAGCTCGAAAGGTGAAACTACTGAACTTTTCCGTACAAATCTCATCTCATGCTCATACACATATGATGTTTAAAACCCAAATTTCATAAACATTGTTCCATAAATTCGAATTTCATAAAACATACTTCATAAATCATAGTCCATAAATTCATAAATCATATGTTCATAAATCTGATGTTTCATAAATCATAGTTAAAACATATTCTCAAAAAAGTATGTATGTGTTGACAAACACACAAGCCATAGTGCAAATTATTATCAAGCAAGGGGTAAAACACCAACACACACAAAAATAATAATTTATTTACAGCATCGGAAGAAAACACACCTTAGCCAAACTGTACTCAACCTACTAAATGATACACTTCCCACGATCAGAAGTACTAGATCCAACTGTATCGGTACCTATGAAAATAAATCATATATTATTACTATTATCACTATGACTAAAGAATTATTCCTAAAAATTTATTCTATGAATTCACTGGTACAGAACACTTAACTGATTCAAATAGTTGATCTCCATGTTATACGAACGTGTAAGCGTTGAGCAGTATAAAGAGGATGTGCATGCAGCAACCATGAAGCTGCCAGGGCTTAGGACGACAAAAATCGTGCACCAAGGAACTGTTTTAAAGGGTTTCGGGGATTGACTTCTCTACACAGAGGCTTGATTGTGGTTGGAGATATTCGAGTAAAAGGTTTTATAGAAATATATATGTTTATATATTATAAAAAAAATAAAACAAAGGTTTAAAGGGTTTTAATCGAGAATTTAAAGAGTCCATGTTTTCTTCTTTTCTTTTTATTCTAATTCTGACGTCAATTAATAAGAATAAAACAATCAATTAATACATTGATTTTCGGTAATACATCAGTTTGGAAAAAGTAATTTGGCACATAAATAATTAAAATAAAATAAAAATGTCAGTTTTATTTTTATTCAAAATCTTATAAAAGGAGATTGACAACATATATAATATATATAGATTCATAACATATATAATATAGATTAATATATACGTATATAATATCCATATATTATAAGTAGACAAACATAAAAAAATCACACCTATATATAAATCACACCTATATAGAGAGAGACCCATAAATCTAAGTTTCTTATAATTTAATCTTGAGATCAAAGGTTTCGAAATTAAAATCCAAATGTTTCAGAACTTATTTATAATTTAGTTCTGATAGTTTAAAAATTTGCAAATTGGTCCCAAACTATGATTTTCAATTTTTAACAAATTGCTTCAAAAATCATTAAAAATTAGGGTTTTAGAATTTGAGAATTCTAAAATTAGGGTTCTTAATTTAGGGGAAAATTCAGGGTGTTACAGTAATGCCTATTTATCGATTATCAGTTGGTTTGATGAGTGTCAGATCATTTAAGTAAGGTTAAATGTTTAAATTTTTTATATTGTAAATTAGAGTCAATTGAGTTGAAAATGTTATTCTCATAATAAACTTTTGTGATATCTGATCTGAATTAACCGGTCAATAAATTAAAAACAAATAATTATTAAAAGTAATACATATTTATTTTTATAATTCAAGATAAATAAATTATATTTTGATTGGTTTTTTTGTGTGTTCAATATAGAAACAACGAACAAGATCAGAGATCCTCTTGCAGCAAACTACTTACAAATTTGGGAGGGGAATCAAAAATTGATTCACTAACAGGCCCCCCTCAGCGGGAGTGTCGGCAACTTTGTTATGAGCTCTGCGGATCAATCTCGTTCGGACCTCCCAATCAAGTTGGAACATAGTTCGAACTGAATCTGCAATCGCATTACCCCCAAAGAACCGATGATTCTAACGTGATTATCTTGAATACATCCACATTTTTCGTTTCAAGCTCCACTTTTCTAAATCCACGACCCTAAGCATGTTTAAAACATCAGGTACTGTTCATATTTCAGCCATGAGCACCGAGCATCACCCCAAGCCCCTCGAAAAGCCAACTATCCACTGTCTAAACTCATCCCGAATAACTCCACCCTAAGCCGCTGCTTCATCCCCAACCGAACAGCTCCGTTCGAATTAGCTTTTACCCAACCTGTCGGCGGTTTAGACTATGTACATGAATTACCACTATCCTGCATGCAAGGACCGAGAGCCATAACATTACTTCCCCGAGAAACTGCTAGATCAGCCTCCATAGGAGTGCATTCGAACATAGCAGATTCACGTTCCACATATGATTCTTCAAACAAATATTTTGATTGTTTTTTTTTAATAGTCTAAAGATGATTATTCAAACATATATTTTTAATCTTTTAACAATGCGCATACACCATGTAGACAAAGCAATTTGAACTCATTTCTCCTAAAATGAATATTATCCGCTTTTCTACTGAGACAATTGTTGGGTTCATATTTTGATTGTTTTCTTCTTAATATAAAAATCACAAATACAATGAGACAAGGACTGCTTTTGTATTTTTTGTGTGTCCAATACTTGGGCCCGGTTTCCACTTTGTCTGGTTGGGCCACCTTTCATTTGCTTAATTATTTCCATGTTTGTTACACATAGGTCTGATTAGGAGCCTAGTCCCTGCATTCTTCCTATAACTAAAATGTAATCCCATTAGTTGTTCGAATTAAAAAGTAAAATCCAATTGAAAATACTATTAATGCACTTCTTTTTTAAGTCCAAGTGTACATTTTTACCTATAATCAAGGGGAAATTGTTCGCTATATAACATAGTCTTTGAGCCCGTAAAAGTTTTGCTCTTTGTCTGTGGCAATGGTAATCAGTATCGTATTGATCTTAAATTAATATTAAATATTAGTGTTTTTGGCTTAGTAGTGTTGTCTTTATGGTAACTTCAAATCAGTAATTTTGTATATCTTTTTAAGTCTATCAATTTAGCTCCATAATCTTTCAAAATCAACAATGTTGTCCCTCATTTTAAATTTAACCAATTTAGCCCTTGAACTACTGAATTGCATCAATCTCACCCTTTGACCGTCATTGACTAACAAAACTGTTAAATTTTACTCATGTGGTAGCTATCTACTTCTACATTATTTGTTGTCCCCAGCTATCTTGTCATGTCGATGATGACTAGTCAGTTTTGATGATGTAGCAGTATGGATAGAAAGTTTTAGAATTAAATTTTTAATTTAAAATTACAGTTTTTTTAAAAAAAATCATAGAATCTATATCGTAACGTTATTCAAAACTGACTCATCACTATCTTATTGGAAGACATTAATTTATTAAAGAAAACAACATGCGAACATGCTAAGTCAAACGATATAGATTATTTAAAGACGGAATACTTGATATGACAAAAGACGACTTGTAATTACGCTCTGTTAGATAATGACAATTGAAGGGTGAGATTAAAACAATTCAAATTGTTAGATGACTAAATTGATTAAATTAAAAATTAAAGATAATATTATTGATTTTAGACAACAATATTAACTAAATTGATGAAATTTAAAAAAATGATAAAATTGTTGATCTGGGATTACAACAGTTCGGAAAACAGAGGATACGTGAAAGCAACAGTGAAGCAAAATTTTGAAATCCTTGAAATGAGGCTCGGTGTCAGTGCAGTTGTCTCGTCACCAGGAATCATAAATATGGTAGTTGGGGAGTCGTATCACCAAACCCATTCAAATCCGAGTTGTGCCATTCGTTTGCCCCCCACAACAGTCAACCCCACGAGACACCGGTCGCTGTGCTTTAATGCTCCGTTTCCCATCTATCTGCTCACTGCCATATGGGCTCCCACCTTTTTAACTCCCCCATTCCAGCTTAATAAATGCATATCACCTGTTTGTGAAAACGACACTGATCTACAGTTTATTTAGTGGATGAGACAATAATAGAGTTAAAGAAATTTAGTTTGGGTGTTAGATTTTAAAACATTTATAAATAAAACTTTTTAGGTAGGTAGAAATAAATAATATGTGTCAATTTTATATTAAGGGTGTAAATTTTCTTTTAAGGAAAGTTAATATTTATTTAAAATTGTATTAATTTTATTTTAAATATTATTTTATATTAAATTTATAAAGATATTTTTTTCTCCAGAATTTTTTGTTGTCATGTGACACCCCTATTTTTAAGGTGGCTCTGCCCGTGGGATGAGACACTAAGTCAGAGTAAATTGAGTTGTAGGGTTGTCCCTATAATAAACCTCTGTAATATCCGATTCAAATTAGTCAATCAATAAATTAAATATAGATGGTTAAACCCAAAAAACATCAATATATTTTATTTTTCTTCAAGAATTCAATTTTTTTATATTAAAGCCGGCTTCCCATTGAATAGAGAAAAACATATAGGAAAGGGGGATCAAAACCCCAAAAAAACAAAGAAAATTGGGTCAAAAAATCCAAGAAAAACAAACAAATGAACATAGAAAAGCATACATAGGGAGAAACACACGGGCCTAAATCAGAGAAACAAAACATAAGCCATGGGGAGACTTCATTACCCACTGGAGAACTGAAGTAAAAAGAGGCAACTCGAAATATAACACGTGAGGAGTAATATAATGAGACATCATCGTTTGTCACCATGTAGTTCTGAAAGAAGGTGATCGATGGAAGAAAAAAAAGCAGCAGGAGCCGACGGTCTTAACACTCAGTCAAACATCGACTGAGGAAACAGAAAATTACCATCGTCGAGACCGTCAAACGACCAAAATGGGCCACACAAACCGAAACTTGCACGTAAAAATGCAAAAATAGGGACAAAAGCAAAAAGAAAGAAAAAGGGGAAAGAGAAACCGAAGGCCAAAGAAGCCCACCCTCCACCCGCGCCAAAATCGACCCCATCATCAAGGAGGGTTCAGCTTCTTCCTCATAGGAACGGGTCCGTTCATAAAATAGGTCATCGACGACCAAAAATCACAACAAGATCGATAAGATGAAAGCTAAAATAAACGAAAACAAAAAAAATAATAAACAAAAACTAACGGAAAAAAATATGTGAAGAGGGGAGGCCAGTCGTCGTTGACCGGATGGACAATTGCCCTCAAAATAAAATTAACAAAATTCTAGATCTATTTTAAGAGAGGAGGCATAGCATATTAGAGAGAGAGAGAGTTAAGTGCATCTCCTAATAATAATTAAAGTTTGGTACTTTGGGCAAATCAAATCAGGTGTTCAATTCAGCTTGAGCAATATTAAACTTGCGGTGTCAAGTCGTGGTTCGATCATATCGATCAGTTTGGCCTTTCTCGTTGGGACACTCTCACACGTTCCTAGCTCAAATTGCTTACTCATGCTACTAAGGTTTCGTTTATGGTTGTGTTCTGTAATCGCAAATTTGTTGCAGTCGTGATTTGGGTGCCAAACAGTTTTATGTTTGGCCTGAATGCCCGTTTTTTTACCTGGATTAACGTATGAACACTCGTTTTTTTACAGCAAAATTTTTCAATTTTTGCCCAAATAGTCGTTGCAGCCAACGAGCGTTTGCCCACAGCAAGGGTAATCTTAGCCTAAATATCGAATTGAATCGAGATAAGTTCATGTTTAAAATGTTAAAAATCAGATTTGATTAGAGATTTAAGTAATATCATATATTAATCGTTTTTCAAATATGATCTAATTCGGTTATGAACATTTTAGTATTAATAATTTGTGCTCATTGGAGCCAGGAGGGGTTTGGCCTCCTAAAATTTGACAATTTCATATTTAATCCTTTAAAAATTTTGATTTAGTCTCCTTCAAAAAAAATAAAATATATTATTTATCAAAATTTTAAATTATTTTAATTAAATCCCTTCCTACAATTTTTAAAACTTCTTGATAAATTCCATTTTTATGCAAATTTTAGTTAAAACCCTAAATTTTATGAAAGAATTAAATTAAACACTTTAAAATTTTTAATTTAAGCTTTCCCAACCTCAAACTGAATTGTCAAAATCCCCATTCTTCGGTGAAATAAACATAAAACCAGAGAAGATTATAACAAAATCAATGAAAATTTGAGGTTTATTTTAAGTTGGAATTCGAGATTATTTATGTAAGAAAATATTTGACGATTAAGCGGTGAAGATGAAATTGTTGCCAAAAGTGTAGGAATAAAGCGAACAATAAAATCGGATGAAAAGACGAGAGAGAAAGCAAAATAGAATATGGAAATTAGATGGCTGGCTGGCTTATGGGTCGACTGAAGTCCAATAAAAGGTCAGGTAAATAGAAATTTTGATTCAATTTTAGGCGCTATTCCACGATATAAATACATTATAAACAAAAGTTAATAAAAAATTGCACTATGATGTGGTAGTGTGTGGGATGTATGATTATAATTAGGGTGGTATATGAGTGTGTGGACTTGTGATTATGAGAGTCGTCTCAAATATGTTGACATGCAACTTAAGATGGCGATGTTGGCTCATGTTTGTGTTTAGTTCTTGTTGGCCTTGGAGGCTTTAGGATCTTTCTTTGCCGCCTGTGCGATGCACTGTTTCGTCTTTGCTTCTCTGTTTTCATTGTGTTCTTTGTTTTTTCTGCTTGTTTTTGCTTTTGCTTTTGCTTTTAATTTATGTTGTTGTCTCCGAAATTTTTATCCTCCTTCCTTTTCTTTGTTTGTGTGTTTTGTATATGATCGGTTTGTTTCAATGAAGCCAGTGTCTTTGTTCAAAAGGTTATGTATTTTTATATCACTTAAATAATAATAATAATATCAGTAATTTAATATTAGTTTTTTATGAAAATTTAATATTAGTTTTAGTCGGTTAAGTTTAATTCAGTTGATATATCGTTGATACAATATGAATTAGAGAAAAACTTTAACACACAAGATTTTAACTAAAGTTCATATCACTTGATCAAAGTTAGAATTTAAGAATCGATAACTTAGGTCGTAGAATTTAAAGTTTATAATTTTAAATTTAATTTTTTTAGTTTAAATATAAAATATTGTGTAAAATTTTTCACATATTACTTATCAAATACAACCCTTAAAATTATCTTAACGAAAATATAAAATTAAAATATTACTAAACATTTATATATATATATATATTGGGCACAAAAACCAAAAGTAGAGATGCTTCTAGGGATTTGTGCGAAGAAAATGAAAGAAAAAAGAAACAGTGTGTACTGTAGTGTATATTAAAAGCTCATGGACCCCACATTTCTCGCAGCGTTAAAAAGACTAACGTACAACTCCAGCAGACGAATAAAAAACTGACGTAACCAGGAACTGGATTAAAAGGGGCGGTCTGAAATTTTGAAATTTATATGATTTAAAAATTTATTTATTTATTAATTTTTTTTAATTTTTAAGTTTATGTTGTTAAAATTTTATAAGTTCATTATTTTAGTATAAATTTTGTGTCTGTCCTTAGACGTACCTATATATTTATAAATTTAGGTGTCAATTAATTTCTTTTCTTGATTTAATTTTTATTATATTTAGTTTAAAAATAGAGAATTTTAGAGGCCTACATAATTTTCTTAAGTTTAACCAGAATTTTTAAAAGTTAAAAGATTTAATTAAAAACATTTTTAATCGTGATAACATGACATATTAATTTAGAAATTATATTTAGTCGTGATATTATGATAAAAAATGATCATTTTTTTTAATTTTGATTTTTTTCATGTCAATTGACAGCATGACATGTTAGTATTTTATAGCTTTTTAGATTTATTATCATTTAAAACTATACGAAAGGTGTAATTATTAAGAATCAATTAGGAGCAAATTTTTCCTCTTCTTTTCTAGTTATAAAATGTTTAAATTATATATTTTTTGAATTTTAGATACCTAAAGTATCATTTGGTAAAAATAGGTACATAAAGCTTCAACCGTTATAATTTTAAGTGTCTGGCCGTTTAAAAAAATCACCCACTATGAACGTGACACGTGACATTTTTTATTATTATTTTAAAAGAATTTAAAAAATAATATATTAAAAAAAACTTAAAATTCTCAAAATCCTCCCAAAAAATTTTCAAATCCCTAATACCCAAAACCAAAAATTATCCAAATTTCTACCACTGCTGCCGTCGTTGTCGTAATCAGACACCACCACTGTCGTCACTAGAGGCGATCTCTTATTTCCCCCAACCACCCATCGCCTGTAATCGTCGATAAGTGTATCAATCGGACATCGTTCGACTAGCATCATTCATGCTCGTCGTCCTATTAGCACGCCTCCTATTGGTTACTGACGATAAGTGATTGGGGAAAATCGGCGGTGACTTCCAGTGACGGCAGTGGTGGTGTTCGACGGTGGCAATTTAGGGAATTTGTGGTTTTGGGTAGGGCTGGACATTCGATCGAGTCAAGTAAAAAAATTTCGAATTATTCGAGTACGCAAGTTCTATTTTACGATTCAAGCTTTATTTGATTTTTTTTAAATCGAGTCCAGCTTATAAAATTCGAGTCGAACCGAGTCGAGTTTTTATATAAATTTAATTGTACACATATAGTTCTTCATATATATTTTTTATATGCATATACATAGCGGTGCACATATATATTTCTATATACATATACTTAGGGCTGGGCGGTGCACATATTGATTCAAATTTTAACGACTTTCTATATGCATATATAATATACATATACATTTCTTCATATTTTCACATGTGATATACATAATATATCATGCAGAATTAAAAAAGTCGACTCGAATATGAAAACTGATAAACTAATTACTAAAATTTTCGAGTTATTCGAATTTCCATTTCATAACTCAAACTTTATTTGAAATTTTTTCGAGTCGAGTTTATGAAATTTCAAGTCAAGTCAAAACGAGTCAGTTTTTTTCTCGAGTTTAGTCGAGTTTTACCCACCCCTAATTTTGGGTATTAGAGATTTGGGGCTTTTTTGGGATTTTTTTTTAAAGTTAATTTTCTGTTTTAATTTTTTTAAAATTAAAATAATATGTCATGTGTTACGTTCTTAATGTGTAACAGTTTTTTTAAACAACCGGACACTTAAAATTGTAACCATTAAAACTTTAAGTAAATATTTTTTATTAAAAAATACTTTAGACACCTAAGTTTAAAAAAAAAATACATAATTTAAACACTTATTTTTATATTAAGCCTTCTTGCAATGAACACGTGTAATTGGTAAAAATATAATTATACTAGCACGCAATTTAATGGGAATCATTAATTAAAATTGAATAGAGAATGGTTTGAAAGTATTATGGTTCCCTTAATTATCAACCCGAACAAAATTGAAGAGTGTAATTAATTGTTTTTGATTACATTACGGTGCTAATTAAGTTAAGCAACTCGTAAATAATTTGAGTTTGACTCGATTAACGCTCAATTTGAATTGACTCAATTCAAATTCGAGTTCGATTCAAAATCTTAGTGAGTCGAGTTTAACAATGGCCAACTTGACTCGATAAGTTCACGAGTACCTCATTGTTATTTTTTAAATTTCAATGGTGTTGTGATGGCTACCGAAAAAATTTATATTCCAATAAATTTAAATGCTAGTTAAAAACTTTAGAAAAGTTCAGTACTTGCTATGTAATTTATCAATAAATATTTGGTTTTAAATTTCTAAAATAGTTTGTATTTCCTGAGAATTCAATAAGTTAATTGTATTAATAAGAAACTAAATTATAATAATTAGTCTTTTCTTTTTTATTAAAGCATTTTGTTTTTCTTTTATTATTACTCTATGTATAAAAGCAGAGAAAAGGAAAAAGTCTTCAGTTTCCATATAAAAAATACGATTGAAAGTTAAAACCCTAAAATCCCTAAGGTATTTTCTTCTTTGTTGTTCATCGAAGATTGTTTAGAAACTAAAGAGAGTCTCACACTCGAATATCAATTTAATCTCTAACTTGATCATGACAGGTTCATTTATTTATCTCTTCAATCCTCATGTTTTCCCTAAATCTGTATGTTTATATTAAGCTATAATAGTATCACTAAATTTTACCTACATTTAAAAAAAAAGCTAAAAAATTTGGCGAGCACTACTCAACTTGCGACCGACTCGCTCGATAAACACCCCTAATTACAATCAATTCAGTATAATTTACCAATTACCGTAATTACTTAAATATGCCAAATACTTACACCAAAAATCTAATTACTTGATAGATTTGCTAACATATATTATTAATGTGAGATATAATCTAGAAGAATGTGAGGTCAAATATGTTTAAACATCTTATTTATGGGCAGGGAGAAGTATGTTAAAAAAAATCCCTCCCATAAGTATTTTTGATTTAAAATATTATTCAACAAGGGAATGATCCACATGAGTTCATCAACCGACCTTCTAGAATTGGTTCACATGGTTGGTTTAGGGTCATGGGCAGCATCAAGTTGGCATATAAAAGATGTTATCCCAAAACAAGAAATAGTAATTAATTTTGTGAATCAATGGGTTTCCATATATATAACAAATAAACAAGAGATCCAGCTGATGTTTTGTAATATGTTGGAACCGGCACAAAAGCCAACTTAATTCCAGTTGGAGCTTACTAAATTATTACATGTACATACAAAGCATGTGTACTATTTTGTTTGTAACAATCCTAGTTTGTTTCCTAAAATGAAGACAAAAAACAATTTCAATTGTTTTGTGCATCAATTTAAATATCAAAGTTTTCAGAAGAATTTCTCGTTTTAGGTATAATACTAGTAAAAAAAAAATATGAACATGGTTTCATAATTTAAAAGAAAAAAATTGAGGGATTGAGTTTTAATTTGACACCTTTTGAAGGTTACGCGTTTGAACATGATTAAATGTAATTGGTTTTATTTAAAATTTTCAGCAAGAATTATCAGTAATTTAAGTGTTGTATAATAAATATAAATTTGAATTCAATTTTTAAGATGAATATACATTTATTACGTGTTTTGTTCGATACACTTACGAAGAATTTGTAACATTTTTTAATTTGTTCGATACACTTATAATTTCATCAAGTACATGATAATTTTTAAAACCATTATATTTGATTCATTAATCGATTAATTCAAATAAAAATTTGTAGAGGTCTATTATGAGCTCAACACTCTCAACCCAATTTACTCTATCTATAACGTCAAAATTCAAATGTCTAACTTCATTAATTTAACGTTTCATCTCGCTATACCAACTAGTTGTTGGTCCATGATAAATTTATTTTTGACAATTTTTTAATTAAAACAATATTATATTATTCAAAAAAGAAACTCTCATTCAAAATTGATCAATAAACTTTTGAACGTTCCAATTTCATCAACAAAATTTATTTATGTCGCATCATATTATCACAAAATATACACCGTTTTTACATGAAAATTATCATTTTGTAACAGTTTTAGTAAAATATGATGTGAATCGTATATACTGGTAATTTGAAGATGAAATTAGAACATTCAAAAGCTTGAGGACCAATTTAGAATGAGAGTTATAATTTGGGGTGAATTTGAAACGTTTAAAAGTTTGAAATCAATTTACAATAAGGGCCATAATTTAAGGATGAAATTAAAAAAATCAAAAAATTGAAGATATATAAAAAATAAATGTCATAATTTAAAGGCGTATGATACAATTAAGGGTAAAACTTTGATACACAGGCCGTGTAAAATCGATTTTACAAAAGTCTGTGTATTTATACTATAAAAACCTAAATCCTAAATTTTTAACCCTAACCTTAAAAAATAAACCCCACACCCTAAACCCTAAACACTAACCTTAAATTCTAAACCCTACAACCTAGACCCCTAAACCTTAAACTAAAACCCTAACCCCTAAAACTAAAAGGCACATAAACTAAAGTTTACACGGCTTGTGTATCAAAGTTTTTTTCTACAATTAAACTCCAAGTTTGGAAACGTGTGGAATTGGACTTTAATTGGATCTTTGATATCATGCATGTGAAAAGGAGGTTAGTTCCAAAAATCCCATCTTACATACGCTGGAAAGAAATATAAAAATGGACTTTAGTTGGATCTTTGATATCATATCATAATTTTTTCTGTACTAATTAAATTGTTACAGATTATTTTTTCAAAAATTTTAAGCTTCGACTCTTGATATTTAAATAGTTTAATTAATTAAAGATTATGGAAAATATGTTTAGAAACTATATTACTCAATTTTTTTTTCATTTTTCAATAATAAAAAGTAAAACAACCAAAATGTTACAAATATATTGGGACAAGGGATTGCTTTTTTTATTAAAATAAATATACATAATATTTATTTTGAATTAATTAAACTTTTAGTTTTACTCCAAATTGGTCACTGACTCGTTAACAACCGTTACAAGGGTGACGTGGCAGTTAAAATATTTTGTATAATAACACATTTAGTTCTCCATGTTTTTCACATTCAAACAATTTTTTATTAATTCAAAAAAAATAAATTTAACCCTCATTATTTATAAATTATTTCAATTTGACACTATTTTAATTTAAAATAATTTAACCCTAAACCCAAGACGCAAAACTCAAAGTCCTAAACCCTAATACTAAAGCAAAATAAAGCAAGCCACATACAATTATTTTCAATAACAGAATAAACGGTGCAATACCAAACTGGGTGTGGAAGACAAGTTTGCGTGATCTGATTCTGGCTAATAACCATCTCTCATCTTTGGACCGACCAACTTTTACCCAACCACAGTTTAACTTCTTCTCAAGCCTCTTCACCTTCACCTATTTGGGATTTTGGTCGACTCGAGAGTTTCAATGCATCTCATAACAACTTGAGGGGCCAAATTCCAAACTGCTTGGGAAATATGAGTGCTCTTCTTTTGTTGGATTTGCAAGGAAATAATTTCAGTGGAATCATGCCAGAATTTTCGAAAGAAAACCAGGTAGTGTTTCTCAAAGTCAGCGAGAATAGTTTGGAAGGAAGGCTGCCAATATCATTAGCGGGATGCACTCAGCTTGAAATTCTGGATGTGGGAAACAACATGATAAGTGATACATTCCCTTTTTGGTTGGAGAAATTGCCTGATTTGGAAGTTCTAATATTGCGTTTTATGGTTCAAATGTTTATTTGAACCATAAGGAACACTTTAGTGTTTATGGGTTTAGGGTTTTTAGTTTAGGGTTAAATTATTTTAAATTAAAATAGTGTCAAACTGAAATAGTTTGTAAATAATTAGGGTTATTTTTTTTCCGAATTAGGACAAAATTGTTTGAATGTGCAAACATGGATGACTAAATGTGTTATTATACAAAATATTTTAACTACCGCGTCACCCTTTTAACGGTTGTTAACGAGTCAGTGACCAATTTGGAGCAAAATTAAGAGTTTAATGGTAACATTGAAGCAATTGAAAGTTTAGTTACCAAATTGAATAATTTACCAAAGTCCAGTTATCATTTGTGTACTTTACCCAAAAAAATCTAAAAAAGTAATAAAAAAATGGTGTTTTAGATTTTATTTTAAAAAGGGGCAATAACACTTTCAGTCCCTATAATTTCAAAAGTAATAAAAATAGTTAATAGTACATTGCGTTATATATGATTAGTGGTGCATAGCGGTAGGTGACGTTTATTGTAAAATCATCCTCTAATAGATATAGGTTGTTGATTATATTCTTAGATTCTCGGACACCCTAAACGTAAGTAAAAAAAGGGGGTAAAGTACTTTTAGTTATTGAATTTGATACAACTTTTATAATTTAGTTCTTGAATTTTATTTTAGTTCATGAATTTGGTAATTTTTTATTTTGTTCTTTTTGATGATATGGCATTATCATATTGTGTCATATCATTAAAAGGGAAAATAGTTTAAAAATCAAGTTTAAGACTAATATAGACAAAAAAAAAATTAAGGATCAAATTAAAAAATTATTAAGTTCAAAGATTAAAAGTTACTTTGTTTCTAAAAACTGAACAAGGAAAAAATAAATTTGTACTTACAAGAAAGGGAAAAAAGAAATTTCAAAGTAAAAGTATCTTTTAGGGCATAATGTCAAAAAAATCCTATATTTTGGCCATTATTTTTTGAATCAATTTAACCCTTAATATTTTATTTTGGGCCAAAATAGCCATTTTAAGGATGAAAACGGTTAGTCAACTAACGATAAACAGCTTAAAATTACTTGACAAAATGACATGTCAGTAGAAAATTAATTTGATATCTTATATAATTTTATAAAATTATTTTTGACTATTGTGACATTCTTTCAAGTCAACATCTTTCTCTATATAACATTGTCATGTCAACGTATACTGCCATGTATGTTTGTTATGTCATTTCAAGTCATTTACCGTTAGTTAACTAACAGTTTTCATCAGCATATGGGTCATTTTGACCCAAAATAAAATGTTGGGGCTTAAGTTGGTTCAAAAAAGAATATGGATCAAAATGATTATTCAGTCAAACGTTATGGACATTTTTTTTGTCTTTATGCCTTTTCTAATCTAAATAAAATAATATTCTTAAAGAAAAGGTGAAAGGGGTTAATAAAATGTGAACCTTGGGTTTTACGAAAATATATCAATTTAGTCAATTTTCTTCTCCCAAATTTAGTCTTAATTCAAAAATATTTTAATAAATTTAACACTTCATATTTTAAAAAATATATATATATATATCAATTTAGTCATTTTCTTTTCTCAGATTGTTTGTTCTTCGTTGTTCATCATCATTCCTATTTGGGTACCCTCGGTAACACGAGTTATACCAAACTTGATATTTTTAATTAATCATAAACATACATAATTTTCTATTATTGTTGTTGTTATTAGGTCTATGTTTTGAGTAATATTTTTGTTATTATTTCATCCAGATCTAGTAGTTTATATTATAAAATATAAAACTTAATTATAAACAAATTAAAAATAATTATGTATATGGAGCTTAAAAATATATAATACATGTCAAATGTTTATAACTATAAAGTATATTTATATATTATTTAGTTTTATAATAAATATATTTTAGATTATTTAAATAAATTAGAACCTGGAAGAAAATAAACAACATTAAAATCTATATTGATTAATTTAACTGAAAGCTTATAACTATTTACATAAATAAATCATATAATAAAAAGAAGATTAGATATTGATGTAATGAAAATATATTTGTCATTGCTTCTTGCATGCTTATGTTTCCTTATGTAAAAACATCTTTTTTTGAAAGATGTAAAAACAACTTACATGTCAAGTTTTAAACATGAATAATTTTTTTTATAAATTTTCATAATAATAAAAATTGTTTAAAAATTAGTGAAATTGTAAATAAGAACAAAACATTTAAACTATTGCAAAAATTATACAATTTTTTAATAAAAATATACACATTTGCATAGAATTTAAGAAATCTGATTAGTAATAAATATTTAGTGACCTAAAAAGTTTAATTATTAGTTTATTTTAAAATAAAAGTGAAATATTAAAGTCATTCAAAAATACAAAATTACTAAGAAAATTATATAATAACACAAAAACTTAATTTTTTTTAAAAAAGTTATGTGGTATCAGTAACTAAGGGCGAATTGGCTTAGGCATCCTGCAAAAGTTCATGCTGCGTTTAAACCATCTATTACTGAATGCTTGAGTCTGTGTGTTGATGTTATATGGTGTATAACAGTTATCCCTAGGGCTCGAAATTCGACAGCTGATAAGATGGCTAAACAAGGGATCTCCAGATCCACCCTCTTGATCTGGGTCGTTGTTGGTTAGTGAGAGTTTTTCATCATTTTATTTAAAGAGGTGATAGTGTGGTGGCAATTGCAGTTACGGTTTCTTAAGCTGAAGTCGTGTTTTAATGTAAGAAGTGTGTTTCTATGACTTGTCTGATTGTTGTGCCTATCTATGTTGTATCGAATTTTATAACATTGACATCTTGTACTCTTTTTCTTCCATTTAAGATGTAAGGAGATTTTTTAATGAGACATATGTCAATGTTTTCTCCTTTTATGAATAAATTATGGCTTAAAAAAAAGACTAAAACCTGAAGATTTTCATAAATAATTTTAAATAGATTTTAATATGTTTTATTAGATTAATAAATAAGTTTAAATGAAGTACTCTAGTGTTAACGAGGGCATACAAGCGCTTAGAGAGAAGATAAACGACTACATTGATATATTTTTTAAAATATGAAAGACTAAATTTATTGATTATTTTGAATTGGGACTAAATTGATAGAATATATAAGTTTTAAGGACTAAAAACGTCATTATACCAAACCTTTTTGGATGTCCGTTTGTATTTTAACGGAGGAATAACCCAATCGTAACTAAAACTTCAATTGAGTGAACCAATTGTAACTTTTAATAATTGAGTGATCCAACCGTAATTTTACTAATAATTTAGTGTCATCCAATGTAGTTTACACTTGTATATTTTACAAATTAAAATAAAAAATTTATTACTCTTTTTTTGTTGTTGTGAAAGGGTATTCATTAATAGAAAGTCAACTATTACAATAAATAAATAAAAGGCCAAAGAAAAAACTCATCAGAGGCCTAGGAAGAGAAACAACAGAAGAGACCTATCGGAGAGTCGATGAAACAAACAGATTGAAACAGGCTTTTGAAGGTGGAGGAGTGGGAGCCGCCAATTGTGATCAGCGAAGGATCGGTACCAACATGATGTCCGTGACGATCGAGAATATCAACGATGTATTTCAATGGATCAGATTAACATGGACTACAAGGTTTAAGCGAAAGTGATTTTTTGAATCAAAGTGTTTTTTTCTTGACGGAGCAACCATCGAGATTGACGTTAGAGATGTTGAAGGAATAATACCTTCAAACCCAGTAATAGCCCACGAAATCTGCAAACAATAGAAAAACACAAAATAAATGGAAAAAAAGAGACCTTCCACCAGTTCCTCAATAGAAGAGAACAAGAGTTTTCACCGCAACTCAACGCCTAAAGTTGAATTATGATCGTTATAGAGATAAGCTCCCAACGAACAGGGCAGAGAATCAACGAAGAAACAATAACGTACAAGCTAGGACTTTAATTTTTTTCTAAATTCATTTAGTGTTGCATCATTAGTGACAAATAAATTTGATAACAATATCATATACTCCATTAATTAGTACAGATTTAAAGTGAAATATAAAACATCTTGATCAAAAAAATAAAGTGAAAATAAAATAACTCTTTTTTTAATTTATTTGTGGGGTTAGAGGTCAAAGAAAGCGGGAGAGAAAAAGTGAGCGTTGTTGGCGTGAGTAATTTGTCTTAAACGGCGGCGTCTCATTCAATTTTCCGAATCTTATCAACCCCTTGATGTCGCTATCAATGGCTGTACGTTCTTCCACGCCACTCACCCATCAAAATTGACCCTCTCCATATATATATATATATATATATATATATATATATATATATATATATATGATTCAGTTACATTGAATATAAAATTATAAATATATTTTTTAAATTGTTTGATGTATAAAATAGATGGTTAAAATTATATTTTTCAAGTGATAATCTTTACATAATCTGATATTAATTTCAGTCATCTATTTTATTCATTTAATGATTCAAAAAATATGTAAAAGTTAAAAAAAATTTACACTGTATAATTGGATCTTATCCCTATAAATATATATATATATGAATAGAATCCACTTACACAGAATATAAAACTCATATTTTTACACGTTTTTGGATCGTTTGATGGGTAAAATGGATAATCGAGATTAACCCTTACTTTTTTTTCAAGTGATAATCTTCACATAACCCGATGTTAATCTCAGCCATCCATTTTACCCATCCAACGATCCAAGAAAGTATAAGACTTGAAAACTCTTATACTGTGTAACTAGATCTTATCTCATATATATACATATAAATATAAAATGTACATAATTTCTTTTTATTTTCTGTTTATGAATGCTAAACAATAATATTATACTATTAATCACAATTCCATTTAATTCAATGGATTGTAATCACAATGTAAATAAAAAAATAGACTTTCAGAATTTTTAGAAATAAAAGAAGAAATAAAAGAAAAAATAGATAATTTATTAATTGATTAAGCTGTTAATGAGACATTTTTTCAATAGTAAAGTTGAAGTTAGAGACTTTTAGGGGTCGTTTGATTCACGGAATTTAATATTACCTTTAGAAATAGATTACTGGAATATAACAATACATGACACATTATTAGGAATATCACAATACCTTGTTTGGTTTATTTAATAGGAATATAAATGTGCATTGTTTGGTTGGATGAATATAATATTAATTGGAAGTAAAATTTACCAACTTGTCCTTATGCTATATTTTCTTTTTTAACAAGTTAAATTTTCAATTATTGAATTAAAAATATTTGCATAAAATTTTATAAAACTGTTTTCGTTATCTAAACTTTATAAAAAATTTATATTTATAATATAATTAATATATTAAATCATTTAAAAATATATATTTTATATTTATATACCCTTATTTCCTTTTAATTTTTTTAAACCGAAAAATATTAAACGTTTAATATGTTTAATTTTTTATTACTTTTGACAATCTGTCAAAAAAATTAAAGTAAATAATAAAACAAATCTAAAATTAGTAAAACAGTGATAAAAATATATTAACCTACTAATTCTTTTAAGATGAAAAAATATTATAAATCGAATAATAAAATTAATAACATCAACTCTTAACTCATTCAACTTTAAGTAACATGTGAACCCAACGAGCGGACCTAGAGAAAAAGCGGATGATGTTCATCATAGGAGACCGAGGTTCAAATTGCTTTGTTTGCAAGGTGTATGTGCCTTGTCAAAGGGTTAAAAATATGTAAGAACATATATTACCTTGTAATCACCTTAAGACTATTCAAAAAAAATTTAAGCAACATGCAATTTCATCCTATAACCCTAAAAACATCATAAATACAATATTAATAAAAATATATTAAATATTACAACATTATTTAATAAATAAAAATATTAAACTAATATTGAATAAAAATATTAATAAGTTTACACCATAAATAATTAGTCGCCTAATTAAAAATATAATAAAGGATTAACATAAACATAATTCATTATCTAAAGGGCAATTGTAAAGCCCCGATTTTAGGGCTTAGCGGGTTGGTGGTTTATTAGACGGTCCGGTGGACCAGAGTATGGATTTGAGTCAGTTTCTGGACCGTATATTTTTCGGTAAGATAAAAATGTGGGAAAATAGTTAAAAATAATCTTTTAATATATATTGATTTTTGGTGGAATAAATTTTGGAAAAAATGAAATTTGGAAATGTGACATTTTGGTTAGTGACCAAAATGCGATTTTTGAAAACTGTTTTAAAGTGACTAAAATGAAAAGGATCAAATTCTTAGAATCCTTAAGGAGCTAAATTACCAAGTTTTTGCTGGAGGTTTCTCCCTTCAATTAAATCATTTTAAACATGTGTTTTAAATGTGGTTTTAGAAGGATTAAAATATCTAAGTTAGTTATTGGCTTTTAAAGAAAATTTGAGTAACTTTTTCCTAAACCTTTTCTCTCAACTTCTTTTCTGCCAAACAATCAGAATTTCATCAAAATCCAGAGGTGAGAGATTCTTTTCACTCAGATTATTGATTCTAATTTGATTCTTTAACTTTGTTTTGCAAAATCTCATTGAAATCTTATGTTTTCTTAGCTTTTCACAAATCAATTGAGGGGAAAACTTCACAATAGGGGTAAGGTCCGAGATCTCCTCTATTGTAAGGTTCTTTATGAAAATTCCCAAGCATTTGATCCTTGTTTTTGTGTTTCTAATCTGATTTTCCAATGTTTAATTGAGTTATTTGGGGAAAATGAGTTAATTCCCGGATTGGATCTAATTTTCAGTAATTAAGGATGCTTTGATTTATATTTTGGATGTTTAATAATGTTGATAAGTGATTTTCATCAATGGAATCCCGAAACTTAAGAATCTCTATTTGTTTAGGTTGTTAGTTTTGAGGTTTTGTGGTGTTTCTTTGGTTGTAAGGTTGCTGGAGGTGGTAGGTTGATTTGAATCTATTTTTAGATGTGTTTTGATGTTGAAAGTGATGTTAGATTGATAGATGTTGGCTGGGTTGTGAATCGAAGTGTTTTGGTTATGTTTTCGGTTGTTGTGGAGGGTTAATTGATAAGGTTTTGTGGAAATCCGAGAATGATTGTAGTTGCTATGTTTAGAATGCATTATGATGCATTAATCCTTTATTGTTTTGTGGTAAAAATAGGGGAGGTTGATTCGGAAGTGTTTGGAGAAGCGTTGGAGGTTTCAGATACTTGATTTCGCGTTGGTGAATCAAGGTTTCGCGTATCGGTGAGTGAAAACGTGGTTTAAAGCGTTTTGATGATTTGGTACAGAGTTTTGGGAGTTAAGGTAGAGCTTGAAACGCTTACCTAGACTCGAAAGTAAGTATAAAGTGGTTTTCTCTTTCATACTAGTTTGAAATGGTGTTATACACTTATTTTGATTTACATATTACCTTTGATATACTATTTTTAAGCATGAAATGCTGAAGGATGCACACGGCAAGTGATCCTTATAAGTATGGTTTATACTTGTGGTTTAAAGCATGGTTGTTGCTTTGGATAATGGTATGGTTTAATGCTTGGGTAAAACAATGAGGTAGATGTTAAATGGTTAATTATATTGGCAAGTGATGTGGTTTTAAAATTGTTACCATAGGATTGAGTGCACTGTAAATAAGTCGCATTGGATGTTGAGGGGTTTATACGGCGTACCGAATACTCCATCCAAGTACCCTAATGGTAGAGGGGTTAAACAGTACTAAAAACTCCCATTAGTGGATTAAGCGTCTAACCGATAATTAGGGTGGGTGTCCCCGTGGGTTAAAAGTGTACCCGATTGTTATTGTACCGCGATTATGATTGTATCGCTATTCCGGTTGAGATGGCTTGAAATGTTGGGTTAACACTTGTTGAATACGTGTATCCGATGAAATCTTTTGTTATTGGACTTGTTTAATGATCACTTGTAAGCCAATATAATTGTTAATGTATCATTGAAATGTTTTATATTGTATAATGTGATTTATACATGTTCTCCTTGAGCTTTACATTTGGTAGTAATACATGGGAAGGCTTAAGTGGAGGGTTAGCAATGTGACTTGCTGTTGATTAATGATACATGTAGCATATGGTTTAATATGCTGGTTTTAATGTTGTAAAGTGCATGTTTTAAAAAGGCATGATGTTTTAAAGGATGATGTAAAGGAAATGGTTTAAATGCATTGATGATGTTTTGTTCTGAGCATTTCTCACTAAGCCATGTGTGCTTACGCCCTCTTTGTCCATCAATGTAGAGAATTAAAGTCCCGGAAGGCAGCAAGAAGCAAAGGGATCTTGGAAAGACTTGTTTCCAAAGTATGTTAGAGACTAGACTATAGTGACTAAGGGCAATAGGGTACTAGTTGTGTTTTAGATGTTTTGTGGAACTCCCTATTTGAGCATGTTTCTTTAGTTGCTCTCGGGTTGTAAATGGCCTTTAAAGATTGATTTTGGTGTTGGATTGTCTTTTGGTGTGTGCTTGGATGCAAAAATTAGGAAGCATGCCTATAGATTTTCTTTTGATGCATGAAGCCTTGTTGTGTTGTTAAAATTGGGATGCTAGTTGGCATGAGATATGTTTGGTGGGTTGGTATTGTGTTTTAAGCATGTTAGAGTGGTTTGAGTATGCTTTTGGGATGAAAAACCAACCAAAATGTAATATTACAGGCCAGGCATACCGATACGCGAGGGAACGTATCGGTACGGTTAGGCAATTTTAGGCTTATGGGATCGGTAAGCGGGTTGGTGTTTTGATATGCCTAGGCCATTTTGGTCTTAACGTACCGGTATAGCAAGGGGTGTCTGGATACGGGTCTCAGCTACTGGAAATCAACATTTTTATCCCAATCCCGTGTATCGAAACGTCGGAGAGTTGTATCAGTATGATCATTAAGGTTTTCAAAAGTTTGGTATTTCAGTTAGGCGTATTGGTACGGCATAGTGGTGTATCAAAACGGGGTATTTCAAACAGTATCGATATGGGCTTACTTGTATCGGTACGGATGACCGTTAATTCTGTTAATGACACTTTGGGGCAGTTTTGCCATCTTTACATTTTAGTCCCTGAATCTTGCCAATGCAATTGTATGTGATAGAATGATCGGATTGAGCTAAAATTTGAAATGAAAGATTGGAACCTGACTAATTAAAGGTTTGTAACCTAAAAGTGAGCTTTAATCCTGAAATTATTTGTATTTGCATTTTGGTCCCTAAATTATAAATATGATCAACTAGATGTCAAATTGATGCCCGATTGAGTTGGGGTTACACCTAATGTCTGCATGAACATGTAGGGTTAATAATTAGAATCTAGATAAGATAAAAAGGAAAAAAAATAGACCAAATTTTGTTGTATCTCTTCAGTTTGCTACGGTAAACCTAATGTAGCCTTATTGGTACAGTTGAGCTTCTAGGCCGGGTCAAGGGGTTACAATTGGTGGTATCAAAGCCAAGTTTGGTTCGTTTAGGAGATTGTTATATTTTTTCCATGTTTGATTTGTACGGTGTATAACGACCTGGGTTTTAAAACTTGAGGGTCGGGTTAAACCGAGGCATAGGCTTTACTTTTGGGTCGAGATATTGGGCCTTGAGAGCCTTGTTGGGCTTGAAGAAAAGCTTTTGGGCTTGTGTTATGGGTTTGTTGTTGGGCTAAGGTGAAAGTAAGAAGGGCAAATGGGTAAAAGCATAATTAAAGACAATGAGAGCTGATGGTGGGCTTTAATTTCTGCTGAAAAGTTGGAGGGTGAAGTCACATTTGTCCCATTGTCTTCTCCATCTTTCTCATATCCATCTTCCTACCCAAGTTGAAGTAAAAGGTGTAATCTTTGAGAGTTTGAATAAGAATATTGTTTAGGGCAAGAAGGGAAGCTTGTTCAGCTTTGAGAGATCTACCAGCCAAGGTAAAAATGGTTGGTTGTGGTAGAAGAAGGTGTTTGGTGAGGGCTTGAAGATGAAGAACGTGAATGGGTTTTTGAGGGCTTTTCTATCAGCTTTAATTTGAGGCTAGTACACTACTAACTCCTATTGTTTCCTGCAACTCATAAAAATAACATTTGTGCATGTTTTGGTGTTTATGGTTTGATAAGCTTTGGGATGACCCCTTTAATGGTAAAATGGGGATTTGATGTTGATAAAGCTTAAAATTGGTAGAAACTCACTTAATACCTTCATAATAACTTGTAAAATTGATTTAGGGTTTAACTATGGGGGTTAAACAAGGTTTCTAGGTGAAACCCGCACCCAAAGTTCTAAAATCGGGCTTGTGTACTGGTATTGGGGTTAGAGTATCGGTATGCCTTAGTGTAAATAGGGGAAGAGTTGTGAGGGGATTACATGTATGCTTCCTCGTGTATTGGTACCTCTTGTAAGGTAAGGATTCCAAAGACGCCTCCGTGTATCGGTACACATTGTTACATTGCCTGGAAAGGCTTTGAGTATCGGTACGGTACGTAACGTATCGGTACTCCTTTGGGTTAAATTTCTTCGAATCTAGTGGGGGTATCGGCACTCATAGGGGAGTATCGGTACACGTTGTTGCTTTCTTAGGAGAGGCTTAGCGTACCGGTACACGTTTGTGAGAGTACCAGTACGGGGTGAATCAATACGGGGTGATCCTAGTACAGATGATAAGTACCGGTATGGTACATAGCTTATCGGTATGGCTTGGGGTCTAGTTCTTTCGATCCTAATTAGAGTATCGATACTCATGTGGGAGTATCAATACTTGGAGGGGAGTACCGATACTCACCTTAGAGTATCGATACTCGCTATGCAATCTGCCCAATAATTTCAAGGTGGCGTTCAAGGGTGTTATAATTCGAGGCAAAGGGCCTTGGGGGCTCGTTAAGGTGTAAAATGAATATTGAAACTGAGAAATGGAAATTTTAACCCCGTACGAGTAATGAATGGCTAATGACTTGGTAAATGTTGGGTAAATTATGTGAGGTGGTAAACCATAGGGATCTTAGGCGGATTGTGGATACTGTGTGGTAATCTAGGTCCATGTTGTGTACGGAAAAGGGCGTCTATACGGTTGAGTCTTCTCGAATAATAAGATAAATTAATGAGAATGGCTAATGTGTACTTTATAAACATGCTAATGAATAGATAATTCAACGGGATGATATAATAACTGATAAAAACCATAAGGCTATGGTAAAGGTGTTAGAGCTGTGTGCGGTAAGACTCTTGTGTCGAGGTCTAGAGCTATGTGGTTACTAGGATCCTTGTTGTGTACTGATAGGACGCCTAGATAGTCGAGTCATCCCTTATTGTTGGGATTTAGATACCCTAAGTGTATTGCAACACCTTGAAGACTCTTAAATTTAAGATTATGATACTTTGTGGACGCGAGCCTCATTCAAAGATGCTTGACGAGAGATCCCGAGCATGGATGTAAGATCTCGATACTATATGGACGCGAGCCTTACTCACAGTGTAGGATCCCGATGCTTTATAGAAGTGGGCCTCACTCAAGTGTAGGATTTCGATGCTTTGTGGACGCGGACCTCACTTAATGTTGCTGGTGTCATCAGTGTGGTGCTAGGTAAACGTATGAGATACTTGTACGAGCTGTGTACATGATCATACATTCATAATGCCATGTGTTTAGGCGGATATGGTAGTGCCATTATTATCTTGCCATGATATCATTCTTGTTACATTGCTTTATATATGATTTGCATGAAACATGGTTGAGTGGCGGTGTATCCACTGAGCTTTGTTAGCTCAGCGTTCGAAATCATTGTTTCCGTTCGCAGGTTAGTAGTTTTGGCACGTTCTTGAAGGAGCACCATTTGGGAAGGATTCCAGCGCGTTGTATCTTCAGAGTACAGTACTTAGGTCTTTGGGATTTGTATTCTTAGGAACCTATTGTATATTGTAAATCGTATTTGGATTTTCAAACTATCGAGTCAAGGGTTTATAATGTAATTTTAAAAGGAGCTCCATTGTATATGTTTTTAATTATTTATTATGTTTTATTGGGCTGTAATTAAATGGACTTTCAAAATCAATTGTGGATTGGGCTAAACTAGATCAAAATTTTATAATAACGGGTTGGGCTTGAGGCCCAAATGTGACATCCGAGTCGAGGGTGTTACATTTAGTGGTATCAGAGCCTAGGTTTAGCTGGTTCTAGGAAAACCCCTGGGTGGTTAGGAGTCGGGAATAGGTTTCTAGCAAATACGAGCCCTTGTGTCTAAGTTGTACTCTTTCAAGACTGGAATCTGGATTGTGTGCACTGTGTTCGCGCGTGGCGCTGGTTGCGACATTTAGATAGATTCAATCGCGGTCGTTAGTACTGTGATGTTGGTCGATTCCTTTGAGAATGATGTTGAGATCAGAGTTATCTCAGACGTTAAGCTTGGGCTTATGAAGGTATAGAGGAGTTAAAGGTGTGCCCTCCTCCCATCGCTTGAGGAGTAATCATGGTTATGTGTCGTAAGTTACCTTAAAGCATTGAGTTCATGGTGAGAACTTCTTGTGGTGAGATTCTACGTATTGGTAGGCGACCGTTGTGGAACAGATAAGAGGACTTACTTTTGATTGACCCGTGATAGAGTGTCAATCGGGGGTCTCATCATTCGTAGTAAGTGAGCCTTAATGGTGGGTACCATGTGATGGGGATATAGCACTCCTAGCAGATATACGTTTTCGTCTAACGTACAAAAGTATATGATGGTTGTGAGGTCTCAAGTATGATCTTAGTAGGCCGAATGCCTTGAGATCTCGAGCAAGGTATGCTTGTTGCGGTTGTTTATAGTAGTGGTCGGAAGGACATTGTGGGTTTTGCGCGAGGCGATGCTTGAGTAAAGCTTGAGGATACGTGGTTGACAGGTACAATGGAGTTGTCTCCTAAATGAGTTGATATGACCTTTGCCACCGGTTGTTGTCCGGTCATGAGCCAGCTTGAGATGACGAGTGTAGTGTTGGAAGCTTCGAGGTTTTGGGGGAACCAAACCCAGAGTAATGAGAAAGACAAACTACTATCTTCTGAATACGGTTCAGACCCATTGGGTCGACGGCGCGAGTTTGACCAAGAATAGTCGTGAAGGGAGCCATGTTCATTTAAAGGGAGGAGCGATATTATTATTACTATCTAAGTATAAAAAAGGGTTGAGAAATGATAACCTGATCGATCGGATTGATGGTTAAGAAACGCTTAAAGAAATCTGAGGATGACATGGAATAGTCTTAAAAGAATCCTGATTGTATCATCTTTTTCCTAAAGATAATGCATACAAATGATAAGAGATCGTAGAGTAGAGTATACAGCCTGGGCTCTAGACATGGGACATCTTTGTGGATGAGTTTCGGAAGAAATACATCAGTAAGGTACATATAGATGAAGTGAAGACCAGTTTCTGCATCTGTTTCAAGGAGATCGAACGGTGTTTTCTTATGAGCAAGAGTTTTTGCGTTGAGCCGTTATGCCATAGAGTTGCCATCACGAAAGAGTTGAGGTGTAAGAGGTTCAGACAAGGCTTGAATGTTGACTTTCAGTTGCATGTGACAGTGAGTCCGCTTGGGACATTCTCTGAGTTAGCCAATAGTACGAAGGCACTTAAGCAACTTTAGAGTTCAACATTTGATCGGTTTAAAGATTCTAGAGGTCATGATGTGGAGAGCCAGGATATCATCGATTCTTCTCCCTATCTACATGAGGGGTTTTGTGCTTCGAGGAGTTCGAAGAGAGTTACTTTGAATCAGACACCAAGAGTCGGTTCGGGTATCTAGACCGAGGGTTCGTAAAGGCTCTTTGATTCTTACTCTAGAAGGGAGTATTGATGGTTTTGTTGGAGCACTACTTCCATCGGTATATGAGCATTGTATCCGACATCACCTTGGGGTATGTTTTTTGCTTCGGAGGGTTGCTATCAGTGCCGAGCACTAGGGCATATGGCAAGAGACTGCCTGATTGTGGATGATGATACATCAGTTCAGTTTTAGAAGTTGACTACTTCTCGACATGATCAGAGTTTTGCTAAAGGCGGAGCGAGGGCACCGTCAGGTCATCGAGGTGGAGGTCTTGAGAGATCCACTGCTAGGGTTGGCACGAGAGGTGTTGCGAGATAGTCTGTTGCTCAGATTAGTGTTGACAGCATTGCAACCGAGGATAAGTCAGTTAATTAAGTTTAGTGTTAGTTTCAGCTATTGTGTTAGCCAATTAACTCTTTGGTTGTGTAATAGACTGGTTCTTGTGAGGTGCATCTTGGTAAATCTTGGGTTTGTTGTTGCTTTAAATGGTAAATAGAGTTGCATCTTTTGCTAGATAAGGTTTTATCGTAGACGATTTTTGAGAGTGCATGGGGGTCGTATGATGTGAATGGGAAGTTGAGAAGTTTTAGATTGCTTGAATCTAATTGTTAGTGTTAGATGAGAAGAATCTTAACCTCTCTAGAGTGAATGTTGTGCTCCGTAGTGCTAGCTCGAGGAAGGTTATGTATGTTGGAAGATGTTCTTAGCTTGCGTTGCAGACGCAAGGGTTGATAGTCCCTGGTCTTAGAGTTGTGGGTGTTTTAAGGGTATAAAGTACCCTTGGTTAATGAGCAATCTTACCGCTTGATTATGGTTTAGAACGGCGATAAAGGTAAGGTTGAATTCGTTGTTAGTGTTCGTCGCCCTGTGGAATGGTACATAACGGACTCTTTTTTGGGAGCACACTAGTGCAAGCGATCGATTGGGTGTTGTTGCCAAGCACTTCGTCAAGATCGCGTCTGCGTGAGAATAGCTTGTACGATGGGTTTGGATGTGTTGGGCCGTAGTGTAATGGTAGGAGACCGTAGTCGATTTCGCGTGAGTTTGGCGACCTTATTGTGGCCATAGAATTTGAGAGCTTTGTGTGCTGTTTGTAGGAGTAAGGTACCGTCAAAAGGGGTAAATGAAAGTTGTGATGGACATGGATAAGGTCTTAAGGGCGAATCGTGATGATAGTTGTTTGGCTTGTACATCTGTTGAGCTAGATCTCGGGAGTTAAAGGATTGCCCAATTAAGTTCAACCAAAGTTATTATCGGTTAAGACAAACATGGTAGAAGTTATCAGAATAACGCAATGGAAACTTAGATCAATAGCTGTGTTGAGGGTAATCGAATGATTGTGGTGCCAAGAAATACTTTTAGACATGCTAGTTGGAGATCTTTGAGGATGGTCAGGTGGCTCATTGCATTTGATTATTTAGATCTTCGCAAATAGAATGGTTAGTTTTGGGTTACTTTTGCGAGTTCGTAAGTGGTTTTTGATCCTGTTAAAAGTAAGTTTGGATAAAGTGAAATCTTAGGTTCTGACTTGGTGGGTCAAGTCTGGAGAGAGGACCTGTTAGTTCAAGGTAAATTGATGTTAATGACCGATTGTTAGGTTTTGCTTGTCCTTTAGTGGTTTGACCGGGATATGGTTGTTAGGCATGACGCGTTCTTGACAATGTTTTGTGAATGTGGTGTAGTGTTTTAGACGTAGATAAAGTCTAAGTTTAGTTTTGGCTGACGAATACTAATAGAAGGGTTGGTTAACCAAGGTAGAATCCCTTAAAGGTGAGTTCTTTAAGTTGATGTTTGAACAACGTGGCTCGAGGTTGGTGGTGTTGCCATGCTTAGCGGATCGTCGTAAGTGCTGGGTGTGAAAGTAAGAAGGGCAAATGGGTAAAAACATAATTTAAAGACAATGAAAGCTGATGGTGGGCTTTAATTTCTCTTTGAAAAGTTGGAGGTGGAGTCACATTTGTCCCATTGTCTTCTCCATCTTTCTCATATCCATCTTCCTACCCAAGTTAAAGTAAAAGGTGTAATCTTTGAGAGTTTGAATAAGAATATTGTTTAGGGCAAGAAGGGAAGCTTGTTCAGCTTTGAGAGATCTTCCAACCAAGGTAAAAATGGTTGGTTGTGGTAGAAGAAGGTGTTTGGTGAGGGCTTGAAGATGAAGAACGTGAATGGATTTTGAGGGCTTTTCTATCAGCTTTAATTTGAGGCTAGTACACTACTAACTCCTATTGTTTCCTGCAACTCATAAAAATAACATTTGTGCATGTTTTGGTGTTTATGGTTTGATAAGCTTTGGGATGACCCCTTTAATGGTAAAATGGGGATTTGATGTTGATAAAGCTTAAAATTGGTAGAAACTCACTTAATACCTTCATAATAACTTGTAAAATTGATTTAGGGTTTAACTATGGGGGTTAAACAAGGTTTCTAGGTGAAACCCGCACCCAAAGTTCTAAAATCGGGCTTGTGTACCGGTACTGGGGTTAGAGTATCGGTACGCCTTAGTGTAAATGGGGGAAGAGTTGTGAGGGGAGTACCGGTACGCTTCCCCGTGTATTGGTACCTCTTGTAAGGTAAGGATTCCAAAGATACCTCCTCGTGTATATCACACACACATTGTTACATTGCACTATTAAAGGCTCGAAAAGACTTTGAGTACGGATGCGTAACGTATCGGTACTCCCTTGGGTTAAAATCCTTCGAATCTAGTGGGGGTATCGGTACTCATAGGGGAGTATCGGTACGCGTTGTTACTTGCTTAGGAGAGGCTTGGCGTACTGATACGTGTTTGTGAGAGTACCAGTACGGGGTAGATTAATACGAGGTGATCCTAGTACAGATGATAAGTACCGGTATAGTACATAGCGTATCGGTACGACTTGGGGTCTAGTTCTTTCGAACCTAATTAGAGTATCGGTACTCATGTGGGAGTATCGATACTTAGAGGGGAATATTGATACTCACCTTGGAGTATCGATACTCGCTGGGCAATCTGCCCAATAATTTCGAGGTGGCGTTCAGGGGTGTTATAATTCGAGGCAAAGGGCCTTGGGGGCCCGTTAAGGTGTAAAATGAATATTAAAACTGAGAAATGGAAATTTTAACCCCGTACGAGTAATGAATGGCTAATGACTTGGTAAATGTTGGGTAAATTATGTGAGGTGGTAAACTATAAGGATCATAGGCGGATCGTGGATGCTGTGTGGTAATCTAGGTCCATGCTGTGTGCGGAAAAGGGAGCCTATAAGGTTGAGTCTTGTTGGACAATAAGATAAATTAATGAGAATGGCTAATGTGTACTTTATAAACATGTTAATGAATGGATAATTCAACGGGATTATATAATAACTGATAAAAACCATAAGGCTATGGTAAAGGTGTTAGAGCTGTGTGCGGTAAGACCCTTGTGTCGAGGTCTAGAGCTGTGTGGTTACTAGGGTCCTTGTTGTGTACTGATAGGACGCCTAGATAGTCGAGTCATCCCTTATTGTTGGGATTTAGATACCCTAAGTGTATTGCAACACCTTGAAGACTCTTAAATTTAAGATTATGATACTTTGTGGACGTAGAGCCTCATTCAAAGATGCTTGACGAGAGATCCCTTGCATGGATGTAAGATCTCGATGCTATATGGACGCGAGCCTTACTCGCAGTGTAGGATCCCGATGCTTTATAGAAGTGGGCCTCACTCAAGTGTAGGATTTCGATGCTTTGTGGACGCGGACCTCATTTAATGTTGTTGGTGTCATCGGTGTGGTGCTAGGTAAACGTATGAGATACTTGTACGAGTTGTGTGCATGATAATACATTCATAATGCCATGTGTTTAGGCGGATATGGTAGCGCCATTGTTATCTTGCCATGATATCATTCTTGTTACATTGCTTTATTTATGATTTGCACGAAGCATAGTTGAGTGGCGGTGTATCCACTGAGCTTTGTTAGCTCAGTGTTCAGAATCATTGTTTTCGTTCGCAGGTTAGTAGGTATGGCACGTTCTTGAAGCAGCACCATCCGGGAAGGATTCAGCAGCGTTGTATCTTGAGTACAAGATTTAGGTCTTTGGGATTTGTATTCGTAGGAACCTATTGTATATTGTAAATCATATTTGGATTTTCAAACTATCGAGTCAAGGGTTTATAATGTAATTGTAAAAGGAGCTGCATTGTATATGTTTTTAATTATTTATTATGTTTTATTTGGTTGTAATTAAATGGACTCTAAAAATCGATTGTGGATTGGGCTAAACTAGGTCAAAATTTTATAATAACAGGCTAGGCTTGAGGCCCAAATGTGATATCCGGGTCGAGGGTGTTACATTTAGTGGTATCAGAGCCTAGGTTTAGCTGGTTCTAGGAAAACCCCTGGGTGGTTAGGAGTCGGGAATAGGTTTCTAGCAAATACGAGCCCTTGTGTCTAAGTTGTACTCTTTCAAGACTGGAATCTGGATTGTGTGCACTGTGTTCGCGCAAGCGTGGCGCTGGTTGCGACATTTAGATAGATTCAATCGCGGTCGTTAGTACTGTGATGTTGGTCGATTCCTTTGAGAATGATGTTGAGATCAGAGTTATCTCAGACGTTAAGCTTGGGCTTATGAAGGTATAGAGGAGTTAAAGGTGTGCCCTCCTCCCATCGCTTGAGGAGTAATCATGGTTATGTGTCGTAAGTTACCTTAAAGCATTGAGTTCATGGTGAGAACTTCTTGTGGTGAGATTCTACGTATTGGTAGGCGACCGTTGTGGAACAGATAAGAGGACTTACTTTTGATTGACCCGTGATAGAGTGTCAATCGGGGGTCTCATCATTCGTAGTAAGTGAGCCTTAATGGTGGGTACCATGTGATGGGGATATAGCACTCCTAGCAGATATACGTTTTCGTCTAACGTACAAAAGTATATGATGGTTGTGAGGTCTCAAGTATGATCTTAGTAGGCCGAATGCCTTGAGATCTCGAGCAAGGTATGCTTGTTGCGGTTGTTTATAGTAGTGGTCGGAAGGACATTGTGGGTTTTGCGCGAGGCGATGCTTGAGTAAAGCTTGAGGATACGTGGTTGACAGGTACAATGGAGTTGTCTCCTAAATGAGTTGATATGACCTTTGCCACCGGTTGTTGTCCGGTCATGAGCCAGCTTGAGATGACGAGTGTAGTGTTGGAAGCTTCGAGGTTTTGGGGGAACCAAACCCAGAGTAATGAGAAAGACAAACTACTATCTTCTGAATACGGTTCAGACCCATTGGGTCGACGGCGCGAGTTTGACCAAGAATAGTCGTGAAGGGAGCCATGTTCATTTAAAGGGAGGAGCAGTATTATTACGAATCTAAGTATAAAAAAAGGGTTGAGAAATGATAACCTGATCGATCGGATTGATGGTTAAGAAACGCTTAAAGAAATCTGAGGATGACATGGAATAGTCTTAAAAGAATCCTGATTGTATCATCTTTTTCCTAAAGATAATGCATACAAATGATAAGAGATCGTAGAGTAGAGTATACAGCCTGGGCTCTAGACATGGGACATCTTTGTGGATGAGTTTCGGAAGAAATACATCAGTAAGGTACATATAGATGAAGTGAAGACCAGTTTCTGCATCTGTTTCAAGGAGATCGAACGGTGTTTTCTTATGAGCAAGAGTTTTTGCGTTGAGCCGTTATGCCATAGAGTTGCCATCACGAAAGAGTTGAGGTGTAAGAGGTTCAGACAAGGCTTGAATGTTGACTTTCAGTTGCATGTGACAGTGTGAGTCCGCTTGGGACATTCTCTCGAGTTAGCCAATAGTACGAAGGCACTTAAACTTTTTAGAGTTCAACATTTGATCGGTTTAAAGATTCTAGAGGTCATGATGTGGAGAGCCAGGATATCATCGATTCTTCTCCCTATCTACATGAGGGGGTTTTGTGCTTGAGGAGTTCAAGAGAGTTACTTTGAATCGGACACCAAGAGTCGGTTCGGGTATCTAGACCGAGGGTTCGTAAAAGGCTCTTTGATTCTTACTCTAGAAGGGAGTATTGATGGTTTTGTTGGAGCACTACTTCCATCGGTATATGAGCATTGTATCCGACATCACCTTGGGGTATGTTTTTGCTTGGAGGGTTGCTATCGCTGTGCGAGCACTAGGGCATATGGCAAGAGACCGCCCGATTGTGGATGATGATACATCGATTGATTTTAGAAGTTGACTACTCGACATGATCGAGTTTTGCTAAAGGCGGAGCGAGGGCACCGTCAGTCATCGAGGTGGAGGTCTTGAGAGATCCACCGCTAGGGTTGGCACGAGAGGTGTTGCGAGATAGTCTGTTGCTCAGATTAGTGTTGACAGCATTGCAACCGAGGATAAGTCAGTTAATTAAGTTTAGTGTTAGTTTCAGCTATTGTGTTAGCCAATTAACTCTTTGGTTGTGTAATAGACTGGTTCTTGTGAGGTGCATCTTGGTAAATCTTGGGTTTGTTGTTGCTTTAAATGGTAAATAGAGTTGCATCTTTTGCTAGATAAGGTTTTATCGTAGACGATTTTTGAGAGTGCATGGGGGTCGTATGATGTGAATGGGAAGTTGAGAAGTTTTAGATTGCTTGAATCTAATTGTTAGTGTTAGATGAGAAGAATCTTAACCTCTCTAGAGTGAATGTTGTGCTCCGTAGTGCTAGCTCGAGGAAGGTTATGTATGTTGGAAGATGTTCTTAGCTTGCGTTGCAGACGCAAGGGTTGATAGTCCCTGGTCTTAGAGTTGTGGGTGTTTTAAGGGTATAAAGTACCCTTGGTTAATGAGCAATCTTACCGCTTGATTATGGTTTAGAACGGCGATAAAGGTAAGGTTGAATTCGTTGTTAGTGTTCGTCGCCCTGTGGAATGGTACATAACGGACTCTTTTTTGGGAGCACACTAGTGCAAGCGATCGATTGGGTGTTGTTGCCAAGCACTTCGTCAAGATCGCGTCTGCGTGAGAATAGCTTGTACGATGGGTTTGGATGTGTTGGGCCGTAGTGTAATGGTAGGAGACCGTAGTCGATTTCGCGTGAGTTTGGCGACCTTATTGTGGCCATAGAATTTGAGAGCTTTGTGTGCTGTTTGTAGGAGTAAGGTACCGCAAAAGGGGTAAATGAAAGTTGTGATGGACATGGATAAGGTCTTAAGGGCTTAATCGTGATGATAGTTGTTTGGCTTGTACATCTGTTGAGCTAGATCTCGGGAGTTAAAGGATTGCCCAATTAAGTTCAACCAAAGTTATTATCGGTTAAGACAAACATGGTAGAAGTTATCAGAATAACGCAATGGAAACTTAGATCAATAGCTGTGTTGAGGGTAATCGAATGATTGTGGTGCCAAGAAATACTTTTAGACATGCTAGTTGGAGATCTTTGAGGATGGTCGGTGGCTCATTGCATTTGATTATTTAGATCTTCGCAAATAGAATGGTTAGTTTTGGGTTACTTTTGCGAGTTCGTAAGTGGTTTTTGATCCTGTTAAAAGTAAGTTTGGATAAAGTGAAATCTTAGGTTCTGACTTGGTGGGTCAAGTCTGGAGAGAGGACCTGTTAGTTCAAGGTAAATTGATGTTAATGACCGATTGTTAGGTTTTGCTTGTCCTTTAGTGGTTTGACCGGGATATGGTTGTTAGGCATGACGCGTTCTTGACAATGTTTTGTGAATGTGGTGTAGTGTTTTAGACGTAGATAAAGTCTAAGTTTAGTTTTGGCTGACGAATACTAATAGAAGGGTTGGTTAACCAAGGTAGAATCCCTTAAAGGTGAGTTCTTTAAGTTGATGTTTGAACAACGTGGCTCGAGGTTGGTGGTGTTGCCATGCTTAGCGGATCGTCGTAAGTGCTTTTGGCTGTTGAAAAAGAGTCGTGGTAAATCTCAAAGAGAAACGTTGAGAGTGTGCGGTTTAATGCTATGGTTCTGTTTAAGGTGGATTGAAAGAGGACTCTCCCTGATCGAGGTGATCTTGTCTGAATGGTAAAGTGGTTAGGCCAGTTTTGGTTACATATCTCTTGCATCTATCTAAATTTTGAGGACAAAATTTTCTTTTAGGAGGGGAGAGTTGTAACGACCCGGGTTTCAGAACTCGAGGGTCGGGTTAAACTGAGGTATGAGCTTCACGTTTGGGTCGAGATATTGGGCCTTAAGAGCCTTGTTGGGCTTGTGTTGTGGGTTGTTGTTGGGCTAAGGTGAAAGTAAGAAGGGCAAATGGGTAAAAACATAATTAAAGACAATGAAAGCTGATGGGGGGCTTTAATTTCTGCAGAAAAGTTGGAGGTGGAGTCACCTTTGTCCCATTGTCTTCTCCCTCTTTCTCATATCCATCTTCCTACCCAAGTTAAAGTAAAAGGTGTAATCTTTGAGAGTTTGAGTAAGAATCTCATTTGGGGCAAGAAGGGAAGCTTGTTCAGCTTTGAGAGATCTTCCAACCAAGGTAAAAATGGCTGGTTGTGGTAGAAGAAGGTGTTTGGTGAGGGCTTGAAGAAGAAGAACGAGAATGGATCTTTGAGGGCTTCTTCATCGGCTTTAATTCGAGGCTAGTACACTACTAACTCATATTGTTTCCTGTAACTCATAAAAATAACCTTTGTGCATGTTTTGGTGTTTATGGTTTGATAAGCTTCGGGTTAACCCTTTTAATGGTAAAATGTGGATTTGATGTTGTTAAGGCTTAAAATTGGTAGAAACTCACTTAATACTTTCACAATAACTTGTAGAATCGATTTGGGGTTTAACGATGGGGTTAAACAGGGTTTCTAGGTGAAATCCGCACCCAGAGTTTGAAAATCGGGCTTGTGTATCAGTATTGGGGTTAGAGTATCGGTACGCCTTAGTGTAAATGGGGGAAGAGTTGTGAAAAGAGTACCGGTACGCTTCCCTATGTATCGGTACCCCTTATAAGGTAAGGATTCCAGAGATACCTTCGTGTACCGGTACACAATGGGGTGTATCGGTACACACTATTACATTGCCTGAAAAGACTTTGAGTACCAGTATGGTACGTAATGTATCGGTACTCCCTTGGGTTAAATTCCTTCGATTCTAGTGGGGGTATCGGTACTCATAGGGGAGTATCGGTACACGTTGTTTCTTGCTTAGGAGAAGCTTAGCGTACCGGTACGCGTTTGTAAGAGTACCAGTACGAGGTGGATCGATACGGAGCGATCCTAGTACAGATTATAAGTACCGGTACGGTACATAGTGTATCGGTACGGCTTGGGGTCTAGTTCTTTCAATCCTAATTAGAGTATCGATACTCATGTGGGAGTATCGATACTTGGAGGGGAGTATCGATACTCACCTTAGAATATCGATACTCGTTGGGCAATCTGCCCAATAATTTTGAGGTGGCATTCGGGGGTGTTATAATTCAAGGCAAAGGGCCTTGGAGGCCCGTTAAGGTGTAAAATGAATATTAAAACTAAGAAATGGAAATTTTAACCCCATACGAGTAATGAATGGCTAATGACTTGGTAAATGTTGGGTAAATTATGTGAGGTGGTAAACCATAGGGATCCTAGGTGGATCGTTGATGTTGTGTGGTAATCTAGGTCTATCTTGTGTTCGGAAAAGGACGCCTATAAGGTTGAGTCTTGTTGGATAATAAGATAAATTATTGAGAATGGCTAATGTGTACTTTATAAACATGCTAATGAATGTATAATTCAACGGGGTGATATAATAACTGATAAAAACCATACGGCTATGGTAAAGATGTTAGAGCTGTGTGCAGTAAGACCCTTGTGTTGAGGTCTAGAGCTGTGTGGTTACTAGGATCCTTGCTGTGTGCTGATGGGATGCCTAGATAGTCGAGTCATCCCTTGTTGTTGGGATTCGGATACCCTAAGTGTGTTGCAACACCTTGAAGACTCTTGAATGTAGGATCCCGATGCTTTGTGGATGTAGAATCCCGAGCATGGATGTAGAATCCCGATGCTTTGTGGACGCGGACCTTGTTCAGAGTATAGGATGTCGATGCTATGTTGACGTGGGCCTTACTCGCAGTGTAGGATCTTGATGCTTTATGGACGCGGGCCTTACTCAAGTGTAGGATTCCAATGCTTTGTGGATGCAGACCTTATTTAATGTTGTTGGTGTCATCAGTGTGGTGATAGGTAAACGTATAAGATACTTGTACGAGCTGTGTGCGTGATCATACATTCATAATGCCATGTGTTTAGGCGGATATGGTAGCTCCATTGTTATCTTGCCATGATATCATTCTTGTTGCATTGCTTTATTTATGATTTGCATGAAGCATAGTTGAGTGGCGGTGTATCCACTGAGCTTTGTTAGCTCAGCGTTCGAAATCATTGTTTCCGTTCGCAGGTTAATAGGTTTGGCACATTCTTGAAGGAGCACCATCTGGGAAGGATTCCAGCACCTCGTCTCTTCAGAGTACAGTACTTAGGTCTTTGGGATTTGTATTCGTAGGAACCTATTGTATATTGTAAATCGTATTTGGATTTTCAAACTATAGAGTCAAGGGTTTATAATGTAATTTTGAAAGGAGCTCCATTGTATATGTTTTTAATTATTTATTATGTTTTATTGGGCTATAATTAAATAGACTTTCAAAATTGATTGTGGATTGGGCTAAACTAGGTCAAAATTTTATAATAACGGGTTGGGCTTGAGGCCAAAATGTGACATCCGAGTTAAGGGTGTTACACAGTGAATGTTGTATGACGTTGGATGATATGCACGGTGATTGATATATGAATGTTGGTTGTTGTATGCTATACTGGGAAGTTCTGGGGTACCCATTGACTTATTATTATAGTCTGGAAAGTTTTAATTTTTTAAATAAAAGTCTAGGATCCTTGCTTGAGGCTGGCCTGACTGTTTTTGTTTTGAAATGATTATCATGTCTTAGATATATTTTAGCACGATGGAACCGAGAAGAGAGTTGCGTTCTAGTGCAATTGATGCTGCCATTGGGCAGGATGTTGAAGGAGATGTTGTGTCTCCTGTAGGGTTGCCACTGCCCCGCCTATTCTACCGGAGGGAGTGGAACAAGTACCACATATGCCGGCTGGGCCAGGAATGGGTGATATGGCACCGTCGATACATGCCATGACCGGTGCTTTTCAAGAAACAGTTGTGGGTGTTCGTGTGTCAGCACCACCGGTTGAGGGAAAAGGTTTGCCGCTTGAGCGTCTTCACAGTTTGAGAGGAGTTGAGGTCCAAGGTTTGTCACCTGAGGGCTGGTTGGCCAGTACTGAGAGAATACTGGGCCAAATAGGGTGCATCGATGCTCGTAAGCTAGGATGTGTTGTTTCCCTATTGTAGGGTGAATCTTTTGCATGTTGGACTACTACGATATATGGTATGGCAACGAATGATGTGACCTAGGAGTTCTTCTATGAAACTTTCCAGAAGTTTTTGGGAGTCTGATATCAGGATGATAGGAAGCACGAGTTCATGGATCTTGTACAGGGCAGTGTGTCTGTTACGGAGTACGAGGTGCATTTCGTGAGGTTGAGTCATATGCATTAGAGTTGGTTCCTGACGAGTGTAGGTGATATGATCGATTCTGCTATGGGCTTGTGCATGATGTTAAGACATACATGTTTGCTGCTAATTACATTGATTTTGATGTGTTGGTTTCTCGAGCCAAGGATGTGGATTAGAATTTGGGTTTGGCATCTAAATTGCAAAGTTCTAGCTCGGGTAAGAGAGCTGCTGATTCGGGTTATAACGGTGGTCATGCCAAAAGACACCGTGATAGAAGGTTTCGCCCGGAGCTGAGGTATGGTGGAGGTGTTGTGAGACGTGGAGTCTAGGGGCAGGGTTCCTAAGTTAAAGCCCCGTTTAGCACTTGTTAGGTTTATGGATCCCGAGATTATTTGAGGCGAGATTGCCCGCATTTGGCCAGGGAAGGTCAGGTACATGCGCATGTTGTGGCTAATGCTTGTTAGAGTTGTGGGTCAAGCGACCATCAGAGGCGTGATTGTCCGTTGTTGGCTCGAGGTGGGCAGGATGTTGCACCTGTTGTTGCTCCGTAGTAGGGTCGTGATTGTGGCCGCGGACCATTTCAGTGTCGAGATAGTAGACAGAGGACTGTGGCTCATAACGTTGCTATCCAGCCTGAGAGAGGTGGACCGGCTAGGGTGTATACGCACCGCAAGGTTCGCAATGACACCGATGTGATTGCGGGTACTTTTACCATACAATCTTTATCGTTGTATTCGTTGGTTGATTCTGGTTCTACTCATTCATACATTTTGAGTGAGTATGCTGAGCTGCTTGAATATCTGTCAAAATTCTTAATGTGGGTGTTAGAGTGACTAGTTCTATTGGGGAGACAGTCGTGGTTAGGAGGTTGTATCGTAGGTATCCGCTGATGGTTCAGATTAATGTGTTTGTTGTGGACTTGATAGAGTTGCCATTGCCATTCTATAGTTTTTAATGTGATTTTGGGTATAGATTGGTTAACCGAACATCGAGTTGTGGTGGATTTTGAGACCAAACGGATATCCTTGAGGTTGTGGGATGATTATGAGGTGGTGGTTATTGGTGAGAATGCCAAGTTTTTGTCTAATATTGTTTTGGATTTGGAAGCAAGTCGAATGTTGGGTTTGGGATGTCAGGCTTATTTGGCCTATATTATGAATCTTGGATCAAGGGAGTTAAGGTGCAGGATGTTCGCACTATATGTGAGTTTTTGGATATTTTCCAGAGGAATTACCAGGGTTGCCACCTGACCGTGAGGTAGAGTTTGGCATAGAGGTCTTTGCAAGTACGGTACCAGTATCTATTGCTCCATACTGCATGGCTCCAAAGAAATTGAAAACACAGTTGCAGGAGTTGTTTGACCGTGGGTTCATTAGACCCAGTATTTCACCGTGAGGAGCGTCGGTGTTGTTTGTTAAGAAGAAAGATGGTACGTTGCGGATGTGTATAGATTATCAGCAGCTAAATAAGTTGACAATAAAAAAAGTACCCCTTATCGCGGATAGATGACCTGTTTGATCAGTTCATGGGAGCCTCGGTGTTTTCCAAGATAAATTTGAGGCTGAGGTACTACCAGTTGAAGGTGAATGAGGTGGATATGCCCAAAACAGCCTTTTCTTATGAGGTACGGGCATTACGAGTTTGTTGTGATGCCGTTTGGTTTGACCAATGCACCATCTGCTTTCATGGATATGATGAACAGAGTGTTTCATGAGTTTTTAGACCAGTTTATGGTTGTGTTTATCGACGATATCCTTGTGTACTCTCGTACCGATGAGGATCATGATAAACATTTGAGAATTGTGCTTTAGACGCTGTTGGTTAATCAGCTCTATGCCAAGTTAATCAAATATGATTTCTGGCTTAGGAAAGTTGTGTTTCTTGGGCATGTTGTATCGGCCGAGGAAATTCGTGTCGATCCGCATAAGGTTGAGGCTGTAATGAGTTGGAAGGAGCCTAAATCTATGACAGAGGTTAGGAGTTTCCTTGGTTTTGTAGGCTACTACCGAAGGTTTATGGAAGGGTTCTCCAGTTTGGTAGCTCCGTTAACAAAGTTGCTACAGAAGAATGTTCGGCTTGAGTGGACGGAGAATAGGTAGCGAGCTTTTGAAAGGTTGAAGAAATCCTTGACGCGAGCTCCAGGCTTGGTTCAACCAGAATCGGGGAGAGAGTTCGTTATTTATAGTGATGCGTCGTATGTTGGGCTTGGTTGTGTGTTAATGCATGAGGGTAAGGTAGTGGCGTACACATCTAGGCAGTTGAAGGTGCATGAACGTAACTACCTTACTCACAATCTTGAGCTTGCAGCGTTTGTGTTTGCCTTGAAGATTTGAAGACATTATCTTTATGGTGAGAAATGTGTGGTTTATACGGGTCATAAGAGTTTGAAATATCTAATGTCACAGAAGGAGCTGAATCTTAGGAACGTAGATAGTTGGAGTTGCTTATGGATTATGAACTGACCATTGAGTATCATCCAGGGAAAGCCAATGTTGTGGCGGATGCTTTGACCAGAAAAATGACTGTAGAGTTGAGAGTCATGTTTGCTCGGTTAAGTGTGACAAATGATGAGGGTTTTTTGGCTGAGTTGTAGGTGAAGCTGTCCTTGTCGCAGATGATTAAGGAGAAACAATCGTATGATGGGAGTTTGGTACCTCATGTGGAAGATATCAGGGATGAAAATCCTACAGATTTTCATTTCAACGATGATGGGGTATTGTGTTTCAAAGGTCGAATAGTGGTGCATGAGGACGAAGAGTTGAGGCATACTATTTTGACTGAGGCACATGCTAGTCATTTTGCTATACATCCCGATAGTACTAAAATATACCGAGGGTTGAAGGAAGAGTACTATTGGGTTGGACTGAAAAGGGATGTGGCTGATTTCGTTGCTCAGTGCATGGTTTACGAAGTGTGCGTATTTTGTTCCAGTGCATACTACGTATACCTTGGACAGGTTGGGTGAACTGTACATCTCTGAGATTGTGTGTCTACACGGGGTGCCCAAATCTATAGTTTCAGATAGGGATCTAAGGTTCACCGCAAGGTTTTGGGTGAGTATGCATCGTGCTTTAGGAACCCGGTTAAGTTTCAACACCTCGTATCATCCTCAGACAGATGGCCAATAAGAGCGCGTGATTTAGGTTCTCGAGGATATGCTGAGGTGTTGTGTTATTGAGTAACAAGGAACGTGGGAGAAGCAGTTGTCATTGGTGGAGTTTGCTTAGAATAACAGTTATCATGCTAGCATACAAATGGCACCTTATGAGGCGTTGTATGGCAGGAAGTGTCGTACGCCCGTGTGTTGGGCAGAAGCGGGGGAAAAGTTTGTGTCGATGTCTAATATCTTGAAAGGCACAACTGAAAAGGTATAGTTGATATATGAGCGCTTAAAAGCAGCTGCAGATCGCCAAAAATCCTATGTGGATTTAAAGCTTAGAGATATAGAGTACGCTATGAGTGATAAAGTGTTTTTGAAAGTGTCGCCCTGGAAAAATGTGTTGCGGTTTGGGCAGAAAGGGAAGCTTAGCCCGAGGTTCATTGGACCTTACAAGGTTATTGAGTGTGTGGGTTCTGCTGCTTATCGTTTAAGGCTACTTCCAGAGTTGGGAAAGATACATGATGTGTTTTATGTTTCGGTGTTGCAGAGGTATATGTTGGATCCATCACATGTCATGCTAGTGCAGGAGATTGAGTTGAGACCAGACCTATCTTATGATGAGGAACCGGTAGAGGTTCTTGATACCAGCAGTAAGGTGTTACGTGGCAAGTCAGTAGAGCTTGTTAAGGTGTTGTGGAAGCATCGTGGCGTTGAAGGGGCCACGTGGGAACACAAGTTGGACATGTTGAAACAATTTCCGCACTTGTTTCCTCCAGATAAATTTTGAGGGGGAAATTTCTTAAGTGGGGGAGAGTTGTAACGCCCCGGTTTTAGGGCTTAGCAGGTTGGTAGTTTATTAGACGGTCCAGTGACCGGAGTAGGGATTCGAGTCAATTTTAGGACTATATATTTTTGGTAAGATAAAAATATATAAAATAGTTAAAATCATATTTTAATATATATTGATTTTTTGTGGAATAAATTTTGGAAAATGGAATTTGGAAATGTGACATTTTGGTTAGTGACCAAAATGCAATTTTTGAAAACTGTTTTAAAGTGACTAAAATGAAAAGGGTCAAATTCTTAGAATCCTTAAGGAGCTAAATTACCAATTTTTTGCTAGAGGTTTCTCCCTTCAATTAAATCATTTTAAACATGTGTTTTAAAGGTGGTTTAAGAAGGATTAAAATATCTAAGTTAGTCATTGGCTTTTAAAGAAAATTTGAGTAACTTTTTCCTAAACCTTTTCTCTCAACTTCTTTTCTGCCAAACAATCAGAATTTCATCAAAATCCATAGGTGATAGATTATTTTCATTCAGATTATTGATTCTAATTTGATTATTTAACTTTGTTTTGCAAAACCTCATTGAAATCTTATGTTTTCTTAGCTTTTCAAAAATTAATTGGGGGGAAACTTCACAATAGGGGTAAGTTTTGAGATCTCCTCTATTGTATGGTTCTTTATTGAAATTCCCAAGCATTTGATCCTTGTTTTTGTGTTTCTAATCTGATTTTGATGATTTTCAAAGTTTAATTGAGTTATTTGGGGAAAATAAGTTAATTCCCGGATTGGATCTAATTTCCAGTAATTAAGGATGCTTTGATTTATACTTTGGATGTTTAATAATGTTGATAAATGATTTTTATCGATGGAATCCGAAACTTAAGAATATCTATTTGTTTAGGTTGTTAGTTTTAAGGTTTTGTGGTGTTTCTTTGGTTGTAAGGTTGCTGGAGGTGGTAGGTTGATTTGAATTTGTTTTTAGATGTGTTTTGATGTTGAAAGTGATGTTAGATTGATAGATGTTGGCAGGGTTATGAATTGAAGTGTTTTGGTTATGTTTTCAGTTGTTGTGGAGGGTTAATTGACAATGTTTTGTGGAAATCCGAGAAGGATCGTAGTTGCTGTGTTTAGAATGCATTATGATGCATTAATCCTCTGTTGTTTTATGGTAAAAACAGGGGAGGTTGATTCGGAAGTGCTTGGAGAAGCGTTGGAGGTTTTAGATACTTGATTTTGCGTTGACGAATCGAGGTTTCGCGTATCGGTGAGTGAAAACGTGGTTTAAAGTGTTTTGATGATTTTGTACAGAGTTTTGAGAGTTAAGGTAGAGCTTGAAACGCTTACCTAGACTCGAAAGTAAGTATAAAGTGGTTTTCTCTCTCGGTCGTGCTAGTTTGAAATGGTGTTATGCACTTGTTTTGATTTATATATTACCTACGGTTTAAGCATGTTTTAAAGTATTTGATATACTGTTTTTAAGCATGAAATGCTGAAGGATGCATATGGTAAGTGATCCTTGTAACTATGATTTATACTTGTGGTTTAAAGCATGGTTGTTGCTTTGGATAGTGGTATAGTTTAATGCTTGTGTAAACGAGTGAGGTAGATGTTAAATGGTTAATTATATTTGCAAGTGATGTGGTTTTAAAATTGTTATCTAATATAGTTGGTCGGCCATTGGATTGAGTGCACTGTAAATAAGTCCCTTGGATGTTGAGGGGTTTATATGGCGTACCGAATACTCCATCCAAGTACCCTAACGGTAGAGAGGTTAAACAGTATCGAAAACTCCCGTTAGTGGATTAAGCGTCTAACCGATGATTGGGGTGGGTGTCCCCGTGGGTTGAAAGTGTACCCGGTTGTTATTGTACCGCGATTGTGATTGTATCACTATTCCGGTTGAGATGGCTTGAAGTGTTGAGTTAACACTTGTTGAATCCGTGTATCCGATGAACTCTTTTGTTGTTGGACTTGTTTAATGATCACTTGTAAGCCAATATAATTGTTAATGTATCATTGAAATGTTTCATATTGTATAATGTGATTTATACATGTTCTCATTGAGCTTTGCATTTGGTAGTAATGCATGGAAAGGCTTAAGTGAAGGGTTAGCAATGTGACTTGCTATTGATTAATGATACATGTAGCATATGTTTAATATGCTGGTTTTAATGTTGTAAAGTGCATGTTTTAAAAAAGGCATGATGTTTTAAAGGTTGATGTAAAGGAAATGGTTTAAATGCATTGATGATGTTTTGTTCTAAGCATTCCTCACTAAGCCATGTGTGCTTACGCTCTCTTTGTCCATCAATGCAGAGAACTAAAGTCCCGGAAAGCAGCAAGAAGCAAGGGGATCTTGGAAATACTTGTTTCCAAAGTATGTTAGAGACAAGACTATAATGAATAAGGGCAATGGGGTACTAGTTGTGTTTTGGGAGATGTTTGAGTATGTTTCTTTAGTTGCTCTCGGGTTGTAAATGGCCTTTAAAGATTGATTTTGGTGTTGGATTGTCTTTTGGTGTGTGCTTGGATGCAAAAATTAGGAAGCATGCCTATAGATTTCCTTTTGATGCATGAAACCTTGTTGTGTTGTTAGAATTGGGATGCAAGTTGGCGTGAGATATGTTTGGTGTGTTGGTATTGTGTTTTAATCAAGTTAGAGAGGTTTGAGTATGCTTTTAGGATGAAAAACCAGCCATGACATTACAGGCCAGGCGTACCGATAAGCGGGGGACCGTATCGGTACGGCTAGGCAATTTCAGGATTATGGGATCGGTACGCGGGTTGGTGTTTCGATACACCTAGGCCATTTTGGTCTTAACGTACCGGTACAGCAAGGGGTGTTTCGATACGGGTCTCAGCTACTGAAAACCAACCTTTTCGTCTCAATCCCGTGTATCGAAACGCCAGAGAACCATATCGGTACTATCATCAAGGTTTTCAAAAGTTCAGTATTTCAGTTAGGCGTATCGATACGGCATGGTGGTATATCAAAACGGGGTATTTCAAACCATATCGATACGGGATTACTTGTATCTGTATGGATGACCGTTAATTCTGTTAATGACACTTTGAGGCGGTTTTGTCATCTTTACATTTTAGTCCCTTAATCTTGCCAATGCAATTGTATGTGATAGAATGATCCGATTGAGCTGAAATTTGAAATGAAAGATTGGAACCTGACTAATTAAAGATTGGTAACCTAAAAGTGAGCTTTGATCCTGAATTATTTGTATTTTCATTTTGGTCCCTAAATTATAAATATGATCAATTGGATGTCAAATTGATGCCCGATTGAGTTGGGGTTACACCTAATGTCTGCAGAACATGTAGGGTTAATAATTGGCTTCTAGATAAGATAAAAAGGAAAAAAATGGACCGAGTTTTGTTGTATCTCTTCGGTTTCCTATGGCAAACCTAATGTAGCCTTCTTGGTACAGTTGGGCGTCTAGGCCGTGTCAAGGGGGTTACAACAATATTATCCAAAGAGGAAGGAATTGTGTAATACCTAAGAAAATGAGGGGAATAACATCCCCACTATTTGTGGGGGGGGAAGGACACTATTGAAAAAATAATATTAACTCTTAATGGGAATCTTCCCAAATCAAACATGAGAATGTAAGTCTGGAAAAGATTATTACCCCTGGTAATCATCTTTTCAGCTAACCAAACGTACCCTTAATGTCTAGATTTAATTCTCACCATAATTTGATTCTTTGTTTAAATTTATTCTAATTCAGGGACAAAGCCAATTAGTTCAAGGGAGGAATTGTGGTAAGGGATAGAGGGATGTACGAGTTGAGAGGGGTTTTATCTCTCTTAATGTTTGATCATAATTTCGTCTTTTGCGGTCTCGTATGCCCCAAAACTTTTCCCTCCTAAAATCTCTATCTACAATCTCCTCCTTTAACAATACATTATTATTTTACATCTATGATATTTGACAATTTTTAGAAACGATGACGAATCACATCATTGTTTTAGTATCAAAATAAAGTTTATTAATTCTCTTTGCTGTTTTGTATGAGCTTTTTGTGCTTCAACCTTTTTTAAAATTACCATGCGTGTATAATTTGTGATATGATAATGTGTTTTGTGTACTATATATTAATTTTTTCTGTTACGTCATACAAGAATAAATTGTTAGTGTTTACAATGACCAAAGGAAATATATTCTATAGTTTTGTAAAACCCGAAATCCCTAACTTTTTCCCTAAATTCCCCCTTTCCTTGTTTCATGAAATTTGTTTGAGATTTGCTTCGATTGTGAGTTTGGTTGTGTGCAGGTCCCTTCTGAGTATTTCATCGGCTTCTCTTCATGTTCCTTGTGGTCTTGGTGCGGTGTTCTTTGGTGGAGATAGGGAGTGATCGAAGGTGTTTCTCGGTGGGGCTAAGGTAGTTGTGACCGTGAGCCTCCCTTGTGCTGTTTGTGCTTCTCGAATCTTCTGATTTTCCTAGTGGCCTTGGCCTTTGCTGCCTCCCAGCTGCTTGAAAAAGGCTCTCGTTATTTTGAACTGGTTTTTCCTTTTTTATCTTCGACAAATGGCTGGTCTTTGGTCTTTGCTTTCTCCAGGTTCGCTTCAATCCCCTGTCTTGGTTTCATCCCGACAGTGGTGGCCGGTGCCTTGGGTTTTCATCCCGACTTTGGTGGTCTCTGTTGGCTCTTTGACCTTGTTGCCCCTTTCCTTCGGGCCTTTGTTGCGTTTCTCCATGTTTGAAGATTCTCGGTTCCGATGGCCCTGGTTTCGCCGAGAACCAAGTCTCGCTCGGAATGGATTAGTAGTCGTCGTGGCTAAGATCAGTTTGTTGGTGTTTGTTGCCCCATCTTTATCTCTTCAATGTTTTGGGTAGAAAAGTGCTCGTTAAATGATGGCTTCTTCTACGATATTTCCCTTGTTTCTAGTCTGGCTCATATTACACCTTTGATGACAAGACTTTATCTCTTTTAAAATGAGGAGCTTGTCTCCAGATGGAGCTCTCCCGAAATGTCGCCGTTCCTTGCTTCGAAAATCTAATTTTTTTCTTTTTTTGTGTTTTTGGTTTGTTTATTGAGGCTTTATCGTTTTGCTTGTTACGCTTTGCCATTTCGGTTGTTCCCTCACCTCCTTTATAGATGATGGTTTTTGTCTTACCCGTGGTGGCGGCGGCTTGGGGAACCTATTCTTGTTTTGTCTCTATTGTTTCTCTTGTTGAATGAATGAATCTTTACTTTATCAAAAAAAAATTGTTAGTGTTCACAAAGTTCTAATCTTTGTTGTTTGCTTTATGTTTTTAACCTTTGGGTTTTTTTGTTAGTTAATTGTTGAATGGTTTTTGACTTGTTAAATTATATAGTAGGCGTTTGATCTCGAAAGACATTGTGTGATTCATAATTGCTTGCTAAATTTAAAATTTGTTTATTGTAACTTGAAAGAAAGTGTACGGATAATGTAAGTTCAATTTGTGTTTATTACAACAAGACATATTCATTATTTTCAATATTTTTTTTTACTTAAAAGGGTAATTTTGTTCTTGTAGGAATCTCAAATTGATAATGTTGGCCCTCCATTTTAATTGTGTCAGTTTAGCCCTCGTAGTCTTCCAAAATCATCAATGTTACACATCTTTTTTAATTTCATCAATTTGGCTCTCAAACTCTTGAATTACATCATTCTCACCCTTTGACTGTAATTGACCAATAAAACTGTTATGTTCAATCATCCTTTTTTATGTTAAACATTTCGTCATTAAATAATTTATAATGTCTTAGTTCACATATTCATATGTCATTTTCTTTAATAAATTAATATCCTCCAATAAGATGATGTCATGTCAATTCTAACGATGTGCCAGTACAGTTAACGTAGATATTTTTTTAATCTATAATTTAAAATAAATAAATAATTTTAAATCTTTTCATTCATACTATCATATCATTAAAATTGACCCGTCATCATCAACATGACAAGAGAATTGATGATAATCACTAATGTTAAAAGTACAGATAATTCTCATAATATAACCATGAAAAAATGTGATAGATTTGATGAAACGAAGACAATACATTAATACGATTTTATTAGTTAATCAAATAAAGCTCTAAGTAGTTTTCTTTTTTGAAGAACACCTCTAACGACATTGATACGACTTTATTACAATTGTTAAATATAAACATTGGTGCATAAAATGTTCTTAATTAATATTAAAAAAAATATTTCCTCTTCCTCTTTCTCTTTCTATTCATTACGAGTTTGAAGTCTCAAAAAGAAGAGAGAGTGAAACAAAAGAAAGGGAAAAACATGAAAAATAAATACAAAATGACAAAAAAAAATACGTAGTATTTCTTTGTGCCAACAAAATGGGGCATACCACCCCATGTGCTAGCTAGCCTGAAAAATTAAACAAAAAATACAAAAAATTATAGAAAAAAGGTGATTAAAGAATAAACCCCTAACAATTAAAAATAAAAAAAGCAAAATGGAGTTTATCAATATTCAAGAAAGGTGTATTAAAATAAACCAGCTTGGAGCTCCTGAATTAGGTGAGAGCCCCATAAGATTCCACATTGCCTGTTTTTTTTAATAATCAAGCTACTTTCTTTTTATCTTTCAAAATTTTATGCTTTTATTATTTAAATTTCAATTTAATGTAAAATAGTTATTAAAGGTTAGTTGAGATTAAGTTAATCATTAATTTATTTTTATCACAACTTTATATTATCTTTAAAAAACATTAATCATAATAATTTAAAGTATAATTAGTCTGATTTTGTTAAAAATGAGTTATATTTTTTATTATTTACATTTATATTCCACACTTAATTTGAAAAATACCAAACGATTTTTATAGAGAAAAACGATCAATTATATTACATTCTCGAAAAAGTGAATGCAATAAAAGATTCAACACTATAATAAAAAATAACTTCAATACACAGTCTGTGTAAATTAAAATTTACACATGTCTTTTACTTTTAGGGGTTATGGATTTAGTTTAGAGTTTAGAGGTTAGGGGTTTGGGTTTTAGAATTTAAGGTTACTGTTTAGAATTTAGGGTTTAAGGTTTAGGTTTAATTTTGATTTACAGTATAAATAGGCAAGCTTGTGTAAAATTTATTTTACACAGCCTGAGTATCAAATTTAAACCCATAAAAAATAACATCACCATAAGGTAAGATAGCCCGAAAAATAAGAACAAAATTCTTATGTTTTTTTTGTGTGTATGTTGATGCTCAGAAAATTAAACCCAACTCTAAATCTTAAAAATTACACCTTAAACACTAAATTTTAAACCCTAACTATTAACCCTAAACCTTAATCTATAACTCTAAACATTTTTTAATATTAAGGCATATATAAACACTAAAAAAGTAGAAGAATTCTATTCGAAAAATAAAGCACTACAAAGCTAAAAAAAAATAAATGTGGGGAAACCAAGAATAGCAAGACAAAAACTTATAAAATCAACCCTGATTGTATAACCATAGTAGGATTCATGTCAAGCTTTAGCAGGGACAAAACTATACCAGGAATTTTTTTCCACTTTTTTTCCATATATAATTTTTTTTAAAAATTAATTTATTTATGAATTTATTATATTATTAAATATTTATATTTTATCCCTAATTTTAAATCTTGACATCGTCTCTGAACTCTAGTATCGTGCACATAAAATCATCATGAACTATACAAAAAAATATAAAAAATAATTATAAAATAGACATTCATCTTTACTGATGGGTCCTCTTTCGGACAGTTTCTGATGGTGAACAAATAACAATTGTATACTCTCTTCAAAAATAAATGGTGCATACACACATGTGGAAATAAATCCATGAAACAACTTAAAGAATTTCAACTCGTGAAAAATACAAGTAATGAAAGCCACAAACTAAAAGTACGAAAACTGACAATTACGTACCAAACGAATAGTAAAAGATTATTTACTCACAACTAAGGGCGTCTATTCGATTGAACCAGTAAAAAATCGAGTTAATAAGTTTTATTTTATAAAAATTCAAGTTAGTTATTTGAGTTTTTGTTTAAAATTAATTACAAAATATATATAACGGTTTTTTATAACTATATATAATATATATATTTTTTTTATAATTTTTCATACGTGATATATTTATAAATATCCAACAGAATTAGTAGATTCAACTCGAACTTAAAATTTAACTCGTTAATTATTAAAAAATTTAAATTATTTAAATTTCTATTTCATAAATTTTATTTAATTTTTTTAAATAAATTCAATTTGTGAAATTGAGATTGAAGCCAAACTAAAGAGAGATGAGAAAAAAAAAACCAAGAAAGTGATGTGGGTTTGCGTGATCAAAAAAGGAATATGAAACTGCCGCACAAGAAGAGAAAAAGAGACTTCTTTATACCAAACAACTTTACAATTTAAATTTAATATTAAAATTAAATTTTAAATTTATCCAATACTATCTTATACAACTTATAATTTATATCGATATCTATTAATTTATTGAAGAGTTACAAATATTATATTATAATATTTTATACAAATTTAAAAACTAACATTAACTTTAAATATAATTATCTCTGTTTAATAAAACCTTATAAGTCATACCAAATTACCAATGCGGCAATCCCCTCTTTCTTATACAACTACGGGCCCGTCTACGGTTAAATTTCTACTAAAGTAACAATTTTAATTTATTTTTGGGTAAAGTTTGCTTTTTTACCACTCAATTTTGATATTATTCTCATTTTGATTATCAGACTTTAATTTTTTTTAATTGGATCACTCAATTTTGAAGATTGAATTCTTCTACTTACTCCACCGTTAAAACACAAAACGATGTGATGAAATGATAATCTACACTAAAACAACATCGTTTTGAATTCGTATAAAAAGTTAAATTTATACAAACGACGGCATTTAAAATTTTGATAATTTCTTCTTTTTTCTTCTTATTTTTCTTCCTCTCCTTTCCTCTTTATTTGCACGAACCAACCAAGATTTTGACCACTGCTTGAAGCAGACGACCTCCCCAAAAATTATCACCAAACTGATTTCCTACTGAATGTGAATTCAATGTATGTTTGATCAAAAAAACGTGTCAAACTCTATGAATATAATGTTGAACGCTTCGATTTTTCGTTATTCAGTTTTCATCGTTTGTCGTTGAATGGAACTTGAACAAAGATAGGTTGCACTCTGACCTAAAGGGGCCTCTACATTGTTGTTATCTTCAAAGAGAGGCTTCGATTACGGAATATCCTCCAAAGTTAAAGGTTTAAACTTTTTTGAGTGAATAATTTTTGGGTAAACTATACGGGTGGTCACTCAACTATCACATCTTTCTTATTTTGGTCACCCAACTAATTTTTTCGTCAAAACCCTCACTAACTTTTTATTTCGTTATTATTTTGGTACGTGTCATGGGATAATACCACTTTTAGTCATAAAACTTATACATTCTATTAATTAGGTCCTAATTCAAAATAACTCATCAAATATATGGGTCAAACCCCAAATTTCTCATTTTCTTTATTTTTCCTCTACAACAACACTTCTCTTTTTTTTCTTCTTTCCCATTTTCGGCAACGTTTCGTTTTCAGCATAAATTGAGTTAGTGTCGAGTTGATTTGATACACCAACTCAGTCAAAGACTTTATTTAATTGTGATCGTAGTATCCCATTACAAAATAAGCTTTGAAATTGATTAAATCTTATGAAATTGACGATTGAAAATTGAATCCAGTAAAGAAAAAAGAGTGATGCATTTATTCTTTTTGGCCTTCAGTAGCATTGAGTGCTTTAATATATTCAATCTCATCATAGCTTCCAAGGAATACTGGAGACCTTTCATGCATCTTTGTTGGAACCAAGTCAAGTGCCTGCAAAAAAATTACCAAGTTTTTACAAAATCAGATCACCACGAGCAGCAGTTTTACTGGTTTCCATTCATTGCTTTCCACGAAAAAAATTACCCATTGCTTCCTGGTGAATGTTTGACCTCCGACTTTTTCGATCAAGAATGACGTTAGGAAGACCTCGTAGAGAATACTGGTTCACACAAATTACTCAAACTTGGTGAGAAACTAAGCCTCGTGCTCATGGGAAATGAAAATTTTGTGTTGGCAAAACACATTTAACGAGCCTACGAGTAAATGGGAGTGTTAACTGCATTTTTAACATGCTGCAGCTTCCCATTGGGAATCTTCTTATCAACAGGGTACATAAACGACCCCGCCCGTAGATTAAAGTGCAATGGACATCAGCTACCATGTTGTTCATCAGAATGTCATTGTCGTAAAACGAAGTTCATATTAAAAGAAACAAATTAGAATTAACAGTTGACGTTAACAAAAATGGGAAAGAAGAAAAGAAAGAGAAGTGTTGTTGTAGAGGAAGAAGAAAGAAAATGGAAAATTTGGGATTTGACCCATATATTTGATGAGTTATTTTGAATTAGGATCTAATTAATAGAATGTATAAGTTTCAGGACCAAAAGTGTTATTATCCCATGACACGTCACTATCTCCGTTAAATTTTTAACGGCCAATGACCAAAAAGATAACGAAACGAAATGTTAGTGACGATTTTGATGAAAATATTAGTTGGATGACCAAAACAGGAAAAATGTGGTAAGTTGGGTGACCACCCGTACAGTTTACCCTAATTTTTTTAAGTTTAATGACCAAAACTAGAATAAGATCAAAGTTGAATGATGAAATACTTGCTTTACCCTTTCTTTTTTACAACCTAAATAATTTTTTACCTAATGCAACCGTTTGTTTTATAATTTGAAAAGTAATAAACTATTATAAAATTAATTGTATTTAAATTTAAATAAAAGTTGCAATAAACGAGTTGTCACCAATCAAACGGCTAAAAAACTCTTAAATAATTGATTAAACATATTATTCCTATTTCCTAATGCCTTCCAGCTTTGATTTAAATTTTTAAGTTGATTGTGACCGTTGATGAAAAAGACTCGCTTTTGATGCAAACAGGGAGGGACCCACGTCACATGCCCTTCACCAGTAACATCTGCATAAAAAAAAGAGCAATGGACAAAAATGGGACCCATCTTCCAAAAGAAACATAAATTGAAAAGCGACTTGGACTAGGTGGGGACCGTAAACTCTTTTTTTTTTTGTTTTTCTTTTTCTTATACTTGGGATTTATTTATGATTTAGCCCTCCAATTCTATATTTCTTTTTTTGAACAGTCCAATTATATATTTCTATTTTAATATTTACACTTATCTTCATATAATGCTTAAACAACCCTTCTTTATCAATTTTCCTTAAAAAAGTTGAATTGTCAATAGGATGAAATCATATGTAATGTGTTGCATTCTTATTGGCTGTTATTCATTTTTTATAATTTATAAATTTAGGATGACAAATGATCAAATATTTGTATTTTTTGAACTATCTGATTCCAAATCAATAAATCTACTTAAGAATATGAATTCATTTTTATACCCAAATTATTCTATTACAATTATCCAAATATGAATGTAAATTAAATATTATTATCTGTTTGATACTCAATATGCAAAAAAAAAACTGAATTTAAAATTTTAAATCACATACCAAATCTATAAATCAATTAAATTTTAGATGACCAAAGTTCAAATATCCTTATATGAAAACATATTTTCAGTTTATAATTCAGATTAAAATTTTAAAATCTAAATCCGAATTGGATACATGAATCATTATCCGCTTTCGCACAAGTAATGCAAAATTCGGGTAATGGATATTCGAGTGTGCCTATCAACACCTACAATGGTTAGTAATTTTAATATCTAAAATTACAAAAAAAATGTATATCATACATTCACAAATATCTTAGTCTACCATCCAAATTATAATCATAAACTAAGATAGAAGGATAGTGTAAAATCAATATTTGATTTTGACATAACAAGTATTTTGAAGGATTATTTTGCAAAATAAAATAAATTTTTAAGTACCCAAAACTACTCACACAATGATAAGGATTCGAACTTAAAAGTGGTTCTCAATCAAAAACTAAAACCCCAAATATTTTCTAAGTATTTTTCTACTCAAATAGCCAAGTTTTAACTTAGCGTATCGATACGGTCTCTCGCTACTGGAATTTGTTTTTAACAAAAATGGCTATCGCGTACCGATACGGTTTATGACCGTTTCGGTACGATGTTTTGGTACACCTTGTTACCGTTTCGATACGCCACGTCAGCAGGGAGATAACGGCTAGTTGAGTATCTATACAGTTGTTACCGTATCGATACGAGGTGTTAGATTTTCCAAATCTTTGCATTTAAAACTCGACCTTTGCCTTATCAGTTTATTGGAATCCCAAACTTTGAAAATTGGTTATAGCGTACCGATACGCCCGTCTAGCGTATCGATACAGTGCTTCATATTTGTAAAACAAGGATTCCAGTGAGTATGAAGCGTACTACTATGGCGATATCGTTTCGATACGCACTGTTTATTTAACATACCGTACCGATACGCCCCTCCCGCGTACCGATACGCCCCTCTGTACAATGGTTATATTTTGTGTGACAGGTACCGATACGGCAAGGCCGTGTACCAATACGGTTGGTTGGCAGACAACATTTATTGCGAGAAATCAGCCCTCCAACGGCTATATTCAATTCTCCAACCACCCAAACGGATGGAAATCAATGAAGGGGTATAAATAGAAGTCTCCAAAGCCACCACAACAACTATTGATCAATTTACAAGCCTTCAAGTAAAAATCCAACATTTGTTCCTATTAGAGTCAAATCTTTGTAAACCCACTTGAGTGATCAAATTTGTATTATTTTCATTTGTCAAGTTTGGGTTGAGTGATCTTGTAATACGGGCAATATATTATCTTGTGAGGGTTTTATTCATTTGCGACAATCTTTCTTTGTACAAGAGAGAATCCTTCAAAGCTTTGGGTAGAAAGCTTTGAACTTGTAACAGTTGCCTCCTAAGCCTAGAAAAGGGGAATAATTCATAGTGAATTTGTTGAAATCCTTAGTAGGAAGCTAAGGTAGTGGACGTAGACCTTGTTAGAAGGTTGAACCACTATAAATCATTGTGTCCCTTTGTCTATCTTTTTTAAATTGCTAATTCACCCCTTGGCCATTTTCTCCATTGATTGATCATTCCAACAGATTGTTTGACTAAAGTGGACTAAGAAAATTAAAACATCAAAATAAAAGAAATATATAACTTAGGGACAAAATTGAATATCAAGACTTTCTTTTATATTATTCAAGTTTTACAAATTAAAAAAAGAGTTTAAAATTTTATTTCGAAACATAATATTAGATTTGTTGAAGGGTCAAAACTACCATTATTCAACTAATAACCGAATGTTCTAGTAGGATGAGGCACTAGATACCTGAAACAAGGTTAGAAGTTTAAATTTTAACGTTGTGAATGGAGCAATTTGGTTGGAAGGTCATCTCCATAATAGGACTCTGCAATATTTGATCCGGATTAGTCAACCAATAACCAGTTGATCTAGTGGGATGATGCACTAGATCCCTTAAACAATGTCAAACGTTTAAATTCTGGCGTTGTGAATGAAATAATTGAGTTAGGAAGGTTGTTTCCATAATCAACATTTACAGTACTCGATCCAAATTCGTTAGCTAATAAGTTAGATACAGAAAATTATATACACATTTTAAACATACACGAGTAACGAAAAAACGTGAGAGAAGAGAGAAAAACAAAAGCTAGTACTTGACGGTTTCCATGTGACAGCCTGCCTTTCACTTAACATTCCTAGCAAACAAGCTATGCTTCTCCATTTCTTCTTTCTTTTGTTTTTTTAATACTTTCCCCAAAAACAAAAGAAAAATGGTGCCACTGCAAAAGCAAACAAATTTAGAGAAAGATTCAAAACAAAAGATTGTTTGCTTTTTGAAAGTGATTCAATGGAAGTTGATTGGTGTGCTAATAGTGGAGGTGTTGTTTATTAAATTTTGGGTTGTGGTTAAACAATTTCTCAAAAAGAAAAGTAGGAGTTTTTTTTTTATTTCGTAAAATTTTAAAAATTAATGAAGCGTTATATGGAGTCGTAAGGTACATCACACTCTAAAAAAAAAATTTGTTGGTTTAAATTTTGGTAACAACAATATTGGAAGGTGCAGTCAAGAGTCTCGAAAATAAGATATTTTTAATTGACAGAAAAGACAAATAGTTCAAATAATTATCTATACGCTTGTACAAGATTGTGTTTATTTAGCGGGGCGAAGGAAAGTAAATATGATTCACAGATTGCATTTCATGAAGTATTCGATGTCCTCTTCGGTTTAAATAATAGTCAAATGAGGTCTTTGACCATTCTAAATTTTAAATTTAAAGGCTTAATAGACATTTATCCCTCCTAATATTTAATCCTAGTTCCGTTTCTAGTTGTGATCCTCCAAATTCTTTTACTAAAAATTTAAAAGGGTTTCTTTTATCTATTTAAACCCCAATTTCAATTTATTTGAACTTTATACCTTATTTTTATGATTAATTATACAATGATCTAACAATTTCAGTGTTGCATATATTAGAATGAAAAATAACATTAATATGTTAAATATACAATTATGAATCCAACAAGTGGTTCCAGTAAAAAAAATGATAATATTTATTTTAAAAAATTTAGATTCAAGTAATTTTATCTATAAAACATGTGTCTTGTTTTTTTTTGAAAAGAACCCACTAGTTTTATTAACGAAAAAAACCCAAAATTACAATAAATGTTTACAAACTATCATTGTAAACTAAATACATAATTTGGACATTCTCCTAAAACTAGCCACTTTAGATCAGACATGAACCATACACGATCAGACATGAACCATACATGAAAAGGTTATAACCTATTCAAATACTCAACCAAAAAATATATACGAAACCTGACTACATCGGCAAAATGAACCACAAAAGGGGATGAAGCTATTGATAGACCACCGAGAAAACGCAAATAAGAGCCGAGCATCGTGAGAAACTCTTCACAACCTCAAACCACGTATCCAAATTTAAACCAAAGGTTCAGAACAAGGAAGATCAATAGGATTACAAATAAGCGTTATCATGATCAGTCGTGGAGTCGTCAAATCCAACCCTGGTAAAAATATAAAATAAAAAACGTCTAAAACAATCAAATGAGTAGAAGAAAACATGCTAAAAGGCATAGATAAACATGTCGTAGACAAAGTTAAACATGTCAATAAAAAAAGATAAACGTGCCATAAAGACAAAAAATTTATGTCACAAAGACAAAATTATATTATTAAAAACTAAAAAAAAAATTAAAATAGATCTGACGATCGACAACCGACAGTAAAATCGGTATTTTTGCCGGCTACAATACAAAATTTAAGGCGCTAGGAAAAAAATTATCGAGCAACTAAGAAAAAATTAGAAAAAAATTTGGAGAGCATCTAAAAAAAAGTTTAGAATAATTAGGGTAAAATTTGAAGAGAGGCTAAAAAAAATCATGTGTCTTATTAAAATATTAAAAAATATATATAAATATATATTAGAAAAATTAAAATTCCCCGTAACTTATCATTTTTTATCGGATGGATCACACTCCGCGTTTCTCAAAATTTTTTTATGTAATGCTTGTTTCCATTTTTTCAGCGAAGTTGCCATATACTGTTTGATTAAACTTTATATGATCTTCCTTCAAGAAAAATTCAAAAATTTCGGTGGTTTTTTATAATTTATTTTTAACGAAACAAGAGGAAGAAGCTGTGAAAAATGATGGATTTGATGACGATTTACTTTATTTTTTTCTGCTTTTTCACCATTAGTTATTTTTCCTCCAAATAGGTTTTGAAGATTTCTCCATTTACAGCATAACTAATTAAACAAAAAAAAAAACAGCTGCCATTTACGATCTAATCATTCCCCCACCGCATTCGCCACCGCAGTGACTACTCGCCACATTCGCTGACAACTTCAGCCGTCGCCACGTCAACCCTCTGCTTCTTCAGACAAAGTTGTCGGAGAGTTTGCCTTATTTTCCTTGCATTTGGTTCCATTAAATCCCATAATGACATATCTTTCGATTCAGACCCCCCATTGAAGACTCGGAGCTTGCTCGTCTGCAAAAAAATTGCAAACTTCATCCGCAGTACTACTGATGAAATCATGCTCTTCCATCTTCACATAAGTTGTTTTAAACAACTGGAAGCAGCTGCTCATGGAGGACGGCGATGAACACGCCGCCGCGTTGCTCGGGCTGCCTCCGTCGCCGCCTCCGCCGCTGTTGTTGTCTTCATTCAAGATAGCACTCGAATCACTATGTGACGACCCGTCTTTCAAGTCGGGGAAAACGGTGTCGTCACCGTCAACCGATCTACTGCCGCAGTTCAATTGTGCCGGCTCCGATGAGGTATCCAAAGGTGAAACCGGCGGCGGCTCATTAAGCTCTGCCTTCAGCTCATTAATCTGCACCATTTTCATACCTTTAAAGTTTAAACCCAGAGATTTCCGAGCTTACTACGATAAATGAATCGATTATTATCAAAATTTTACCTGTTTGAGAAGAGCTTCATTTTCATGGCGGAGGGTATTGTAATTGAGCTTAAGAGATTCATAACTGGTTTTTAGAACACCGTAATCTCTTTCCAATTGCTTGGTTTTCCATCTGGCACGCCGGTTCTGGAACCAGACAGCAACTTGTCGCGGTTGCAAGCCGAGTTCTTGAGCGAGTTTCGTTTTCCTGTCGGGTTCGAGCTTGTTCTCGACTTCGAAATTCTTCTCCAATGCCTTCACTTGATCTATACTTAATCGTCTCTTCTTCCCGCCGCCGCCATGGCCGACCGTTAATTCTTCGAAACAACCTTCTTCGTCCAATCCATCTAACATCGACTGAAACTCCCGACTGTAAACATTGCTGTTGCTTCTCGGACTATGTTCATCTGTACCAAAATCAAAACATAATCAACGATCAAGACAACACTGTAGAACATCAAAGACTGTTGTTTTGTAATAAAATTTGGGTTTGTTTTATCATACCCGATTTTGGGCAGATTGACATCAAAGCACCCAAAGAATCTGAGCTTCCGGATCTCTTCATGGTTGATAATGAACTTGATGAAATTAACAATTTTTTGGGTGTTTGATATTTTTTCCCTTTAAAAAATGTCAATGGATGTTGTTGTTAAAGAGATTCAACTAAGAATGAAACTCAAACAAAAACCAAATTGTACAAAGTTGTAACATTTTACAACTGAAGAACAATAACCACTGTCCGGTCTTAATTTCACCGCCACTTTTGTTCTTCTTTAACACAGTTCCCATCAAACAACATAACAAGAAAAACAAATAAACCAACAGAACTAGAAAAAGATCCCTTTTTTTATTTCTTTGACATTATAAACAGATTAGAGTGATCTAAAAGGCTGTTCATCTAGAAAAGAAAATTATGGAAAAAAAGGGAAAGCTTTTATTCAGGTGAAAGGGAGAGGGAGAGGGAGAGGGAGAGGGATGAAAGGGGTGGCCGAGCAAAGTTTCCCATATGTTTAAATAAAAGGGAAGATGGGTCATATTTGGGTTAGAATTTGACTAGGGTTAGGTACAATCAGCAAGCAAATGCAAATGAAACCAAAATTCAACCCAAATGCAATTTTTAGTTTACATATTTTGATGCCTCATCAATAAGAGCGAAAAAAACTCGACTTGATACAAAAAAATTGATTTGTCTTAATTTGACTTATAATTTTATTAATTCGACTCAAAATTTTTTTAAATAAATTTTGAGTTATAAATGTAAATTCGAATAATTTAAAATTTTTAGTGATTAGTAGATGAGTTTTCAAGTTAGAGTCGAATTTACATTTATAAATGCATATTAGAACTAATTAGTACCGTAACATTATATATGTTTATAGTTAAATTTGAACAGAAACTCGAACAACTCAACTTGAATTTCATAAATTTAATTTTTTAAAATAAATTTTAAGTTATAAAATATGGTTCTTCAACTCGACTAGCTCAAAATATTTTGACTCGACTCGATTGAATGTCCATCCCTAATCCTAAGTGAACTAAATGAATATGTCAACGTAAAATTCTAAAATTAAATTTATTCAAATTTATTATGGATGATGTGTCATTATTTAGTTTATCAATAGTTTATTAAATTATACACCACCAGCGCCAAATATTCATCTTTTATATAAAGTTTAAATGAAAAATCAACCCCTAAATTATTATTTTTTTAACCTAAACTATTTTTTGAGTTTAAATAAGTACTTAATTTTTTTCGTCCACTTTATGTCACTCGTTATCTCAGTAAAAAATTTCTTTGGCCAATGAGACGTTGACACGTCAAAAAAATTTATGTACTTGTTTTGGTAAAACAAATAATTTAGGTACTTCAAGTAAAAAAAGTATAATTTATGTATTTTTTGACCAAAAAATAGTTTAAGTACTTAAAATGACCAAGATAAATAGTTTATATATTTATTTTAACTATAAAATAATGTAAGGACTAAAAGCAACAATATATAATTTAAGGGCAAATTTTTCATTTAAACTTTTATTTAGTATTGATTTAATCAATTTTCATAAATTATTAATACTATTACAACGGGTGAAGTCAATTTTTTTTCTAGAGGCCAAAATTTACTCATAAACTTTTTTTGGGAGTTAAATGTAATAGAAAAAGTTCAATACACAAAATTTACACAGACCTTTTAGTTTTAGGGGTTATGGGTTTAGTTTAAGGTTTAGTGGTTAGGGGTTTGGGTTGTAGGGTTTAGAATTTATGGTTTGGAGTTTGGGGTTTAGTTTTTTAGGGTTTAGGTTTAATTTTAATTTATAGTATAAATAGGCAGGCTTTACACAGCCTGTGTATCAAATTTAAACCCTGAATATAACATTAGTATTCTATTAGTCTATATTTTTATAGTTTTTAGACTGATTAAATTATAATTTATCATTTTAAGATGGTCAAAATATAATTTATCATATATTAAACTTTAATTTTTATTTTTAGGAAACTTAAAAATTATTTTTACCATTTTAACTTCAGCCCCTAGTTTCACTCCTGATTATCATAAACTAAAAGTTTAACTATTGCATACATAAATACTTATATTTATATAATATGAAAGTAATAAATTTAGGGTAAAACTTTGATACACAGACTGTGTAAAATTAATTTTACACAAGTTTGTGTATTTACACTATAAAAACCCAAATCCTAAATTCCTAACCCTAACCCTAAAAACCTTAAACCCTATACACTAAATTCTAAACACTAACCTTAAATTCTAAACCCTACAACCTAAACCCCTAAACTTTAAACCCTAAACTAAAACCCTAACACCTAAAATTAAAAGGCACGTGTAAACTTACACGTGCCTGTGTATCAAAGTTTTTTCCATAAATTTATTTGTTTTTATCTTTTTAGATTAATTTATTTTTTCAAATAATGTATAATTGAATTAAAATTAAACATATAAAAGATTAAAATAAAAAATAAAGAAAATGAAAAATGATAATAAACTATTTAAAATCTGTAACTTTTTCTATCAACCTATTTAATTTAACAAGAATTAAAAGTTTGGGATCAGATCAAATAAGTTTAAAATTAAAATTATTTTTATCAAAAAAGTTTGATAGTAGAAAATGTATTTTTTCTCGAAAGTGTCCTAATCTAATTGAAACTTGAAAGGTCCTAAAATAATAATTTATTTAATATAAAATTTAAAAAATCCTATATTTTTATAAGTAAATCTTGATGAAATATTTTAATTATTAAATAATAACTTCATATGAATCATGCCGGCTCAAATTTCTAAAAATCTCCTTCAATACCCAGTTCGAGCGGTTATGCTATGGCTCGGCTTATAACACGGCTTGGCTCTTTCTTTTCTGGCTTGTGGATTTTATCAGCGCCAGCATATCATGATCCACTAGGATGCTTATTGAGTTGAGTAACTTACAAACAGCTCGAGATTGACTCGATCAAAAATCAATTAATATTCGAATTGAGTTGATTCGACTCGATCTCGTGCTCGACTCGATATCTTAACGAGTTGAGTCGAGCAAGACCCAACTCGAAAAATCAATTAATGTTTGAATCGAGTTGATTCGACTTGATCTCGTGCTCGACTCGAGATCTTAACGAGTTGAATTGAGCAAGACCCAACTCGACTCGATAAGTTCGCGAGCATCTCGTTATTTTTTTAATAAAATTTTAATAATTTTTTGTGGCTACCTTTAAAAATTATCTTCTAAGAAATTTAAATGCTAGTTGAAAACTCTAAAAAAGTTCATTGACTTACTAGGTGCCGAGATAATTTACCAATAAAATATTTAGTTTAAAATTTCTAAACGTTTTGTACTTTCCTATAATTTTAAAAGTTAATTTGTATTAATAAGAAACTAAATTATAATAATTAACTTGTTTTTTTAAAGCGTTTTTTTATTATTACTTTATGTATAAAAAGAGAAAAGAAAAAAAATTAGTTTCCATATAAAAATATATGATTTAAAGTCAAAACATCGAAATCTCTAAGACCTTCACTCCTTTGTTGTTTATCAAAGATTGTAAATTAAAAAAGTCTCACAATCGAATATCGACTTCATCTCTAACTCGATCATGACAGGTTCTTTTATTTATCTTCTTAGTTCTCACATTTTTCCTGAGTTTGTATGTTTATATTAAGCTCTAATAGTATCACTAGATTTTACCTATATTTTAAAAAATAAGGTAAAAGTTTTGGCGGACTTAATGAGCAACGAGTCGAGCAACGAATTTTTTTAACGAGCACAAGTCGAGAAAATTTTTATCGAGCTTAACGAGCAACGAGTCGAATCGAGCAACGAAATTTTTTAACGAGTACAACTCGAATACTAATCAACTCGTGATCGATTCGCTCGATGAGCTACCCGATATCCAACATACTCTTGGCTGGTACGATTAATTTAAAGGCATATTGATATTTTTTAACCTCAAACTTTTCGATTGAATTAGTTGACGAAAAAAATAACTTATTTGTTAAATTTAGATTTGCTATTTTGTTCTTTTTACACTTTTAATAAATTGTACAATTTAACAATTTAATATATATTTTTTATTTCTAAATATTTTTTAATTTTTACATCAAAAGACAAAACCAACACTGACAAAAGGGAGAAATGACATTAGTTTTTTTTTTTTTTTATCAATTGGTTCAATTTATCAAAAATTAAAAATATGAAGGCCAAAAGAGGTAAAAATAGTAGTTTAAGGATAAAACTATCAATAAATCTTTTTAAAATCTAATTTTCAACATAAATACTTAGTCTTTTTGGTTCATATTGGTAATATTTTTTCCTTAAATATCATGCTTTTTGTTTCATAGTTCGAAATTCTATATTTTGAATGGATAAAGCTTTTAATATACATATTTTATTTCAACATTTATATTTATAAGAGTGAGTATTTGATACATTGGAGGTTGTAAATCTATGATTTTGTTTGGTAAACAAAGTTTTTAGTCAAAATTAGAGGTTTAAATTACTTTTAGAGGTTTGACCAATCAAATCTGTTAATTTAGATGTCTGTTAAACAGAAGATTGTAACTACGGATTGAGGTGAAACCAGATTGAAAAAGCTATTAAGATAGCTTTTTTGATTCAAAGGATTTGACATAAAAATTGTAAATACTCTTTTTTCCCTAACAATTACAAAAAATATTCAAATAATAAAAATATATTTTTGAAGTAAAATATATTCTCATACATAATTTAAATAATTGTTTTACCTTTAAATATATGGGATTAATATATATGCTTCAAATAACATTAAGATTTAATCATTAATCAAATTGTATTAAAAAGATAATAATATGAATAAGAAATTAATATATATAGATCATTCAAATATGCTTAATAGGAGTATTAATTTTTTTTTATAATTTAATTAATATTAATAGATATAAAATATTGATAACTAATAAATTAATAAAAAAATATTGAATATAATCATGTCTTTATATGTTATTATTCTTGTTCAAATAATCAAACAACTATAAGCTATCAGTTAATTTTATCAAATATTTTTATACAATCAGCTAATGCAATCCGATATCAGTTATCAGCTAAGCTAATGTAATATGTTATAAGCTATTAGTTATTCGGTAATTGTCAAACATGACATATATGCTATCAACAAATCAAATTATGACATATTATTCAAAACAAAATTTTAAAAATATAATTTTAAAATTTCATTTTTTTCTTGAGTCTCAATTTCTTTTAGGTATACATTTTTCCCAGCCCCACGAAACTCAAATTCTATGAATTGTAATTTCAATAATTTTGAGATTGGTTTTTAGGGTTTATCAAATTTAATAATTTTGAGGTTGGGATTAGAGTTTCTCAAAAGAAATTTAACAATCTTTGTTTAGAAATATCTAAGGAAAAAATATGGATTATTTCATCAGATCCCAAGATGTGTCAGACCAAACAAACCGTTATCTTTCACTTAAATCGATCCAATTCGATTTTTCCAACATTCCGGTTGTGAATCATAACCGGAATGTTTATAATATGATTGACGTTGATTCATTTTTATCTTGAAACCAGATGATGTTTTTGATCAAAAACTGATCCTTTATCCCAAAACCTTGTGGTGAAGAACAATTGAAGGGTTGTTTTCAAAGAAAGCTCCTGCATTTTGTCACTCTTTACACTAAAAGTTTACTCTTTTGATGTGTGTACATGTGTGTGCTATTTTCAACATTGTCAGACAGTGAAATGGCAAAACTAAGCAAAAGCACAAGTGGGAATGTAGCTGTAATATGGTCATCAAAGGGAACCCCACCACCAATATAAACATTGGTTGGAGAAAAAAGTGGGTCTCATGGGGAATTATTTCTTTGATCACAACAACACGTGTGTGAGGTTGTTCTCAAGGTTCCGTTTTATAATAGATGATCACTAGTATCTGATTCGTTGATTAATTAATTCTAATCGAAATTATAAAAATTTATTATAAATAATCTGTCAGTTTAGTCTGTTCCGTTCACAATGTCAGTTTCAGAATTAATTTCTAAAGAAAGAATAAAATTTTGAAAAACTTAATTCAAATTTCTCAAAATCTTGAAAGGCAAAGGTCCCCTTGCTCTTGTTAATGTGCACCTTTATTTACTTGTATTTATTATTTACCGAGTAATTGGCCCCTCCTAACCCTCATTATAGTCATCCTTTATAGGGTTGGAAAAAAACTAACCAAATCGTAATTCGAACCGAATAAAAAATGTTTGGACGTTTTAAAGTACAAGTAAAAAAACGTGATTATTCGAAATCAAATCAAATCAAATCAAATCTAATACATAAAAAAATGTGTTCTATATTTCAAATAATAAAATCAGCTTACAAATATTACACAAAAATTGTTAATTATTTTTATTTATTTGAAATTTTGTTGTTAGAAATATTTATATAAAAGACTGAAAATTTATCAAATAAATGTAAAAAACATAAAACAAATTCATTTTATTAAAAAAATTTGAATTAAGAAATTAATAAATAAAATAGATTATTAAAAGTAAAGAAATGAGACTAAATTGATCTTACCGATATACTTTCTTATACTTGTACCCATTAACTAACAATTACTTACATAGAGAAAAAACATAATGTCAAAAAATTCATAATATTTGATTAAATAGTTATTTTAATATTTATTTTTTAAAGTATTTTAACCTTTAATGTTTTATTTTAAGTAAAAATAGTCATTTCATGGATCGAAATTGTTAGTTAACCAATAATAAGCAAGTGGAAATGACTTGAAATAATGATATGTTAGTAGGAAATTTTTTTTTATATTTTACATAATTTTATAAAATTATTTTTTGACTGATGTGTCCTTTTGTCAAGTCAGTATTTTTATCTATATGATATGAATATATTAGCATGCACTGTCATATAGACTTGCAACATCATTTCAAGTCATCTAACGTTAATTGACCAATATTTTTTCATCCATATAAGGGGCTAATTTGACATAAAATAAATAGTTGATAGTTTAAATGTTTTAAAAAATAATAAAAATAAAAATAATTATTCAATTAAACTTTACGATTTTTTTAACATTATGAAAAAACTAACAAATAGTTGGTTCCTTCTAGTCATCATTACAGTCCATCTCTATAGACTTACTTTCGTTACTTGTCATGTAAGGTACTCGATTTAGGGCATTGTTTCTGCTGAATATTTCTTCGGACCAATAAACAAAAATGACAACAGACACGACATGACTGGGATCGAATCGAATCTAAAATCTCCATCATGTGCGTACGTTTTCGACAGTTTCAAATGGAAATTTGCTATCTGTACATATTTGGTAATTGGAGGAGCACAGCTTCAAAACCACCTTAGCTTCTTCTTGATTTGGGCAACGATCACTCGCTTAATTATTTTTAATAGTCTAAAGTTAATTATCAAATAGTATATGTTTATATATATATTTAATTTTTTGACAATGCACACACACATTGTAGACAAAACGGTCAAACCCGAATTTTCTAATATGAACACTATCTGTTTTTTTACTAAAATCACTTATTGGGTTCATATCACTCCCTTGAATACAGTCACAAAAGGGAAAATCCCCGCATAATGATTATTTCTTATGTTATTAGAATTCGAGGTCCATTTCCCGACCTATTTATATAACTTTTATATGAATATAGCCATTCAACTTTTTAAATATCAATAGAAAGTATCATGTTATTTCAAAACATGTGTATTTGAATAATATCGTCTCAAATGTTCGCACTTGAGACTTGTATTAGTTGATGTATGTGTGAAAGAAATAAAAAGACGTGTGTGAGTATGTATCCATATTTGCATTTAGTATCCACTCCAGAGTTTAGGGGTGAGCGTTTAATTGAGTCGAGTCAAAAATTCGAATTAGTAGAGTTTATGAGTCTTATTTTATGACTCAAACTTTATTTAATTTTTTTCATTATAGTCAGTTTTTGAGTTTCTGTACAAATTTAATTGTAAATATTTACAATATTATAATACATATTGATTCCAATTTAAACGACTTTCTATATGCATATACAAGACACACACATATATATGGGATAGGATCCAATTACACAGTGTAAAAGTTTTTAACTTTTACACGTTTTTGGATCATTGGATGAGTAAAACGTATGTCTGAGATTAACAGTGGGTCATGCGAAGATTATCACTTGAAAAAAAGTAAGTAATTAATCTAAGCCATCCATTTCCCCTATTCAACGATCCAAAAAATGTGTAAAACTAAGAGTTTTACATTCAATGTAAGTGGATCCTATCCCTATATATAGGGTTTGGATCCACTTACACAGTGTAAAAGTTTTTAAGTTTTACACGTTTTCTGGATCGTTGGATGGGGAAAATAGATGGTTGAAATTAACTCCTTACTTTTTTTCAAGTGATAATCTTCACATATTTTACTGTTAATCTCAGTCATCTGTTTCACACATCCAACGATCCAAAAAACGTGTAAAATTTAAAAACTTTTACACTGTATAACTGAATCCTATCCTATCCCCAATTGAGGGACTCGACTCGAACTTAAAAATCGATCCAATAATTACTAAAAAATTTGAGTTATTCGAATTTTCATTTTTTAACTCAAACTTTATTTGAATTTTTTCGAGTCGATTCGAGTCAAGACAAGTCGAACTTTTTCACGTCAAGTCGAGTCAAAAAAATTAGTTTTTTGAATTGAGTTTTACTCACCCTATTAGAGTTTAAGATTTGAGTAATATGGAAGAATACAAGAATTTTAAGAATAATGAAAACAACATTTTATTGTTTTCTAATTATCGCATATATATTTTAAAATATAACTAAAAATAGAGATTTATTAATTGATCAAGTGGTTAAGGATGCCTTTAATGTTACGTTTCAAATGAAATACAGCTTTTTAATCTTAAAATAGAACTTTTAACCTCAAAATATTGTGTAAAACTAAATAATGATAATAATCTGAATCTAATCGCTTGTTTAGATTAGAGATAGATTGAACTTTTTTATTCAGAGAGGAAAAGTTAAGTTAAATGTAACACCCTTCCCGTATCCATCATTAAATACGAGACATATATGTCACAAAAACATTTGTAGAACCATAACATATTTATAATTCGGTAAAAAATTGTTTTATAAAGGAAAATATTACAATTTGACTTTTATTTAAAAAAATCTAATTAATCGCGTAAAGTCAAAACTTTATATTTTCGTTTTCAAATCAAATTTAATTTCAGGCAGCAACCTATTAATTTAATTTAACTTTATATAATTAATGAAACTGCCTAAAAACTACCTGATTCAAATTTCATCTAGATTCCAAATAAAATACAATTTATATCAGAGCTCGCATAACCTTTTAATAAACATGCCAATTAGCGAATATCAAATAACCTCAAATATTATATTACTGATACTGATGTACCTGTTCTTGACAAATGATGTCCACTACTGCTCCTTACTCCAAACGCTCCACTTTTCCTACGCGTGAAACAGTCACAGGCTAAGTATTTACTTAGTGAGGCAATAATTCGAATTCAAGTGCAATTGTCATAATATCAATATTAATAATTAACAATGCATATGATCACCTTACCATTACATGCTCGTTAACATAAATAAATATGTAATAACATATATGTATGTTAAAGTGATAAGATTAGATCTTACCAATACCGTTGACATTTCCATCCGTAAGCTTTCAATGCTTACCAATACTTTTTTTTTTCATTTCTATCTGCAAGCTTTCAAGCTTATCTCCCTGTTTTTTTTATTCTTTTCAATTTATTTAGCCCAAGGTATCGAATTAAGAGATTCTATGTACACGAGTCATCCCCCTATACTTACTTGAGTATAATGTATTATTTGTACCGTAGTACTTAGCACCCTAAGTGCTTCTGTATACCCAAACCTTGCATGAGTATACCCTCATTGAGTATTTATAAAATTACACCGTAGTGCTTAGCACCCTAAGTGTTTCCGTATACCCAAACCTTGCATGAGTATACCCTCAATGAGTATTTATGAATATTGCACCGAAGTGCTTAGAATATTTATACAGCTGTTTATGACTCTATGGATATCCAACTATACCTTTGAACCTCTATATCATACTTGAGCTTTATATCATCAAATATTTCATCTATGGGAATGTATATCAATTTATATTAACATTTAACAGTTCATAACCAAAATAACATTCATATTATACCATCATCAATAACTAGTAATCAATGCATTTATTTTCAACCTTTGACATATTTAAAATATGTCAAATATTTGATCAATGACATAAATATCATGACAATATATAAACTAGGTAGACTCATCGCAAGTCCTACCGATGATGTATAAAACATCCATGTATCATGTTATGTATGCATTGCACTCACCTGGGCCATTTATTTATATGCCTCACTAAGTCCTCTTTAGTCTTTTTCTTCATTACCCCTCGAATCTCTCTTGATTCAAACTTAAACTTCATAAATCAAATAATATTTTTTGTTAGATCCTAATCTAACAATATCTTAGACGTATGTTGCGCGTAATAAGTGCTACGCAAATGTGCAAGTATACACGTCGCAAGTTATAGTATAAAAGATATCGTCTCCACAGGGATTGGTGCTACTTCAAGAATCTAGTTTCTTGCACTGTAAAAATAAAAACACAAATAAAAGATTATAGAAGTTTAACTAATATAGAAAGCAAATAAGTAAAAGAAAAGATGAATTCAATTGAGAGATATAGGCCAGGTTATCGTGAGTTAAGGTGTGATAGCCGATTGGATCGTCTTGGTAAAAGAGTGCATGGGCAACTCAGTTGCCGTGGCAACTTGCACAACGGGGTTGTCTTGGCAACTAATCGATGGTTGCCTGGGCAACTACTTGGGCGTTTGGGCAACAACTTCAAGGTTCGGCGGAGCGTTCTTCAATGGTTTCTTCTTATCCCTAAGTCGAAACTCTAGCTACTTGTGCATGCCTTGATAATACATCCCTGCGTGAATCAAGGGTGAACAACAACCAATCTTGCGCTCCTCTTAGCCGTTGAAATCCTTAACTTATTCCTAAGCCGGATTAATCTTCACCATCATTGGATTGAATAAAGATCATATTCATTCGTTTCTTGAATCTAACTCTCCCGATATTAGATAAATGGATGAAATCACGAGATCCTCTCCCAATTCACACGCAAACAATAATAAGAACCAAGAATGAATAAACCTTGAAATAGAAAAGTGCAAACTCTTATTACCTAAACAAAAACCAATAGTTTCTCACAACCACAAAACACAATAACCATAGCCAAGTAAATTTAGTTCATGGCTAGGTTCTAAAGAAACACAAGATAAACAATCCCTAGCATGAACCCAATCGAACAAGGAAGAAAAGATGAAGCTTGTCGAAAATCCCTTGCTTTCTCCCTTGGACTTGTCGAAATTTCCCTCTTGCTCTCTCTATTTGGATTGTCGAAATCACCTTGCTATTTATAGGGCTAGGCCAAAGTCCTTCTTTGAGGAGGAGTTTGAGTTGGAATTAAATTATCTTTAAAGAATATAATTCTTTATTATAATTTTATTCCTATTAGAACTTTTCATATCTTCTTGGAATTTAATTCTTCTTTAATCTCTGCATGGCAATCAAATTCCTTTGGGCTTGGGCCTTGCTCCATGTCATCCTGGGCTTGTAAAGTCATTAATTTTGACATCCCTATTGCATTTTCTCTTTGTCGACAATTGCCATGGCAACTGGCTCGGCGTCTCCTTCATGCATTGCCCTGGCAACTAGCTCGGCGTCTCTTTCATGCATTGCCCTGGCAACTAGCTCGGCATTGCTTTGGCAAGTGATCCTGCACATACACACACAAAGCACACCAAAGCAGCATCTTTTCCACAAAAACTACCAAGTTATGTAATCAAGCTCAACGATGGAAGGAAACATGGATTAATGCATGAATGGCTAACTATGCAACTAATATGAGCCTAAGTCTAACAATAATATGAGTAAAAATGGTAAGAAAAATAGTACTTTCGAACACTTATCACACCCCCAAACTCGAACTATTGCTTGTCCTCAAGCAATGCAAACTCATAATTACCTGCCAAGACTTCAATTTTCACAAACTTAGCTTTGAACTTGATTTCAATTCTCTGAACCGGGGCACAAAGTATGATTGGCTTTTTATTTTTCGAAAAACTGAGGAGTTACTCGGAATCAAACTATAATGCTTGTGAGTGTGTGCGGAGTTGTGTGCAAGTTGATTTTTTGGATTCTATGCAAACAAAAGGTTTTCAAATTACTTCATTGGGTTCTTTTTAACATGTTTTAACTAGAGCCAGTGTTGGGCACCTCTAGTGTTTTGTTTTTAGTTTTCTTAAGTTAATTTAATCGACTAGAGCCGGTTTCGGGCACCTCTAGTTAAATTTTTTTTAACACATCCTAGAGCCAGTTTCGGGCACCTCTAGTGAAATTTTTTTAGCACATGCTAGAGCCAATTTCGGGCACCTCTAACATTCATCCAATTTTTATTCTAATCCCCCAATTTGTTAATTATCAACCTAAGTTTACTAGAATTTCTTAAATCAATCAAACCACAACAGTGTTTCATCAAATTTAGCATCATAGTAAAATTCTAAGTTTTTCCATGGTTATCCTAGAATAAAAATTCTATCAATTAAGTGCATTGGCAAAGTCATCAGCGAATATTCATCAAATTTAAGCAATTCTTGTTTCAATTAACGGCATGGCAAGCAATTTATGTATCCTAAATGTAATACTTAAGTGAATGTAACTAGACATGGTAACTACTAATAACAATCCCCCCCAAACTCGAGTTAGGCATTGTCCTCAATGCATGCATAAAAATACCGAAAAAAATAAAAATGCATACGAGGACTTACTCCGAGAGTTCGTCATCGTAGATGATTAGTTTCCTTCTAGTTGGTGTCTTGATTATCTAGCTTGAACGCGATGGTTGTTTTCTTGTTGCCGGTGGTGGAATCGATCCTCGTACGGGGTTGTCCTCATCGTCCTCTTCATCAATGTCAATGGCTTTTCGCTTGGAGGATTCAATTGGTGCGGTCTTTATTGGTTCAATGGAGGACTCATCTGAATCTGAAAAATCAGAAAATGATTCCGTAGGAGTTGATTCGGGCATAGGTGCTTTACCTTTGGCTTTTGCAGTGGTTGCCGGGATGTCTTTAGCTTTGGTTGCCGTGGCATCTTCAGGGTTGGTTGCCATGGCGTCATCTTCCTTGGTTGCCGTGGCGACTACTTCATTGGTTGCCGGGGCAAGGATCTCAGCGGGAAAAATTGGGAACGGCACACGATTGTTCGGGTACTTTTCTAGGATGACTTGGGTGATGGCATTGTTGTGCTCCTTCATGTACCGCATGAACATTAGTTGTCGATCTTCAATTTGCCTTAGGCGGCTTGCCAATGGGTGCAAAAGTGCTTCAAAGTGTCCCGGGATTACTGGCCGAGTTGCCCTGGCGTTAGGTGCTTGGGTATTAGGGATTGCCGCGGCGGCAGGGGTTGCCGTGGAGATTGGAGGCCTTGAAGAATCTCCCAGTGCCTCTCCCATTAGCTTTCGGATTAGTGCTTGATTCCAGCCAGACTTGGGTAGGGCCTTTTCATCGGTGGACTCACTCGGGACATGCATCTCCTTGCAAAGGTTAGAAATTAAGCAAGGGAAGAAAAGAGAACCTTTATCTTTTGAGCTGCATACAAAAATCTCATCACAAATAATTTTTCCAATGTTAATGATGCGATTATGCAAAATAGAATGTATGGGCAAAAGACGTGGTATATCAACGGTAGTATTGTGTGTGGAGGGCATTAAAGAAGTTTTAACAAACTTATTCCATAGTTTTGCCTCGGGTTTAAGCCGAAGGCGATTTACCGTGCCCTTGTATTTACCATCGTTCCAATGAGTTCTCGGTTGAGTGAGTTTTTGAAGCACCTTGTCGAGTTGCTTGGGATTGATTTGGTCAACGAAGGCTTGATGCTCGTTCTTCTCAATGTAAAGTCCGTAAAAGGTGTTGATGCTTTCAGGACTTATAAGTATGGCCTTGTCACGAACAAAAACATAAGGATTATCCGGGTTAGGTGAGTGAGCATAGAATTCTCTTACCCATGAGATGTTACCCGGTTCCGATTGATGGCAAAAGATTTGCCACTTTTGATGTGCAATCCTCTTGAAGATGAATGGTTCAAGGCCGAAATCTTGATGAGAATTGGAGTATTCAAAGCCTTGTTCTTCATGAATCTTCCGGCTTTCAAACTTGGATTGAAATCTTTCTTGAACCGCCGGTGTAGCAAACTTCTTGTATCTTGGTTCTTTGGAGGAACTTGGATGAACTAAAAGTTTAATCTTGGATGCCATGTATGATCTTGGTTGTGAGTAAAAACAAAGAAAAGAAAAGAAAAGAAAAGAAACTAAAAAGTTGCAAGATAGAAAGTAGGAATAGGTTAAGGGTGATGAGTTTTATAGAAAAGATAGGTGGGTGGGATTGAAAAAAAAATGAAAAAGGGGTTAGGGTTTTGTAGGAGTTGTCGACAAGGGGGTTTTGGTTAGGATGAATTGGAGGCTTTATATAAGCCTTAGATTCAGCCCATTAGTTTCCTTGTTGAAGATGTTTTCCTACTTGGTTTAGAATTCCTTCTTTCTCTTGAACTTCTTTTCCTACAATTCAAAAACAAATCAAATAAGGATTAAAATTAAAAAATAAACTAATAAAGAAAACAAATAAAGATGTGTAATAGGATTCTTAAACTTGAATAAAAAAAATCTATAATAAAACTACTAATAATCAGAAAAATAATAAAATAAAAATCGAAAAAAAATAATTAAATAATCGAAAAAAACAAAATAAATAAAAATAAATAAAAATAAACATAAAAATAAAAAATAAAAATAAAAATATCAAAAGGGAGAGCATGCTCATGCATCTCCTAAATTGACCACTTCCTTGTTATGTTCCACATGGGCACCATTGTAGTGCTTCAATCTTTGTCCATTAACTTTGAATTCATGGTTGTCAGAGATGGACTTGATTATCACGGCACCATGAGAGAATGGTTTGACGACTTCGAATGGTCCCGACCATCTTGATTTTAGCTTTCTCAGGAAAAGTTTTAGCCGAGAATTGAATAGGAGAACTAGTTGCCCTGAAGTGAATTGCCGTGGTAACAGTTTCTTGTCATGCCATCGCTTTGTTTTCTCCTTGTAGATTCGTGCATTGTTATAGGCGGGTGCACGGAATTCTTCTATCTCATTGAGATCCATCAAACGCTTTTGTTCGGCACTTTCCCAATCCATATTCATGGTCTTGATTGCCCAGTACGCCTTGTGCTCGATTTCCACCGGTAGATGGCATGTTTTTCCATAGACAAGTCGGAAAGGGGACATACCTAAGGGTGTTTTGAATGCAGTGCGATATGCCCAAAGTGCGTCATCTAGTCTTAATGACCAATCCTTCCTTGAGGGATTTACAACTTTCTCGAGTATTCCCTTCAACTCCCGGTTGGAAATTTCTGCTTGCCCGTTGGTTTGTGGGTGATATGCCGTGGCGATCTTGTGTGATATGCCGAGCGTTGCAACATCTTGGCAATTAGTCATTTTCAAAATGCTTGCCTTCGTCGCTGATAATTGCTCGGCATCCCAAACCGTGTAAATATGTTTTTTTCGCAAGAATCTTTGCACGGTCTTGGAATCGTTGTTGGGAATTGCATTTGCCTCTACCCATTTAGACACATAGTCGACGACAAGTAAGATGTAGAGGTTGCGAATGAAGATGAGAAAGGTCCCATAAAGTCGATCCCCATACATCGAGCAGTTCCACCTCGATGATGTTCTCGAGTGGCATCTCATGTCGTCTAGAGATATTGCCGTCGTCATCCGCAACGATCACATTGCTTGTAAAAGTTTTGGGCATCTTTGTACAATGTTGGCCAATACAAACCCGATTGCAAGACTTTGGCGTGATACGAGTTCCTCCAAAATGTCCTCCATAGGGTGAAGAATGGCATTGCCGGAGTACATTCTGTTGCTCTTATTCAGGGACACATCGGCGTATAACCTGATCTGCACATTGTTTAAACAAAAGAGGCTCGTCCCAAAAGTAATGCTTAGCATCATGGCGGAACCGCTTCTTCCCTTGGTGAGTAATGCCATAAGGAAAAATACCACAAACAAGGAAGTTAACTAAATCCGCGTACCAGGGTATTGCCGAGGCATGTGCTGTCGTGGCGACTGCTCCCAAGATTGCCGAGGCGTGCGCGTCAAAGACTGCTGCGGCGTCGAGAGTTGCCGAGGCGTGTGCATCCATGGTTGCCGAGGCGTCAAGGGTTGCCGAGGTGTCAAGAATTTGATCATCCGGGAATGCATCACATATCTCTAGATCCGCGTCCTCCTCCCTATTGCGTTCCAAACGTGATAAATGATCGGCCACTTGATTTTTTGTTCCTTTCTTGTCCTTAATTTCAATATCAAATTCTTGTAAAAGTAATATCCAACGAATCAAACGAGGTTTAGCATCCATTTTAGCAAATAAGTATTTGATTGCCGAATGGTCCGTATGAACAATTACCTTTGTACCAATTAAATAGGATCGGAACTTGTCAAATGCGAAAACTACAGCTAGTAACTCTTTCTCCGTTGTTGTGTAATTCACTTGAGCACCATTAAGAGTTTTACTAGCGTAGTATATCACATGGAAGGTCTTACCTGTGCGTTGGCCTAGGACTGCTCCTACCGCAAAATCACTTGCATCACACATGAGCTCAAAAGGTGGCGTCCAATCTGGTGGAACGACAATGGGTGCCGAGGCAAGCTTTTTCTTTAGGGTTTCAAATGCTTGATTGCAAGAATCATCAAAATCGAAGACTTTATCTGTTCAAGCAGATTACACAAGGGTTTAGCAATTTTAGAAAAATTATGAATGAACCCTCCTGTAAAAAACTCGCATGTCCAGAAAACTTGAATTCCTTTAACCGATTTTGGTGGGGTAATCTCTCGATCACGTCCACCTTGGCTTTGTCTACTTCAATTCCCTTGGATGAAATCTTGTGTGGCGAGCACTATTCCTTCATCTACCATAAAATGGCATTTCTCCCAATTCATGACTAAATCCGTTTCTTAGCATCTTGCTAACACCCTCTCTAAATTGTCGGGACAGTAGTCGAAGTCATTACCAAAAAGCGAAAAATCATCCATGAAGATCTCAAGGAAGTCTTCGACCATGTCGAAAAGAGTGCCATCATGCATCTTTGGAAGGTTGTCGGGCGTTACACAATCCGAACGGCATCCTTGGAAGGCATAAGTACCGTATGGGCATGTGAAGGTTGTCTTTTCTTGATCTTACGGTGCTATGGCAATCTGATTGTAACCTGAATAACCATCAAGAAAACAATAAAAGGGTTTTGCAAGACGGTCAAGCATTTGATCAATAAAGGGTAATGGGAAGTGATCTTTCCTAGTGGCTTTGTTTAGCTTTTGATAATCCATACAAACCCTCCAACCGGTCACGATCTGGTTGGGATAAGTTCATTATTTTCATTGCTTACCACTTTGTTATACCTCCATTTTTTGGTACACATTGTACCGGACTTACCTGCAATGCATTACTATCGGAGATAGGGTATATAATGCGGCGTCAAGCCACTTGATGATTTCTTTCATTACAACCCCTTTCATGGCATGATTCAGTCTTATCTGGGCCTCAATTGAAGGTTTGTGATCATCTTCCAACAAGATCTTGTGCATGCACACCGCCAGTCTAATTCTCTTCAAGTCGGCAATTGTCCACCCTATTGCCTTTTTGTGTAGCTTCAACATCTTGATCAGCTTCTTTTCCTGCTCAGGCTGTAACTTAGAAGAAATAATTACAGGCAAAGTATTATCGGTCCCTAAGTATACATATTTTAGTTGCTCTGGAAATTGTTTCAACTCAAGAATTGGTGGTTGTTCAATAGAGGGTTTTTCGAGCTTACTTTCCTTACCTGAGTAGTCAAGTGGTTCAAAGTATGTACCTGGTCGGTTGACTAGCCAATTTGCCTCTTCTGGTTGTTCCTCATCGACCGGTTCTTCATACTCCTCATGTTCCTCTTGGTCGGCAATGTAGTTGCCGAGGTAACTAAATTCCTCATCGAAGTTAAACTCTGCCGTGGCATGAAGTAGTTGGCATTCTTCTGGATCATCGGCATGCCTTAGTGTTTGGAACACATTTAGTTTAACTTGCTGGTCATTCACCCTCATTGTGAGTTCTCCCTTTTCAACATCAATCAAGGTTCTCCCTGTTGCTAGGAATGGTCTCCCGAGAATGATAGGTGCATGCTCATCTGCTTCACAATCCAAAATAATAAAGTCAGCGGGAAAAATAAATTTATCAACCTTTACCAGTATGTCCTCGATTTTCCCTCTGGATGCACATAGGATCTGTCGGCTAGCTGTAGCATAACTGTTGTAGGTCTTGCCTTCCCGATTCCTAGTTTCTGGAAAACCGATTTAGGCATCAAGTTTATGCTAGCCCCAAGGTCGCATAGTGCTTTCCCAACATAGTGGTTTCCAATGGAACAAGGTATTGTGAAACTTCCGGGATCCTTCAACTTGGGTGGCATACGATTGTGCAACATTGCCATGCATCCCTCTGTCGCGGCGACTGTTTTGAACTCTCCTAGCCTTGTTATCTTGGACACAATGTCTTTAAGAAACTTGGCATAGTTTGGCATTTGTTCAATTGCTTCCACCAGTGGCAAGTTGATGTGGACTTGCTTTAGGATATCAAGAAACTTCTTGAATTGATATTCTTGCTTTAGTCGCTTCAACCTTTGTGGGAATGGTGGTGGAAGTCGGATATCTTCGATCCTTTCATTGGTTTGAAACCTGATTGACGGCATTGGAATCCCGTGGCATCTGTTGCCGTGGCATATTCTGCTGGAATCCCGATGCTTGTGCATTCTAATTGTTTTAGTTTAGAGCATTGTTGGGATTACTCCATGAAAAATTCGGGTGCTTCTTCCAAGCTGGATTGTATGTATTGGACATCATGTTGTTGCTCCGATTGTAATTCCCCACATAGAAGCTGGATTCCGGATTCTGCATACGTTCAGAAGAATTATGGTTATCACCACATAACTCACAAAAAGAATCCATTACCTTGACTTCATGTGTGTTGTTTGGTTTTTGCATGTTCTGGACCATATTGGTTAAAGCGGCCAATTGTGCCGAAATTGAATATGATGATCCTAGTTCATGTATTGTGGCTTGGCGTCTAACTCCTCCTCTTCTAGTGGATGGGAATTGATAATCATTCTTGGCCAGCCTGTTTAAGATTTGCATTGCTTCTTCCGGCGACTTATCTAGGAGTATGCCGTTTGCCGAGGCATCTAGCATCATCCTTGTTGGTGTATTCACGGCGTTGTAAAACATCGTTACTTGAGTCCACACCGGGAATCCGTGTAGGGGGCATTTGTGTAGAAGTTCTCTATATCGCTCCCAAGCCTCGTACATGGATTCATCATCTGCCTGCCGAAAAGAAGTAATGTCGTTACAAAGCTTATCAGTAAAATTTGTAGGATTAAATCTAGCAAGGAAATCACGACAAAGATCAGTCCAAGATGCTATTGATCCGGTAGGAATGCTATTCAACCATGCTTTCGCCCTATCCCTCAGTGAATAGGGGAATAATCTTAATCGTAAGACATCGGGGGTGACTCCGTGTATCTTGAACGAGTTGCAAATCTCGAGGAAAGATTTCAGATATTGTCGTGCATCTTCAGTTGCTGAGCCGCCAAATTGACCTATTGTGTTGATCATATTAAACATTACCGGCTTCAACTCAAAGTGGTCGGCTTCAATTTCAGGTGCGACAACTCCTGAGTTAAGTCCATCAAGATCTTCTTCAAGATAGTCTCGAATAGTTCTGTTTCGTGCAAGAATCACTCCTCCTCCTGCTCGAACATCTTGATTCATATTGCCGTCTTGATTTGCCATTGCTTCTCTTATCCTTCGTCTAAGTCTTTGTAAGGTTCGTTCGATTTCTGGATCAAAGGGATATTACGATGAAGTCGGTCTCGCATCTGGTCATATACCAATGCAAAACCAAAGTTTGTTAGCCTTTTGAATTTTAAACAAGAAAATAAAAAGAAAGTGCAAGAAAATAAAAACAAAGTCGCTATTGCCAATCCCGACAACGGCGCGCCAAAAACTTGTTCGCGTAATAAGTGCTACGCAAATGTGCAAGTATACACGTCGCAAGTTATAGTATAAAAGATATCGTCTCCACGTGGATTGGTGCTACTTCAAGAATCTAGTTTCTGCACCTTTGTAAAAATAAAAACACAAATAAAAGATTATAGAAGTTTAACTAATCTAGAAAGCAAATAAGTAAAAGAAAAGATGAATTCAATTGAGAGAGATAGGCGAGGTTATCGTGAGTTGAGGTGTGATAGCCGATTGGATTGTCTTGGTAAAAGAGTGCACGGGCAACTCGGTTGCCGTGGGCAACTTGCACAACGGGTTGCCTTGGCAACTAATCGATAGTTTGCGGGCAACTAGTTGGGCAACTACTTGGGCGTCACGGGCAGCAACTTCAAGGTTGGCGGAGCGTTCTTCAATGGTTTCTTCTTATCCCTAAGTCGAAACTCTAGCTACTTGTGCATGCCTTGATAATACATCCTGCGTGAATCAAGGGTGAACAACAACCAATCTTGCGCTCCTCTTAGCCGTTGAAATCCTTAACTTATTCCTAAGCCGGATTAATCTTCACCATCATTGGATTGAATAAAGATCATATTCATTCGTTTCTTGAATCTAACTCTCCCGATATTAGATAAATGGATGAAATCACGAGATCCTCTCCCAATTCACTCGCAAACAATAATAAGAACCAAGAATGAATAAACCTTGAAATAGAAAAGTGCAAACTCTTATTACCTAAACAAAAAGCAATAGTTTCTCACAACCACAAAACACAATAACCATAGCCAAGTAAATTTAGTTCATGGCCATGTTCCAAAGAAACACAAGATAAACAATCCCTAGCATGAACCCAATCGAACAAGGAAGAAAAGATGAAGCTTGTCGAAAATCCCTTGCTTTCTCCCTTGGACTTGTCGAAATTTCCCTCTTGCTCTCTCTATTTGGATTGTCGAAATCTCCTTGCTATTTATAGGGCTAGGCCAAAGTCCTTCTTTGAGGAGGAGTTTGAGTTGGAATTAAATTATCTTTAAAGAATATAATTCTTTATTATAATTTTATTCCTATTAGAACTTCTCATATCTTCTTGGAATTTAATTATTCTTTAATCTCTGCATGGAAATCAAATTCCTTTGGGCTTGGGCCTTGCTCCATGTCATCTTGGGCTTGTAAAGTCATTAATTTCGATATCCCTATTGCATTTTCTCTTTGTCGACAATTGCCATGGCAACTGGCTCGGCGTCTCCTTCATGTATTGCCCTGGCAACTAGCTCGGCGTCTCCTTCATGCATTGCCCTGGCAACTAGCTCGACATTGCTTTGGCAAGTGATCCTGCACATACACACACAAAGCACACCAAAGCAGCATCTTTTCCACAAAAACTACCAAGTTATGTAATCAAGCTCAACGATGGAAGGAAACATGGATTAATGCATGAATGGCTAACTATGCAACTAATATGAGCCTAAGTCTAACAATAATATGAGTAAAAAGGGTAAGAAAAATAGTACTTTTGAACACTTATCAACGTACTATTATTATAATCACCCGAATATAACATTTATAAATATTTTCCTTTCATCCTTGCGCTGTTCAAAACTTATTACGGTCCTTAATGACCAATTTGAACATTCAACAATTATTCATGCTCTAAATGTTCCAATTCTTCTATTTCAAAATCATTCGAGTCATTTTCCATAAAGTTTCAAACTTTACTAATGTGACTTTTTAGTCACTAATTTTACCAAGGTACTTGAATTTAAACTTAATTCTAGTAATCACCTATTACCAATAATTACAACATTTTCCCTTTTATTTTCCATTTGACCGAAATGGTCACTAAACTTTGGAAAGTTTGAAATTTTCCCATTTTAGTCCTTAATAAGCTTGAATAATCAATTATAGCTCATTTTCATCTAAGCCACCGTCAAAACAACAATTTCCAAAATAACCTTCTAATTTCCCATTCTTTCCAAAATAGTCATTTTTCATCATTTCAAGCCAATTTGATCACATTTTCAACAATTACTTTTTAATTATTCTTCAACAGAACATTTCCATAAACATCCTCTTAAATTCCTCAAATTGCCGAAACAGTCTTCAAACTTTTCTGAATTTTCAATTTGGTCCTAAATTGTCAATTCAACCTCAGAACATCATTTTCTACTCATTTCCATCATCATATAAATTTTTGACAATTTAATCCCTAATTTTCTTCAAAATGCCGAAATGATCCTCTAACATTTCAAAATTTTCATTTTGGTCCAAAATGCTAAAATAAGCTTCCAACATTACAATTTAGTCACTTCCATCACCAAAATAATTTTACAACTTAGTCCTTAAATTTTTCCAAAATTTCGAATTGGTCCCCAATTTCCTACAAAGGGGATTTGATCTTCAAACATCAAAATTAGATTTTCATCATCAATATAAGTCTTCAAACATCATATTCTAGCCTTTTACATCCTTAATTCTCAAAACCCTAACAAATCCCTAAATTCAAGATTAGGGTTTATGAATTTCAACATAAAATTAACTTGATTTCAAGCTTGATTTCAACAAAACTAAGCTTAATTCATCATTTACTACTTTAATCCAACCAAAATCCATGAAACCCTAATCCAAAACTTCATAATTTCATGAAAGATTATTATCAAAATGTAGAGAATGAAGAGTAGATCACTTTACCTCAAAGAACCTTGCTTGAATTCCTGATCAAATGCCTTGAATTTGAGCTAGAAAATTTTTGAACATTTCCCCCCAATTTTCTCTTCCATTCGAATTGCTAGAGAAAGATGATGAACTTTTGTTCATTTTTTAACAAATAAATCTAATATAACCATAAAATGCCACGTGTTTCTTTAAAAATGAATTTAAAATTCATTTTTTCTCTTTCCAAATTTGCCCTTTTAACTAAATGAAAATTACATCTAGTTCAAAATTATGCCATCCCATTAGAATGGAACTAGGTTGGTTCCAATCCAACCGGCCATCATCATTAAATAATCATAAAATATCATTTATGATTTTTGTTCGATCCAATTTCCCAATTTTCACCTTCTACGATTTTTCCTTTATCGAGCTATCAACTCTAATTCATGAATTACATATTTCCTTAATTCCATAAATAAATCCGCACTTTCATACAAAATCCTCCACTTTAATAAAGTCAAACTTAAAAATTTGACTTATCCAAAAATATCAATAATTACTCGAAATCTCTATCAGGTAACATATTTCATGAAAATCTTTCATTAAGCATTTATACGAATCTTTCCTACTTCTTCTGAGTTCCTTTTACTGATCAAAATGCTTATATGTGAAACTTCCCACAAGGTCACCCAAAACTTTCTCTAATCTGAGCAAGTTTAACAATTTTATTCGATCAAAATTTAATATTTTTACTGTATTCTAACATCTAAAACTATTACCAAAATCCTTATTCTGATCGAATTTATCGTTATACTGAATAAAAATTATTCTTGGGGAAATTTACACTTAGGTCCCTAAACTTTTACCCACTTTTCATTTTGGTCACTAAGTTTTTAAACTTCAATTCCCATTCCAATTTCCTTGGAATTCAACCAAACTTTAAGAACACCTTATTCAGTTCACTATCTATCACATGAGACCTTTAAACCTTAGAAATTTCTTTTTCAAAACCCATAATTAGAAAAATCATAACTTTTGCATTTTTGTCATTTTAGTCAATAAGTTAGCTTTTAAGCTAATATCTTAGTACTAAATGAACCTTAATTAAATTAGTAAATTTTGGGGTATTACAATTCTCCCCCCTTAAGAAAATTCGTCCTCAAATTTTTAACATATATTTGATTCAAAAGATTCGGATATTGCTTTTTCGTCTACTTCTTAGTTCCTCAAGTGGCCTCCTCAACCTTGTGGTTTCTCCAAAGAATTTTGACCACATGAATTTTCTTGTTCCTTAATTCTTTAACTCTGTATACTAAAATTTTCATTGGTTCTTTTGTATATGTTAAATCTAGTTGTAACTCAATTTCCTTGAGAGTGATGACACGTGAAGGATCTGACCCATCTCTTCATTGCATAGATACATGAAATATATCATTTAGTTTGCTTATCTCTGGTGGTAAGGCTAACTAGTAAAACAATGGTCCTACTCTTTTCAATATTTCCTATGGTCCAATAAATCTGGAGCTAAGCTTTCCTTTTATCCAAATCGTAACCTTTTCTTCCAGGTTAATACCTTTAGAAACACTTTATCTCAAATTATTCTGAATAATTCTCACTTTGTTCTCCTTTTCTAGAGTTAAATCAACTTCGTTCTCCTTCGAATCACTTTGTACATTTTGGTCCTTTAGCTCAAACCAATTAAGTAGGGCCTTACATATTCTTCCAGATAATACTTCAATTGGTGCCATTCTGATGTTTTTCCGGTACTATTATTATAAGTAAATTCAGCTAAAGGAAAATACATTTTCCATGATCTTCCCAATTCAATTACACAAGCCGTTAACATATCTCTAAAATCTGTATAATTCATTCTGATTGTTCATCTGTTGAGGATGAAAAGGTGTATTAAAATTGAATCGAGTACCCAAGACTTTATATAAAGATTTCCAAAATATTGAAGTAAACTTTGGATCTCTTTCAAATACTATTGAAGCAGGTACTCTATGTAACCGAACTATCTCCTTAATATATAACTCAACATACTTGTCTATAGAATAATCTATTTCAGAGAGGAAAAAAGTGTACTAATTCAGTCAATCTGTCAACTATTACCCAAGTTGAATCTTTCTTATATAGTGTCAAAGATAGCCCCGTTACAAGATCCCTGGTTACTCGTTTCCCCTTTCTACTAAGGAATAGAAATCAATTGCAACAATCCAGAATGCACCTAATGTTCTGCTTTTGCTTGCTGACATGTCAAGCATTTATAAATAAACTCAGTTATAAATCTTATCATGCTTGACCACCAACATCAATCTTAGGTCCTGATACATCTTGTTTTCCACTTGGATGCATAGTCAAGAGACTATAATGTGCCTCAAACAGAAGTTCTTTATTCAATTCTTCATCCCTCGAAATATAGATTCTTGCTCGATAATACAAGCATCTTTTTTAAAGTATTTAGTTTTCCATTTTCCACTTGTTTGAACCTTGATAACACTTCTCATCTTTTCTTTGAAAATCTCTTTATTCACTCAAATAAATGATACATATTTTCTTAGTATCTTGGTCATTGGAGAAGCAATCATTGAATTTTTTTTTACAAACTTTCTATAATAATTAACTAGTATCAAGAAACTTCGAACCTCTGATATATTCTTTGGTATTTCCTACCAACTATAGCTTGTACCTTCTTGGGATCCACTCTTATTCATTTTTTCGAAACCACATAACCAAGAAAAGTAACTTCCAAAAATCAACATTCACACTTTGATAATTTTACATATAGTTTCTTTCCCCTAAGGATCTGAAGAACAATTCGAAGATGAGCATCGTGTTCCTTTCTTGTCTCTGATTAACTAAAATATCATCAATAAATATCATCACAAACTAATTCTAATAAGACTGAATTATTCGATTCATCATATCCACAAATACGGCATGAGCATTATTCAATCTAAACAACATTAATACAAACTCATAATGTCCATACTAAATTTGGAAAACCGTCTTTAGAAAATCTTCTTCCTAAATCTTCAACTGACGATACCCTAATTGAATATCAATCTTGGAAAATACAACTGTACCCTTTAACTGATCAAAAAGATAATCAATCCTTGGAAGAGGGTACTTATTCTTCTCTGTTACTTTATTTAGCTGACGATAATCTATGCATAATCGTATAGATCCATCTTTCTTTTTCACGAATAACACCGGTGCGCCTCAAGGTGTCACACTTGATCTTATAAAACCCCAATCCAATAATTCTTGTAATTGTTCCTTTAACTCTCAAAGATCGGTTGGCGTCATTCTGTACGAAGCCATCGATAGGGGTACAGTACCAGGTAATACCTTTATTTTAAATTCTACTTCTTGATCAGGGGTAATCCTGGCAATTCATTAGGAAATACCTCTGGATACTATTAAACTGTAGGAATATCTTCCAATTTAATTTTAGCGGTTCTGGTATCCACCACATTTGCTAAGAAAACTTGGCAGCCTTGTAGCAACAGTTTCTTAATAGAAACAACTAAAATCACATTAGATAGAAGATTCATCCTTTCACCTACTACTATTATTCTTTACCTTTTGAAATTTTCAAGATTAATCGCTTTAAGCGACAATCCACAATAGCATAATAAAAAGATAACCAATCCCCGCCTAATACCATTTCAATTTCTTCGAAAGGTAGCTTCATTAGGTTTGCTAGAAACTCATTTTCATGCACATTTTCCGGACAATTTCTACATATCCAACTCATCCTTGAATTATAACTCAACAAGTTTGTAGTCACTATATTACTCGAAAATGAGTTCTAAGAGAATATCTCGTTTACCACTTAACTTCGTACTTATAAAGTCTTGATCAATCAAAACTAACACAGTTTTATCAAAAAGATAAAATGTGCCAACAATGATTTTCAATTCATTCAAATCTTTATCAGCCCTAAAATTATAAAATTAGACTGATATGCACAACCTTGACTGTAAAGCAAATTCTTATGATTCCCTCTATCTAATTTATTCTTAGAGTAACAACACAATTTCATCCAATTTCTTTCTATCCAACAGTAAAATCCATCCAGCATGATCTTCAAAAAATTTACCCACCAATCCGCAGTCACTAGACCTTTATCTGTTTTTCATTTAAGTTTAGATATGCCTTAATCCTACACCGTCACACCCTTTTGTGTCGGTGTTCTTTCTTATTCCACTAAATTCAAAGTATTATTACCACTCATGTTTCTTTTCAGAACCTCTCATTCACCAACTCATCTCAAATTTATTTTAGTAACGAGCGACATCAATCAAATCATATAAGCATCAGATCAGTAACCTTGATATCCTAGTGGCATGTATACTTTTTTTAACATAAAACCCCTTTCATTTAGGCCGAGAACCGGCTAAACATGTAGCTCTGATACCAATTAAATGTAACACCCCTTCCCGTATCCATTATTGAATACGAGACAGAGATGTCACAAAACATTTGTAGAACCATAACATATTTATAATTCGGTAAAAATTTGTTTTATAAAGGAAAATATTACAATTTAGCTTTTATTTAAAAAATCTAATTAATCACGTAAAGTCAAAACTTTATATTTTCGTTTTCAAATCAAATTTAATTTCAGGCAGCAACTTATTAATTTAATTTAACTTTATATAATTAATGAAACTGCCTAAAAACTGTCTCATTCAAATTTCATCTAGATTCCAAATAAAATACAATTTATATTAGAGCTCACATAACCTTTTAATAAACATGCCAACTAGCGAATATCAATAACCTCAAATATTATATTACTGATACTGATGTACCTGTTCTTGACAGATGATGTTCACTACTGCTCCTTACTCCAAACGGTCCACTTTTCTTACGCGTGAAATAGTCACACGCTAAGTATTTACTTAGTGAGGCAATAATTCGAATTCAAGTGCAATTGTCATAATATCAATATTAATAATTAACAATGCATATGATCACCTTACCATTACATGCTCGTTAACATAAATAAATATGTAATAACATATATGCATGTTAAAGTGATAAGATTATATCTTACCAATACCGTCGACATTTCATCCGTAAGCTTTCAATGCTTACCAATACTTTTTTTTTTCCATTTCTATCTGCAAGCTTTCAAGCTTATCTCCCTGTTTTTTTTATTCTTTTCAATTTATTTAGCCCAAGGTATCGAATTAAGAGATTCTATGTACACGAGTCATCCCCCTATACTTACTTGAGTATAGTGTATTATTTGTACCGTAGTACTTAGCACCCCAAGTTCTTCCGTATACCCAAACTTTGTATGAGTATACCCTCATTGAGTATTTATAAAATTACACCGTATTACTTAGCACCCTAAGTGTTTTCGTATACCCAAACCTTGCATGAGTATACCCTCAATGAGTATTTATGAATATTGCACCGAAGTGCTTAGAATATTTATACAGCTGTTTATGGCTCTATGGATATCCAACTATACCTTTGAACCTCTATATCATACTTGGGCTTTATATCATCAAATATTTCATCTATGGCAATGTATATCAATTTATATTAACATTTAACAGTTCATAACCAAAATAACATTCATATTATACCATCATCAATAACTAGTGATCAATGCAATTATTTTCAACCTTTGACATATTTAAAATATGTCAAATATATGATCAATGAAATAAATATCATGACAATATATAAACTAGGTAAACTCATGTATCATGTTATGTATGCATTGCACTCACCTGGGCCATTTATATATATGCCTCACTAAGTCCTCTTTAGTCTTTTTCTTCATTACCCCTCGAATCTCTCTTGATTCGAACTTAAACTTCATAAATCAAATAAAAGAAATGTTTGTTAGATCTCAATCTACCAATATCTTAGACGTACTATTATTATAATCACACGAATATAACATTTATCAATATTTTCCTTTCATCCTTGCACTGTTCAAAACTTATTACGGTCCTTAATGACCAATTTTGAACATTCAATAATTATTCATGCTCTAAATGTTCCAATTCTTCTATTTCAAAATCATTCGAGTCATTTTCCATAAAGTTTCAAACTTTACTAATGTGACTTTTTAGTCACTAATTTTACCAAGGTACTTGAATTTAAACTTAATTCAAGTAATCACCTATTACCAATAATTACAACACTTTCCCTTTTATTTTCCATTTGACCGAAATGGTCACTAAACTTTGGAAAGTTTGAAATTTTCCCATTTTAGTCCTTAATAAGCTTGAATCGTCAATTCTAGCTCATTTTCATCTAAGCCACCCTCAAAACAATAATTTCCAAAATAACCCTCTAATTTCCCATTCTTGCCAAAATGGTCCATTTTCATCATTTCAATCCAATTTGATCACATTTTCAACAATTACTTTTTAATTCTTCTTCAACAGAACAATTCCATAAACATCATCTTAAATTCTTCAAATTGCCGAAACAGTCTTCAAACTTTTTTGAATTTTCAATTTGGTCCTAAATTATCAATTCAACCTCAGAACATCATTTTCTATTCATTTCCATCATCATATAAAATTTTGACAATTTAATCCCTAATTTTCTTCAAAATGCCGAAATGATCATCTAACTTTTCAAAATTTTAGCATTTTGGTCCAAAATGCTAGAATAAGCTTCCAACATCACAATTTAGTCACTTCCATCGCCAAAATAATTTTTACAACTTAGTCCTTAAATTTTTCCAAAATTTTGAATTGGTCCCCAATTTCCTACAAAGGGGATTTGATCTTCAAACATCAAAATTAGATTTCCATCATCAATATAAGGCTTCAAACATCATATTCTAGCCTTTTACATCCTTAATTCTCAAAACCCTGACAAATCCCTAAATTCAAGATTAGGGTTTATGAATTTCAACATAAAATTAACTTGATTTCAAGCTTGATTTCAACAAAACTAAGCTTAATTCATCATTTACTACTTAAATCCAACAAAAATCCATGAAACCCTAATTTCTCTCTTCAAACCCTAATCTAAAACTTCATAATTTCATGAAAGATTACTATCAAAATGTAGAGAATGAAGAGTAGATCACTTTACCTCAAAGAACCTTGCTTGAATTCCTGATCAAATGCCTTGAATTTGAGCTAGAAAATTTTTGAACATTTTCCCCCAATTTTCTCTTCCATTCGAATTGCTAGAGAAAGATGATGAACTTTTGTTCATTTTTTAACAAATAAATCTAATATAACCATAAAATGCCACATGTTTCTTTAAAAATGATTTTAAAATTCATTTTTTTTCTTTCCAAATTTTCCCTTTTAACTAAATGAAAATTACATCTAGTTCAAAATTATGCCATCCCATTACAATGGAACTAGGTTGGTTCCAATCCAACGGCCATCATCATTAAATAATCATAAAATATTATTTATGATTTTTGTTCGATCCAATTTCTCGATTTTCACCTTCTACGATTTTCCTTTATCGAGCTATCAACTCTAATTCAGGAATTACATATTTCCTTAATTCCATAAATAAATCCGTACTTTCATACAAAATCCTCCACTTTAATAAAGTCAAACTTAGAAATTTGACTTGATCAAAAAATATCGATAATTACTCGAAATCTCTATCAGGTAACATCTTTCTTGAAAATCCTTCATTAGGCATTTATACGAATCTTTCCTACTTCTTCTGAGTCCTTTTTACTGATCAAAATGCTGATATGTGACACTTCCAAGAAGGTCACCCAAAACTTTCTCTAATTTGAGCACGCTTGACAATTTTATTCGATCAAAATTCAATGTTTGCTACTGTATTCTAACCTCCTAAACTATTACCAAAATCCTTATTCTGATCGAATTTATCCTTATACTGAATAAAAATTATTCTTAGGGAAATTTACACTTAGGTCCCTGAACTTTTACCAACTTTTCATTTTGGTCACTAACTTTTTAAACTTCAATTCTCATTCCAATTTCCTTGGAATTCAACCAAACTTTAAGAACACCTTATTCAATTCACTATCTATCACATGGACCTTTAAACCTTAGAAATTTCCTTTTCAAAACTCATAATTAGAAAAACCCTAACATTTGCATTTTTGTCTCTAAGTTAACTTTTAAGCTAATATCTTAATACTAAATGACCCTTAATTAAATTAGTAAATTTTGAGGTGTTACATTAAATATTACCCACTTTCTCTTGAACCATTCAATTTTTTTAATAAGATAAAGTTCACAAATTATTATTAAATTATAGTTTATATTTATTTTGTTCATCCAACTTTTAAATATTATAAATGATAATTAAAATTTTAATTATATTATAAAAGGGCACCACGTCATTATTTTATATCAAGAGAATGTCATGACATGCTAAAACTAATAAGAAAATTATTTTTAGTGCAAATACTAACTAGAACATTTATTTTTTAACAATGTTGACCTAACGACATGTGTGGTAGTGTATGTGATTTACATGATACGTCAACAAATAATTTAAAAATTATATAAAAAAAATTAACATGAAGTAGACATATAATTATATATAAACGGAACATGTCAACAAAGATGGAACTGTGTGGACTGTAGGAGGGACAATTGCCTCCCCTAGTTCTTAAAAAAATATTTTTTTTACATTTGGTCCCCTATAATTTTTTTAAATTTTGAGTTATTTATGAATTTGCCTCCACTTTCAAATATTTATATTTTGCCTCCAACCCCAAATCCTGACTCCGTCCCTGCATGTCAATGTTGTTAAAAGTTAAAGATTTTGGTTAACAATTTATTTGTTAAAAAAACAAGATACAATTTTTTTAAAAGGTTGAGGACCAAATTTAATTAAAAAATAATAAGTACAACAAGATCGAAAAAGATATAACAATTGAGGACTAAATCTAATAGAATTATAACAACAAAAAATAGGAAAAGTAAAATAAATAAAAGGGGCCAAACTTGAAAAAAGTAGTATTTGTGAGTAGGCTTCCCTAATGGGAGGCAGCTTTTCTTTAATTTTAATTTTATTTTCTATGTTGAGAGTGTTGTCCAAAGGCTAAGGTGGAAAGTGTGGGGAAGTCGAATCTAGCCCTAGACTTTTGTTTCCCTTATATTCTATACCCATAACATTGAAACTAGACACGTCCAAGAAATTATCTGTTTGGTTCCATAGAATTGGTTTATATGAACATAGCATGGAACAAGACTATTGTTCTTGAAATATCATGGAAAAAGTTTATTAGTCAGGATAAAATTAGGATCAAATATGGGGAGAGATCAAATTGTTTAACTTCAAAAGAATAAGGATCATTAAGTATTTATATCTAAAACTTAGGAGATCAAAGCTGATTTTGACTAATATTTAAATTATGAAGGACCTAAAATATCATTATGTCAAAAATTGCGGAAAGAAGAAAGTCAGATTAGAGCTCCCGATACAGGGAAAGCGGTTTCAACGTAAACCCCTATTCTGCCCTACCCCATTAGCGCTAGTTTGGTTCAGGTTGACCTTCCTGGTATACCACAACTATCAGGGCGAGGGTGGAAGGGAACCTCTGTTGGAGGAGGACTTTATTGCCTATAGGAAAGGTGAAAATGCTAGTCGTCTATTATTACTTAGTTGTGCCTAAGACATGCTAATTGGAGAAGTACTGGACGGACGCCCAGAGGAAGATATAGCTCTTTCGAGATGAAGTCCTCAGTCTCGTAGTCTCAAGTCAAGGTTTTTGGCAAGGCCAGCTAGTGCGGGTGATGGGTCCAAGATTCAAAGGATCGAAATCGAGCTCTAAACGCTGGGCCTACGTAGAGAAGTACGGACGCTTACTTGTAGCCATTGCTCAATCTGGCTCCGAAAGAGGAGTCTTAGCGCCTTCAGCCGGTCTTGTATAGAAGGGTCTGGGCACTAGTCGCTAGCTCTATCCCACCCGGCTTGGTCCATTTGATCAGTGAGTCTCGCTCTTCGATCAAAGGAAATTTTGTCTTGCATGAAAGAAGGATCGGGTTAGTGATCCAAGATCATGTCAATGCTCTTGTGCGTCGCCGGCTCCCACTTCGCTTTGTGATTATTGGATTATTGGGGGTGCTATTGTGTCTTTGCCTCCTCTACTGAGAGAAAGTTGTGGGTAGGACCCCTGTTTACGATGGCCGACTCTTC